>CM038111.1:984079-1371940 GCA_001642375.2 Mentha longifolia
GTTAAAGTGTTGAAGAAAATCGCAAAATGAATACAATGACATTAGTAAATTAGTTTAAAACGTTTTCTTTTCTTCGAATTATTTGTACAAGTTAATGATACTACTAGAGGTGCCCACCGGAACCGGAACCGAACCGGAATTGTCGTTTTTAACCGGAACTGGGCGGTTCCGGAACCGAACCGGAACCGACTGACCCGAGGAACCGGTGGAACCGACGGTTTGGTTTCGGTTCCAAAAGTTTGAAACCGGGAACCGACGGTTCGGTTCCGGTTCGGAACCGAAAAGAACCGGTTTTTTTTTTAAATTCTAATTTTATTTTATGTTTCAATATTATACCTGTATTTGTATACTTATTTGATTTAACATTTGATTACTGATTAGTGTGTTACACTTTTTTATATGGAAATGTTTATATTTGTAAAGCTAAATAGTTTTATCATTAAATTTATAATTCCCAATTTAATAAGCTAAAATAAAGAAAAATAATACAAAAAATATCTTTAAATTAATAATAAACAATATCACATGATGATGAAGAATTAAAGATGACAATTTACATAAAAGAGTCATATTAAAAATTGTGAAATTAATTGTAGATGCTTTTAAATACAAAAAATATTATGAAAAAGGTATTAAGTATAAATAAAATTTATACACATAATAATAATTATTAAGTATGATATTAGTAATGAGAAATGAAAACTAAATAAGTAAATAAATTCGTCGGAAGCGGGTGGAACCGTGGGAACCGGGTGGAACCGAATGGAACCTTGGAGCGTCTGTAGCATAGCACCATTATTTTTTAATGTAGTGTTCTATTTAGACGAGTATTCTTTTTTCTCACGGAGGTTTTAACGAGGCTCGGCCCTTGGAATCGACATGTGATATCCAAGAGTTTAGGATTAATAAATAAAAAAAAAAAACAATCTCACTCTCAAGTATTTTTTTACATTTTATAATTTGAATTGTCTTACAATTAAAATTAGATCAATAAACAACGAAGCATTAAATCATAATCGAACGAAATAAAATTAAAAAAAAAAGGTCGGTTCCTATCCGGTTCTGGAACCGGAACCAAACCGGAACCGTCGGTTCCAAGAACCGGAAACGTAACTGTTCCGGTTCGGTTCTAACCATCTTGGAACCGGAACCGCCACTTCGGTTCCGGTTCCGGAACCGTGGGCACCTCTAACTACTACTATCTTTTCTTTCTTTTTTCTTTTTTTCAAATGATAATAACATTCACTGCGCGAAATTCAACTGAAACACATAGGAGAATTAAATCGCACTAAGGCGTGACAAACTCCACTTAATATTAGTATAAATTAAAATTTGATACACGATTATATTTTTAAAGAAAAATGCATAAAACTAGTAAAATTAAAATTTGATACGATTCAGACACCAAAATGAGAACAGTATGATTTAATTTTTGCATAGAGTTTATGTTTTTGTAGTAGGATATTTGTATTAATTTCTCGTATTTATATTACTCTACAATGAACATGAGCACTCTAGCTTATTCATTACTAATGTAATAACGTTATGTAGCAATTGTTTATAAAAATATTTAACTACTCAAGGTCCTCTATAATAATTTGAAACCACGTAGAAAGAATATATAGTAAAACAATCCACATAGCTCCTTGCAATAATATCAACAAGGAAACAAATTGAAAGTAATTGATAATCTCCAGGTTTAATTACCAAGTAATTAAATTTCCCTTTCAAAGATCCGAATCCCTAGAAATATTCTTTCAACAAAATCACGTGAGAAAAATACTACTCCCTCCGTTTTTTTAAGTGTCCCAGCTGTCAAATTGCAAATACCAAGAAATATGTAAATTTACATTTTAAACCTATTTATTATTCATTTTTCTGAACATGCAACTTATATATAACATAATTATAGAGGTAAAATTAGAAAATATAACTATTATGTCATCAAATTCCTCAATGGAACACATAAAAACAAACAACAAAAATAGTAAATATGACGGAGGGAGTATACTTATAATCTCCAAATATGGTTTTAAATCCAAAATCACTAAAGCACTATAAATACAGCAACATTCCTCATCAACAAAAGCACACAAAATCTTCAACAGCAAATTAAGCAGCTCACAGTCACAGATACATACAAAATACAATACAAAGCGAAGAAAGATGATGAAGAACGGGGCGTCAACGGTTGCAGCCTGGTGCGCGGTGCTCTGGTAGTGGCGGCGAATCTTCACGGAACGGCAGCGGTGGAGTGTACGCCGGCGGTTCTGGAACTATGTGACCCGGCGGCGGGCCGCGGGGCTGAAGCCGACGGCGGAGTGTTGCAGTGTGTTGAAGGAGCAGCAGCCGTGCTTGTGCCAGTACTTTAATGATCCAAAGTTGAAAACCCTCATCGATATTGGTGGGGCCAAGGAAAATACTCGCCGCCTGCGCCGTCCCCTTTCCGATATGCACCTCCGCTTGATTGTTTAGTTTTAAATTATTTTATGTCTTATTCTATTGCTATTATATATAGATGATCGATTAATAAAAAGTTTCTTGCAATTTACTCTCTAATGATTTAATAAAAAGTTTCCTTGTCTTAGTCTCACTCTCAGTGTGAGAGTGAAAGTGAAAGTGAAGTGTTTAATATTTAAATATGATTTCCGGCGGTACGTACTATACGATTTACCCTCTAATGATTAGGTTTCTAATGTTAGTTGAAAACACAATATATAGTTTAAACGACATGATTATATTTATTTAATGTTGAAAAATCACTAAAATTGAATTTCAGCCAAGCCAAATCGAATCTAATGCAGTGCGATGACCTGGGGAAGTGATGAGATCAAAGTCAAGATAATGTTATTCAACCCTATGCTTACTTGTAGGAAAGTGGAGAAAAGAGTAGTAATATTTTTTGAATCATGAAATAATTAAACTCTCATGTACACCATCTTTTGCAATAAATATTAAAATAGACGAGTAGTATAAAGTTTCTTTGAAATCTTGATACGTATAAAGTTCATGCATGGAAGAAGTAGATTTCATTTCGATATGCCAAAAAAATCCAAGGGATCAACTTGATTTAATTTTTAGCGACGACGTAACTAAATTAAATTACTAATGTGGGAAAAAAATAAGTTGAATTGAAATATTTCTTTATATTATAAATTTATAATAGCACAAGTTTATCACGATCACGTTAATTAATTAAAAGAACAATCTACTTCCTTTCACCGATCCCTTAAAATAAATATATGCATAGATCATATGACAATTATATTAAGAGATTACAAAAATCTATGATATAAATACAAACGACGTAAAGATTGTAGTAATCAAATTCTGAAAATCAGCAGGTAAACTAGATTTACCACATAAGATATAGAGATATAAGTATATATATATATATATATATAGTTAAATTAAATCAAATCCAAAATTACGTTGGCGGCTCATGATTTACTTCACAAAATACATTTGGTAATTCTCATGGTTATTAGGCAAAAAAGATCCAAGCAATTCTAGCTACTACTTCGAAAAATCAATTTCTCAAAAAAATCGCAAAAGCAAAACCTAGCTTTTGTAGTATTATAAATACACGAGCATTTTCTTCACAACTAAAAACACCAAATTTCAATTGCAGATTATATATATATATATATTTCCATATATATACATACAAGTGCAAAGATGATGAAGGTTTTAGCCTTGTGCATGGTCGCTATTATGGTGGCGGCGCAGGTACACGAAGCGGCGGTCGGAGGTCATCTGCTACCCGTCGAGCTGAAGTCGTGTGTTGCGGCGGTGATCGGCGACGAAATTCCGACGGCGGAGTGTTGCAGTAAGCTGAAGAGCAGGTGCCGTGCCTCTGCAAGTACAATTAAAGATCCGACGTTGATTGCCATTATCGAAAACCCTAAGGGCGTGAAGGTCGCCGCCATGTGTGGCGTCATCATTCCTAAATGCCCTCTGCTTTGATTGATGAACTAAACGTTTTATTGCAATAAAATGCATATTTTCTACCCTTTATTGTTGTTATTTTTATTTATTTATTTCCAGTTGGATTTTTCTTGCATTTTGAATAATGTAGTATTTTTGCGTTAAATTAACTTATTACGAGACAAAGTTGAATTTCTCAATATATGTCAATATATGTATAAGAAATGCTCTGATGCCCATTGTGGGTATACTTAATATGCCTACGGATAATAACCTGCGCAGCACAACCAAATCAACGGTGAACATATTAAGTGTGTTGACCATAGACAGTCGAGCGTTTCTTGCCGATACACGTTGATAGATATTATACCACAATCTTAGGAAATTTTCTTACCTCCATTATCGTTTACACGACTTGAGAAAGTGAAAATGCTAGAAAATTGTGCACGATATCTAAAAATTTGCTCGTTACCTAGGGTTGGCAAAAGTTGACTCCCAAATATGTAAATATAAAAATTATTCCCAAATAGTACTAAAATAACTTGTTTACATAGGGTCGGCAAATTCAATCTAAGTCGGAATTTTACATAATTCGTGGTTCAGGTTCATTATTAACTATTTATGATTTTGGATTCAAGTCAAAGAATTTAATTCAAATTAAAGTTCTCTTTTTATTCCTACTCACTATAGGTAAGTGAGTTATACATATTAACGTGGTGTTTGGCTAGACTTATAAGATCTTTAATCTAGTTTATAAGCTGTTTAAGAACTTATAAACCTTAGTAAAATGTTCCAGAACAACTTATAAAATCAAAAGACATATTTTCAAAGCTTATAAGTTTAATTTCTTAAAATAAACTTATCTGCCACAACTTATTTTTCCTATCTCATAAGTAATTAGAGCTTATAAACTATTTAAAATAATTAGCTTAGTCAAGACCCTCTAAGTATATAGTTGCACATTTGCAAACTAGTGTTTGGTTGAGCTTATAAGCTCTTTAAAACACTTATAAGTTGTTCAACTGCTTATGAGCTCTTTAAACATGTTTGGCAAAATCCTCCTTAAAAGCTTATAAAATCAAAAATAAGCTCTAAGAGTAAACTCTCAAAGAAAATAAGCTCCTCCACCCCAACTTATTTTTTTTTAAAATTTACCTTTTCACAATATACTCTATTTTATTTTTATATTTCTAGTAGTAATATACACTTCCATTTTATTTTTTTACAAAATTATGTATTTTAATATATCTATATATATTTTTTGATAATTTTCATATTTTAACTTTTTTTATCTTTTTCGAACTTATAAGCTCTTTTATCTAAACGCTAGCTTTGACACTTTGATATTAAAACCATATATACAGACGCAAATTCAAATGCGAGAAAGAACCCTACCCCACCTCCTATAAATACCACATTTCTCCACACTCAAAACACACCATTCTCAAAACACACACATTTACATATATTCTCGCTCTAGCTAGCTAACTAATTAAGTAGTGTGAAGATGATGAAGAAGGGAGTTGCTGCGTTGTTCGTGGTGGTTCTGATGGCGGCGCTGGCTCACGAGACGGCGGCGGCGGACCCCCCGTTGGTCTGCGACCCGATGGAGCTGCAGTCGTGCACTGGGGCGATAGTGTTCAGCCTGCCACCGTCGAAGCAATGCTGCGACGGGCTGAAGGCGCAGCAGCCGTGCTTCTGCCAGTACCTAAGCGACCCGCAGTACGCGACTTTCATCGCCTCTCCCAACGCCAAGAGGGTCGCCGAAATGTGCCGCGTCACCATTCCGACTAATTGCTGATGTCATCAATCGATGATTATCTAAATAAATAAAGTATGGTGTATCCATATCGAGGTTTATATAATAAAAATACAGTATATATGTGTTCATAGTCTTATCATGTTCCTTATCACAAGAATTTATGAAAACTAGGTTGGGTTTGAAATGGTAGATCGCATCTCTCAAGCGGAAGGCATTGTGATGAACACGATACAGTCGAAAGCATTGGTTGGAATAGGTGCTTATTTAGCCATCTCTCTCCTTTTTATCTAGTCCATTTAAAGAAGTATGTGAAGTTGCGATTGAAGAGAAGATATTTTTGCTTAGAGTTTGATTTATCATAATGAAGATTGAAGAGTATTAATTAAGTTGCGTGCCCTGAACACAATCAGTGCAGGCTCAATCGGACAAGTGCCGGTTTATTGGCTAAACCTCAGACATACATGAACTTCAGCGGAGAATCGGTTTGTCCTTTACACTACGCTCATTACATTTATGCAGTTCTTGATGTTTGATAAGCTTTGCCATGCTGAGAAGAAATAGCATTGTATTTGAAGTGTCTACCCTGGTTATTTTGCTAGTTTTTGGCGATGAAGAAAAAATTGAGTATGTGCTGCTGTTCTGAGCCTCTGCCATGGATGCCATGTTCTGCAAAACTAGAGTTTCTCTTGCATAAATATTGTATGCATAATGCTGCTAGCGATTGGTTTGCTATATAGTACAATTATCAAGTTTGTCTTACTGTTATAATGCTTCACATACCAATTTCGCTATCTAGATCAGGAAACTCCAACCATAGTATTTACCATGTACAACAAGTTCGTACAGCATTTGCTAGCCAGCATGGATTTGTTTCTTGTTGCTAATAGGGTGTCTATTTCGTAATAAAATGTCGCATAACTGAAAAACGAGCGTTCAGTGAACAATGTCAATAAAGTTCATTTCTGTACAAATCCTCCCAAAGTATGAAATTAAAGAAAATTGTGTTTAGTACTGAGATATCATACATGGACTGCTTCTGTGATAAGAGGATCTATCTTTAGTCAGCTCATAGAATCTTCTTAGATTCAGTGTCGAACCCATCATACTGGTGCATAGAGCCGGAGATTGGTAGTTATATATCTGAAGCATGGACTTTTCCTCCAGAATCAACTCCATCACTGCCATTAGCATAGATCATACAGAGTATGTTAGAGGACTTCTATCATATTCCAAGGACATATTAATGTCTACTATCAATTTCCCTTGGTACTATGCTAGGTTGGGCCTTTCTGTATATTGCAGTTTTTAAATATATCTTGCCTGAAACCAATTGTTGCTATCTTCCTGTGCTACCAGGTGGGTACGCTGGCTGCATATTACCAAGTGCCCTTACGCCACATACTACGATAGAACAGACGCAAATTCAAATGCGAGAAAGAACCCTACCCCACCTCCTATAAATACCACCATTTCTCCACACTCAAAAACCACCATTCTCAAAACCACACATGTACATAATTCTCGCTCTAGCTAGCTAACTAATTAAGTAGTGTGAAGATGATGAAGAAGGGAGTTGCTGCGTTGTTCATGGTGGTTCTGATGGCGGCGCTGGCTCACGAGACGGCAGCGGCGGACCCCCCCCGCCGCCGGTCTGCGACCCGATGGCGCTGCAGTCGTGCTCTGGGGCGATATTGTTCAGCCTGCCACCGTCGAAGCAATGCTGCGACGGGCTGAAGGCGCAGCAGCCGTGCTTCTGCCAGTACCTAAGCGACCCGCAGTACGCGACTTTCATCGCCTCTCCCAACGCCAAGAGGGTCGCCGAAATGTGCCGCGTCACCATTCCGACTAATTGCTGATGTCATCAATCGATGATTATCTAAATAAATAAAGTATGGTGTATCCATATCGAGGTTTATATAATAAATAATATATATGTGTTCGTAGTCTTATTGTATGTGACGTTTGTACTCACCCTAGCTTCACTGTGTTGTTGAATAAAATCGTGTTTTGATATGAACGTGTTTTTGGCTCTAGAATTAGAGTCGTGTGCTAATATTGCATGAGGCTGATTAATGTTATTTTAGAATTGCTTCTTTCCACTATAGTATTGGTTAATGACCGAATCAGATCGTCTTGCATTTCGTATTTCATTCTTTATTAATTGTACTGACGGATGATCATCACATGTAAAATTATTTTTAAAATTAGCAATAATAATTAAAAAAAATCTATGAACAAAATGCTAGTTTTGAAAATGTTTTCAACAAGTAGTAATTATTTGTTAGTGTAATAGAAGATGCAATACAAAAATACAATAGATGATTCGATTCGGTTAACGAAAGTGAGAAGATGTGAGGAAATTCATGTTCACATACAACATAATTGGTTTATAAACTCCCCAATAGAACTTGGCAATTAATTAAGTTCATTTAAGTTTATGAAATATAAAAAAAAATAAGTTTCACACCAGCTTATGAGCTTTCTAAAAAATAACTTTTCCACTATAACTTATTTTTCATTACTTGTATTTTAGTTATGGATATGTCTAGATCTGAAGATGATTCTTCTACAAAACTAATTGTTAGTAGATCATATAATTAATCTAGAGCTAATCAGTGCCTATAATTGAACCTACTAAAAAAATAAAACATAATTAAAAAAAACTAACATGCATAGTGTTGCCACATCAGTTGTGAACATATTTAGAAGGTGTTTGGCTAAATTTATTTGAAAGAGCTTATAAGCACTAACAACTTATAAGATGCTTGAAGAGATTATAAGATGTAGAAATAAAAATAAATTGGGTCGGGGGAGCTTATGAGATCTTATAGCTTATTTTTTGAGCTTTCATAACTTATAAGCTCTTAAACATCTTTAAAAAGCTTATAACCTTAGCCAAATACTCCCTAAGTATGACTATGTATTGGAGATTCGATGTATATACTAATTGAAATTAATTATACCACAATGTTAGAGAAAATCTTCTTAACTCCATTATCGTTTACACGACTTCAGAAAGTGGAAATGCTAGAAAAATTTTCAAGATATCTAAATAATTGCTTGTTACCTAGGGTAGGCAAAAGTTGACTCCAAAGATGTCATTAATAAAATTATTCATATATATTGTTTACATAGGGTTGGCGCCCCCGTAAGTATCGAGGGAAAAACAAATTCCAAAATTCAATCTAAGTCGGAAATACATAATTCATAGTTCATGTTTATTCTTAACTACTATGATTAGGATTCAATTTCAAGAATATTTAACTCAATTCAAGAAGTTTTTTTATTCCAACTCACTATAGGTAGGAGAGTTGTATATGTTGAGGGGTCTTGCTTATAAGCTTCTTAGTATAGTTTAAGTTGTTTAACTCTATAAGTTATAAGTTAGTATTGAATATGTTTGGTCAAAATAAGATAAAAATATACAGTATGTTTTAAAAGTTTATAAGTTGTTTTGGAAATGTGCGAAAATATTGTGAAATAGAGCTTTGCCATGTAGATGGGAGTCAGATGATTAATCATATAAAAAAAAATTAAATCCTAAAAATTAAAACTTACTAAACGATTTATAGTGTACTAAATAAGTATCAATAATATAGCATTGTCATTTGTCACATTATTGGGTGTGTCAACCCACGGTGGTTAGGTAGTCGTTTTCTCTATATATTTCCTTTTTTGAATAAATATCTTAACAAGTCTATTCTCAAAGCTTCTCTCATATAGTTTAAAATATATTCTTTTTCTAAAAAGTAATACGTAAAATATTGTCAATGATATTCATATTCCTAATTAAGAGATTTACACTTTGCAGATTATTATTTTGACATTTATTCTATTAGTTCGTCCCCGTAACAATAAATATTAATTCCATTGCTTGTCTTGCCGAATTTACATGAATAAAATTATTACGAGTACATATTTGAAGAATTAAAATTAAAAATAATATCAATATTTAAAAAAAATTGTCAATATAGCATTATTAGATCAACGATAGACATATTAAATATAATCACAGCAGTAGATAGAGTGTTTATATGTACATCAAATAAAGTGAACATCCTATTTTATCAATTTAAAGTTTAAGATGTCATCTAAAACACGTGAAGCGTTAGAATGATGCTGGAACGTTTTTTTTTTTCTTTTCACAAAGTATTGCGTATAGTATAATATTATTCTTTTGCAAAAGGTATCGCTTATAATTCCAACCATATATATTTAATGTGTTTACGATTGACATGGTAGTATCATATAGTTTTTATATTTAGTAAGGTTTGTTTTTAGTAGGATTTAATTTTTTGTTAGGAATTTTAAGGATATATTTTCTTTGTCCGGCTTCATTAATCCAATATATTGAATATAGAGTAATGTTCTCCTACCCATCGTGTGCATGCTTAATATACCCACGGATGAGGTGTCGGCATTATATTTAAGGAAAAATTAATTTGTATACCTTATAAAAATAAACCCTACCAAAAAAAAACTAAACTACCCAAAAGGAAAAATCATTGACGTGGCACTGTCACGTCAGTCGTGGGCACATTAAACGTGCCCACAGTGGGTAGGGGATCATTTCTCATTGAATATATATTTAAAGTATACAATATTGCTCTGAGACTAATAAAACGGGACCGAAAAAGTATCACATCATCATCACGTCAGTAGTGATTACATTATATACATCACGGTGGTCGGTGGGTACGAGAGCGTTACTCTATAAATTTGTACATATATAAATAAATCATAGCTGGGTTACGTCAGCATCTAATCCCTATTCATTAACAGACGTGAATCACTTCTGTAAAGCCCAGAAAAAAAGCAAATTCAAATTGGAGAAAGAACCCTACCCCACCTCCTATAAATACCACCATTTCTCCACACTCAAAAACACACCACCATTTCTCAACACACACACACACACATACACACATAGCTAGCTAGTTAACTACTTAAGTAGTGTGGAAGATGATGAAGAAGGGAGGTGCTGCGTTGTTCGTGGTGGTTCTGATGGTGGCGCTGGCGAGCGAGGCGGCGGCGGACTGCAACCCGACGGCGCTGCTGCCGTGCTTGGGGGCGATAACGGGGGGCCAGCAACCGTCGGCGGATTGCTGCAACAGGCTGAAGGAGCAGCAGCCGTGCTTCTGCAAGTACATAAGCAACCCCACCTTCAGGCCTTACATCGACTCTCCCAACGCCAAGAAGGTCGCCTCAGATTGCGGCGTCACCATTCCGACTTGCTGATGTCATCAACTTATTATGATTATCTTAATAAATTAAGTATGGTGTATCTGCATGTATCAAGGTTTATATATTACATATATATATATCCTTGATTAATAAATATGCTTCACTGTGTTGTTGAATAAAATCGAGTTCTCGAATTACAGAGTTGTTTGTGTGTGAATGCATGCAGCGGCGAAGCCAGGATTTTCGTCCAGTGGGGCCCAAATTCTTATAGCCTAAATAAAATATTATATATACTTAAAAAAATAAAATAAAAAAATGTATTAGCAGAATCCATTTTGCTTTCATTTGAACACTGAGATATTTTACACATTATTAAAAAAAGAAATGAAAAAGTAAAATTTCGAATGACCTGAGCCCTTTAAAATTATAAAAATATGAATTGACAATTTAAATAATTATTTAAACATAAAAAGAACATTAATATATTATTGAAAAATGAAAAGAAAAAAATATGAGAAATAGAAAAATATGGGTGGATTATTCGTAAAGAAAGAGAAAAAAGAAAGGAAAAAATAAAATTACGAATGATCTGAGCCCTTTAAAATTATAAAAATATGAATTAAAATTTTAAATAATTATTTAAACATAAAAGGAACATTAATATATTATTGAAAAATGAAAAGAAAAAATATGGAAAATAGAAAAATATGGGTGAGTTATTAGTAAAGAAAGAGAAGAAAAGAATAAGGAAACATCACTAATAGAGAAAGAGAAAGGAGAAAAAACGAAAAGAGAAAAGGAGGGGAAAAAAAAAACGAAAAAAAGGAGAAAAAACTGTAAAAAAGAAAAGAAAAATATGGGAGCAAGAGGATTCGAACCCGGTCGATGGAGAGTGAATAATAGTAGACCAAACCTTAAACCAATTGGATTACAAATACATGTTAATAGTTCAACTATAATACTACTAATATTTTTCAAAATCCAGTGGGGCCCATGGACCCCACTGCCGCCCCCGGCTTCGCCACTGAATGCATGAGATTATTTAATTAAGCAATTTTGTTTTTTTAGTTTCACGTCTCTTTGTATTTCTCCATTACTTGTATTTTAGTTCTCTATACAAAACTAATTTCTCAGTAACTCATATAATTAATCTAGAGTTAATCAGAAACTATAATTACTAGTGGTTAATTAGTTAATGAAAGTGAGAAGATAGATGCGAAAATGAACGTGTAATTCATTTTTATCCCAACTAGGAGTATAATATACTAATTGATCAATTTTTCTAAATTTGTATATTTTTTTCTTAATACGGAGTATCTCGACGACTGGCTTGGATTTAGGGGGATGGTATCTGTTGGAAATTTGGTGTTTTGACCAAATAAATAATAATTAATATTCAATTTATTAATTAAATTAAATATTATATTATTGTTCTATTCACGGAGTAGATAAACGTGGTGTATTTATATGCTCAAAACCGATTTCCGGTGAGTGAGATATAAATGTTAAAAGGTTGGTGGAGAATTACTTCTTTCTTGAAAGAAGTGTAAGTTAAGTGGTTGTGGATGAGGTCGGCTTCGGCCTCGGGGTCTTAGTCTTTGACTTCGGCTTCGGCCTAGGTCTGCGACTTCGGCCTCGGCCTCGGTCTTGGTCTTCGACTTCGGCTTCGGCTTTGGTCCTCGATCTTAGACGTCGGCCTCGGTCCCGGCTTCAGCCTCGGGCTCGGGCTTTGGTCCTCGGACTTCGGCTTCGGCCTCGGTCTTTGACTTCGGCCTCGGCTTAGTCACTTCGGCATCGGCCTCTACCACTTCGGCTTCGGCTTCGGCTTCGGCCTGTGCCACTTCGGCTTCGGCTTATGCCAGGCCTGTGCCACTTCGGCTTCGGGTTATGCCAGGCCTGTGCCACTTCGGCTTCGGCCTATGCCACTTCGGCTTCGGCACCTCGGATGACTGCCTAGCTCAGCTGCATCCGGAAGAGGTTCTGGAAGGTGACTCTTCAACTGAACAGTCAGCCTTTTCACCTTTCGACTCCACCACTACCTCAAATAGCCTTTATGGCTGATTAATGCATTTAATGCATTAAATTCCCCTACATAGTGAGCAGCTTATAAATAGAGGGGATTGTAGGCATTTGAAGGACAAGCATAAGACTAAAATCGCATCTTGCTGCATATTTCTCCTTTGTTCATTGTTCGAGCTCAGTTTTCACCTATATCCAGTTCGCCGGAGCTCTTGAGTTTCGCGGTGCTGCTACTCACGAGACGAAAGTCGTTTTATCTTTGGGGACGATACGCTATTACCGAGAGCACTACCGTGGCGTATTTCATCTTGCGGAAAGAGGGTTTTCCTCGACTCGACTTTTATTATTTTATATATATATTTTTTGTTCGTTTGTAATCTTCATTTACGTTTGTACGCCCGGCAAGTTTGTACTCAATTTTCCAACAATCGCAAGACGAAATATTTACTTGCCTTCCGACGTAACTGAGGATGACGAGCGCTGCTGCTTCCACCGATTCTACCACCTCGGCTTCCACCACTCCGTCCATCGTGTCCTCGACGATGCCATCCACCATATCGTCGACTGCTGCTCCCTCGACCATGCCGTTGCCGACCTTCACTACTACTTCTGCAATGTCCAACACTGGCGGTTCCACCTCGGCCACGGCTAGGCCTTCAAGTTCATGGGTTTGGAATAATCCATTCCTATCAAGCGGAGGTTCCGATACAACCGGCTCTGTTGGTGCCACCTTCGGTGGGACTGTTGGTTCCACGTTTAGTGGAACTGTTGGAGCGTCATTCGTGGGCTCGACTATGGGTGCCTTCGGGCTTAACCCAAGTGGCTCCCTTATGGGAGTGAACTCGGCACCTAGGGTGATGCCACCCGACGAGAAGCCACCGAAGTTCGGAGGAGCCGACTTCAAAAGATGGCAACAAAAGATATTTTATTTAACAACATTGGGGGTGGCGAACTTCCTAACGGAAGATGAACCACCGGTTCCAAGTGCGGAGGAGGCGAACTTCCATGTTCGAGCCTTCTACGACAATTGGAGAAATGGAGATTACTTGTGCAAGAATTTCATCCTAAATGCCTTGGATGATAGCTTGTACAATGTGTACTCCGGTGTCAACACCTCCAAAGGAATTTGGGAGGCGTTAGACAAGAAGTACCGTAGCGATGACGCAGGTACGAAAAAGTTCATGGTAGCACGATACTTGGACTACAAGATGGTCGATACTCGACCGATGATGGAGCAAGTACAAGAGTTTCAACTCATTGTACATGACGTCCATGCTGAGGGGATGGCTCTTCCGGACGCGTTCGTGGTTGCAACGTTGATCGAGAAGTTGCCCCCGAATTGGAAGGACTTCAAGAGCTAACTTAAGCACAAGCGAAAGGAAATGACTCTTGAAGACTTGATTGTGAAGCTTCGCATCGAGTCTGATGTGCGCAATCAAGATAAACCGAAGGCATCGTCTGATGCAAAGGTGAACTTGATGGAGAAGGGTGGTCCCTCCAACAAACGTGATCGCCCAAATACTAAAGATAAAGGCAAGGCGAAGGGACCATCGAAGAAATTTGATGGTGATTGCTACAATTGTGGCAAGCATGGGCATACTGCGAAGGACTGCAAGAAGCCCAAGAATAAGAAGAAGAAGAAACATGCTGCCAACGTCGCCGAAAAAGACGGCGAGTGGGTGAAAGAAGACTTTACGGCTGTGGTCACCGAGGAGGTCAACCAAGTCGAAAATCGAGGAGGCTGGTTCATCGACACTGGCGCTACTGCGCACGTGTGTGCCGATAGGAACAAGTTTGTTACCTATCAAGCTGTTGAGGGGAGGAAGCTCAACATAGGGAATCAAGCTTCGTCCGTGGTTGTCGGAGTTGGAGATGTGGTGTTAAAACTTACATCGGGAAATTCTCTAATTTTGAAAAACGTGCTGCATGTTCCCGACATCCGAAAGAACTTGGTCTCGGGCTCTATTCTAGTTAATAAGGGGTTTAGACTAGTTTTTGAGTCTGACAAGTTTATTTTGTTAAAGAGTGATACTTTCCTTGGAAAGGGTTACCTCTCTGATGGTCTTTTTAGATTGAATGTATTGGCTATACGCCATGTACCAAAATCTATTGAGAGTAATGAAAATGCTACTACTTCCTCTTATATGCTTGAGTGCTCTAATTTATGGCATTGTAGATTAGGATATGTTAATCTAAATGCTATAAAACGATTAGTAAATTTAGATTTACTAAAGTTAAATGAAGTTAACACTCAAAACAAATGTGAAGTTTGTATTGAGGCAAAAATGACAAAACCACCGTTTCATTCGGTTGAGCGGAGCACGAAACCCCTTGATTTAATTCACACCGATGTGTGTGATTTAAAGTATGTGCAAACTCGTGGTGGTAAGAAGTACTTTATCACGTTCATCGATGATTGCACGAGATATTGTTATCTTTATCTTTTAAGAGGTAAAGATGAGGCTATTGAAGCGTTCAAACACTTCAAGAATGAAGCCGAAAATCAACTAAGTGGTCGAATTAAGGGTGTTCGAAGTGACAGAGGTGGCGAATATGTCGCTCCGTTTGAGGAATTATGCAACGAAAGTGGTATAATTCATCAAACGACGGCTCCATACTCACCTCAATCAAATGGCGTTGCTGAACGTAAAAATCAAACTCTTAAGGAGATGATGAATGCTTTGTTGATTAGTTCAGGGTTGCCCCAAAATATATGGGGGGAAGCTGTCTTGACGGCTAACTACATACTGCACAAGATTCCACTCAAAGGTAAAGATGTTACACCTTATGAGTTATGGAAAGGTTGGAAACCATCGTACAAATACCTTAAAGTGTGGGGGTGTTTGGCGAAGGTTGAAGTGCCTCTACCTAAACAAGTTACAATTGGCCCTAAAACGGTTGATTGCATCTTTATTGGGTATGCGCATAACAGCAGCGCCTATCGCTTTGTTATCCACAAGTCGGAAGTCCCCGATATGACTGTGGGAACAACGATCGAGTCAAGGAATGCGATATTCTTTGAACACATTTATCCTTGTAAAGACAAGGGTAATGTTGAATCCAATTCTAGCAATAGAATTGAAGGTGAAGCCACGAGTTCTAAATCCGAGGATGAAGAACCTAAGTCACGCAAGCGACAAAGGTCTAATCCAGAAGATAGTGAACCGAGACGTGGTAGTAGAGTTCGGAAACCAAAGCAATTTGGTCCGGATTATGTAGTGTTCATGTTGGATCAAGAACCAACGACGATCAAAAAAGCTTTTTCTAGATCGGACAGTCCGCTTTGGAGAGAAGCGGTACAAAGTGAAATTGATTCCATTAGGCAGAACCACACTTGGGTGTTGGTTGATTTGCCCGAAGGGTGCAAACCCTTAGGATGCAAATGGATCCTTAAAAGGAAATACAAAGCCGATGGTTCAATTGAAAAGTACAAAGCCCGTTTGGTTGTCAAAGGGTTTAAGCAAAAAGAAGGGTACGATTATTTCGATACCTATGCTCCTGTAACAAGGATTACATCTATTAGGGTGCTTCTGGCGATTGCTGTTTTGCACAATCTCGAGATACATCAAATGGATGTGAAAACTGCTTTCCTCTATGGAGATTTAGAGGAGGAAATCTATATGGAACAACCAGAAGGATTTGTAGAACCGGGTCTAGGAAATAAGGTTTGCAAACTAGTTAAGTCCCTCTATGGATTGAAGCAAGCGCCACTTCAATGTGTTTACATTAAGAACACAAATGTGTTTACATTAAGAACACAAATAACGGATATGTTACTGTGTGTCTTTATGTAGATGACATGTTAATTATGGGTAGCAATATCTGTGTAATTAACGAAACAAAAAGCATGTTAAATAGGAACTTTGACATGAAAGACTTGGGTTTAGCGGATGTTATTCTTGGTATGAAGATACTAAGGAAATCCGATGGGATTGTCTTGTCACAATCTCACTATGTTGAGAAAGTGCTCAAGAAGTTTAACGCTTTTGATAGCGTGCCCGCTAAAACTCCTATTGAACTTAATGTTCATTTGAGCAAGAACTGAGGTGAGTCGGTTGCTCAAGAAGACTATGCTCGTGTCATAGGGTGTTTAATGTATCTTACAAATTGCACTAGACCCGACATAAGCATGTGCCGTTAACAAATTGAGTCGTTACACGAGCAATCCAAGCAAAGAGCATTGGAGAGCTCTTGTACGAGTTTTGAGATACTTGAAGTATACTCAAAGTCATGGGCTACATTTTTTTAGAGACCCCCCGGTACTTGAAGGGTACTGTGATGCGAATTGGATTTCGGACACGAAAGACTCGCTTTCCACAAGTGGGTATGTGTTTACTATTGGGGATGGAGCTGTTACGTGGAGATCCACAAAACAGACGTGTATAGCCCGATCCACCATGGAGTCTGAGTTCATAGCTTTGGATATAGCTGGTGAACAAGCCGAATGGTTGAGAAACTTTCTTGAGGACATTCCATGTTGGGAGAAACCATTGCCTCCGGTGATGATTCACTGCGATAGCCAAGCGGCTATTGGTAGGGCGAAAAGTGGTTTGTATAACGGTAAGTCTCGACATATTCGTCGACGACATAATACCGTGAGACATTTGATCACAACTGGGATTATCTCAGTCGACTATGTAAAGTTGTTGGATAATCTAGCGGATCCACTAACCAAAGGGTTAAACCGTGATCAAATGAATAAGTTGCTAGAGGGAATGAGAGTAAAATCCACAAATTAAGAATTATCATAGTGGTAACCCAACCATGATGATTGGAAACCCCAAGAACTTGGTTCAATGGGAAAACTAAGCTATGAAAGTTCATGTGAAAACACTCACATTTATCTATTCCCTAGAAAGCGTTTGAGTGTTGAAAGCTTGCCTAGTGGTGAGGTTAAGTCTATGACTTTTAATGATTCCTAAATACCTCGAGGAGGTTGAGTATGGCAAGATACTCGGTAAAGAATCACCTATGTAAGTGTGAAGTGAGGCCGCTTCATTAAGATACACTTATAAATCCAAATGGGTGTCCAAGGCCGAAATGGACACAAAATGTGAGAACGGATGAGGTTGAGGTGTTTAAGCGTTAACATCGTTGTCTCGGTGCATGCCATGGAGGAATAGTTCAAAGCATTGCGCTACTATGCCGCCTATGTACTCGATGGTGTTGACTATGGAAGGTTCAAAGCCACAAACTACCTATCCTAATACTTTTATACCTCGTGAGGACTGAGCTCTTGCATTTGCATACATTTGCATATGGTTATCTCACTCATGTGGGGGATTGTTGGAAATTTGGTGTTTTGACCAAATAAATAATAATTAATATTCAATTTATTAATTAAATTAAATATTATATTATTGTTCTACTCGCGGAGTAGATAAACGTGGTGTATTTATATGCTCAAAACCGATTTCCGGTGAGTGAGATATAAATGTTAAAAGGTTGGTGGAGAGTTACTTCTTTCTTGAAAGAAGTGTAAGTTAAGTGGTTGTGGATGAGGTCGGCTTCGGCCTCGGGTCTTAGTCTTTGACTTCGGCTTCGGCGTAGGTCTGCGACTTCGGCCTCGGCCTCGGTCTTGGTCTTCGACTTCGGCTTCGGCTTTGGTCCTCGATCTTAGACGTCGGCCTCGGTCCCGGCTTCGGCCTCGGGCTCGGGCTTTGGTCCTTGGACTTCGGCTTCGGCCTCGGTCTTTGACTTCGGCCTCGGCTTAGTCACTTCGGCATCGGCCTCTACCACTTCGGCTTCGGCTTCGGCTTCGGCTTCGGCCTGTGCCACTTCGGCTTCGGCTTATGCCAGGCCTGTGCCACTTCGGCTTCGGCTTATGTCAGGCCTGTGCCACTTCGGCTTCGGCCTATGCCACTTCGGCTTCGGCACCTCGGATGACTGCCTAGCTCAGCTGCATCCGGAAGAGGTTCTGGAAGGTGACTCTTCAACTGAACAGTCAACCTTTTCACCTTTCGACTCCACCACTACCTCAAATAGCCTTTATGGCTGATTAATGCATTTAATGCATTAAATTCTCCTACATAGTGAGCAGCTTATAAATAGAGGGGATTGTAGGCATTTGAAGGACAAGCATAAGACATAAAATCGCATCTTGCTGCATATTTCTCCTTTGTTCATTGTTCGAGCTCAATTTTCACCTATATCCAGTTCGCCGGAGCTCTTGAGTTTTGCGGTGCTGCTACTCACGAGACGAAAGTCGTTTTATCTTTGGGGACGATACGCTATTACCGAGAGCACTACCGGGGCGTATTTCGTCTTGCGGAAAGAGGGTTTTCCTCGACTCGACTTTTATTATTTTATATATATATTTTTTGTTCGTTGTAATGTTCATTTACGTTTGTACGCCCGGCAAGTTTGTACTCAATTTTCCAACAGTATCCTCTATCCCCATTATGATGTTCTAATAGTGTCCCAAAATTCAATTTTTACTAATTTTATATTATTTTTTATAAAAATAAAAATACTATATTATAGTAAATCATACAAGACATTTATAAGAAAAAAATTGAATATTTTTAAAATTTTATACTTTAGTTTTGAATTTTTCAAATCTAATATACTAATAAAGTGAAATTAAATTTTAAAAAAATAATTATAAACCCTAAAGGGGATGGGTGAACCCTTAAAAATAATTATTAAATTAAAATAAATCATTATAAAATAATTTTATTAAAAAAATTTGCATGAAACTAATATAAATTGAACATTGGGACACCATTTTGGGGATAGAGGATCTCATGCCGGATTTAGGAGGTTATTTGATCTCTGTTCTATACTATCTATGTTAATTATTAGCTAGCTATAAGAATATTAAGTTATTCTTCTATTTTTCTTATTCGACTTTAATTAATCACTATTGCTTTAATTTAATTTTACAAATGTTAATTAAAACTGATCATAGCCGATCAGGGCTTGTATTTTATTATTTACTTTTGCTTTCATATATAATTTTTGAGAGAGAGAGAGTTTGGTTAATAATAATTAAAAAGTAGACCTAATTCCATTAATTTCCCCATTTTATGATTCAAGATCCACAAAAAACACCTTTTTCCTAGTGAATTTTTGCCGTAGCCTGATCCGAACCAGAAAAAGAGAGTGATTTGGGGAAAAGATGATTCTACAAGGAAAAGAAACGTGAACACACCTATATAAACAAGAATTCAAATATATTCCCAAAATACCAAAGCAATGAACTTGTAGCTCTTTTGATTTTATTTAAGGTAAAAGAAAGTCCATTAAACTTTATTTTTTAATTGACATCTCTGGATATTTAGTCCCTATATTTGATGTAATTAAGATTAAGATGGATTCGAGAAACAAAATTAAAATTGCTAAGTCCAAAAGGTAACACTTTCATTATTTATACTCCGCACATTTTGTTTAATTTACCTTTTAGTTTAATTAAAGTCTTAATAATTATAATTACCCATTTTTTAAATCTAAATGTTGAATCTACCCCTTTTTTAAAAGATATGTGATATATGCCCCTTTTATTATTTTAATATATAAACCATAATATTTTATTACATTGCTTTTCGAGATGTTTGATTCATTTGCTTTTAACGTGTAAGGGCCCCACCACCACGACTCGACTCAATTAAAAGAAGTTGGCCCCCTGAACCCGACTCATGCATGAAAAATTGTCATGCATGACAATTTACAGTAGTGGTAGTGTACTGTGTTTGAATTATTTGTTTGAATTATTTGAAGAAAGAAAGTATCATATGCTCTATTATGCGAACAATCTTCTCCATATATAGTACATGTAATTCAATCAACCGAAAAAAACACTCTTTCGCTCAAATTTTTCAATCTGGAAAATCACAAAAATCACAGCTATTTAATTTTCATTATGTTTCTTATATCACAAAGTAGCCATTGTGAGAAATTTGAGCTATAAAGGAGTGCTAAAGTTTGGAAAAGAAGGGAGAAAAGGTTCGTCGGCCGGCGGTTGGATTATTCCAGTAGCACTAGAGGATCGGCGGAGATTGTATGTTACTTTTAATTATATGCTTAGATTCCATAATCTATGTATTTAATTGATTATATTTATGTTTAGTAATTGATAAATTATTATTTTAAATTTAACTTGTTTAATTATGCTCATGATTTATGAAATTTTGTTGTTTAATTTTGTTAAATAGATATAAATATATATAAATATAAGATAAACACGAAGTTATGTATAAAATTATTTTCTAAGTGAAATGAACATGATCACCGCCGGCGTAAGTGGCCGGAAGTCTCCATATCTATTTAAAAGATTAGTGTTTGATTTAGTACTTCACAAATTAATAGTTTAAATTTCATTACGTTATTATTCTCTTAATTGATGAATTATTGTTGTTCAATTTAAAATCGTTTACGGAATGAGCATAAAAAAATGTAATAAGTGAACTAAACTAGATCAGCGCCGGCGAAAGTGGCCGGAAGTCTCCCACCGCCGGCAACACTACGTTGCCGGCCGTGGAGAGTTCCGCCAACCTCCACCGGCGGTGATCAAGTTTTTTGTGCTTAGAAAAATATTTTATTCATCACGGATTATTAGATCATTCTGGCACTAAGATGGGACGGCGCGGGGGCGGGCACTGAGGGGGCCGGCGCTGAGAGGAGGCGGCGGTGAGAAGGCTGCCGGCGGTGAAGTGAGGAGGAGACGGGAGGTGAGAGAGCACGGCCGCAGTGCGAGAGGGAGGCGGCCGGCGGTGAGGGTGAGACGGAGGCGGCAGGCGGCAGGCGGTAAGGGTGACAGACGCGGCCGCGATGAAGAGTGAGAGGGAGAGAACTCTCGTCTGTGAGAAGAAGGACGAAGAAGAAGATGTCGGCGGTGAGATGGGGGGCGCCGGTGAGGGTGGCGCTGACAAGGAGGCAGTGGTGAGAGGTGCCGCCGGTGAGAGGCTGCGGCCGGTGGCAGCCTGTGAGGGTGGGGGCGATGAGAGGGTGAACAGATGGGGTCGGTGGGGTCGGTGAAAACGGGTGAGAGGGTGAGGGAGGAAGATGAATTTAATGTCCCGTTTTTTTCATTTTTTGTCCCATAGTGGGAGAGAATCTGGTCAATCTGTTATAACTGTCCCTCTTTTTCTAATTTCAAAACAGATATTAATAACAAAAATGGACCCAAATAATATTATTTAATTAAAAGGGGCATATTTCACATACTAATTAAAAAGGGGGCATAAATTACATTGCTATTTGTAAAAGGGGCATTTTAAATTTTCTCCCTTAATTAAATGTAGAATTTACCACTTTTCATATTTTACAGTTCTCGACAATTTACATGCCCAAAAGAATTAAGCAAGACAGTTATTAACGAAGAGAGTAAACATTAGCATACATTTTTTATTTTAATTTATATATATACCCGTGGGTGGGTTTACTTTTTATATCTCTATTTAGAGGAATAAAGTGAGATAATATCACATTGTATGAACTTATAATAAATAGAAGAACCCACAATTTTTAATAGTGTCAATCCCCCAAAATAGTCATTTTGGATTAAAATAGTCATGGATAAATAAAAGGTATAATAATAAGTGCACAATATGAAATATGAAATGTCTCTAAATTAAGCTTATTTATATTTCTTACCATTGCATATCTAACCAGAATTTGTTTTAAATTTTATTATGTTTTCTTTGCTTTATTCTTTATCCTGAATGAAATAAAATTAGATTTTTTGTTTACTTTTTTTTAAAAAAATTAATTAATATTCTTTCAACAAAGTTATTTTTTTAAATAATGATAGATTCTTAAAAAAATAATGATAAATAAATAATAATAACAATAATAACAACAATAATAATAATTAATTAATTAATTAATTATTGAAATGAAAAGAAATATAAAATATACATTGCAAATATCAATATTTCATGTTTTTGAGAGTTGGAGGTAGGGAGGTCTTTTTATATAACTCTAAAGCGTGGTATAAAATTATCATAAGATTCTCTTAAACAAGATTCTCTTAATTACATTATAAAATTATACAGTACTCATCGTAAATGATATCGAGCTACTCGAGGTTTTGTAACATCTAATTGAAATTTTTATACATTAAAATAAACGGATATAAAGTGATAAATAAAATTTAATTTATACTTCCTTTTATAGTCTTTTTACGCCAAAGTAAATGCATCCTCTCTCAATTAAATAACGCTAATATACAAATTTTGATTTCAAACAATTATATGGTAATTCTTATAGCTTACGAGCACATCAAACATTAATTATTTATGAAATTTAATAAATAATTTAAATACATTTATTTCTAAAATACAAACTAAAGTAAAAGAAAAAAGAAAAAAAAAAGAGTAGTCCGTACTACACTCTCTCTCTCTTTCCCAAACGCCGCTTCCATCCCCGTTTTAACTCCAAAATCCAGCAGCGGCGGCGTCACTCCAGCAGCGGCGGCGACGAAGGGTGGGCTGATACTATCAAATTCAGGCGAGTAACAAATTCGACTAATAGAAATTTAAAAATAAAATAAAAATAAAAAAAAAACAGTTTGGGGTGGGGCTTGAGCCAACCCCAGCCCAAGCAATGGTAATTAGCATTTCTTAAATGTTCTAGTAAATTGAGGGACAGTTGAAGATTTCTTTAAATTAGAATGAAGAATCATGAGCGTCTTGCTAATTTGGATTATATTTATTTATTTATTTTGTTTTTTGTTCCAAATTGCCAGAACAGATGCTGAATCACGCGACAAAGGTCACCTCTCCCGCCTCTCTCTCCGCTCGTCGATGGCGGAGTGGCTGGCGTTTTCCCTCCGTAAGAAATTCACTCTACCAATATACTTCAAGTTCTTTGCAAACCCTACCTTCGGATTCATTTCTGCTCGAGAAGATTTTATGGGCTCTAAAGAGAGGTCAGTCGATTAATAACCATGTACTTTACCAGCTACACCCACCGACGTATGCTCAAATTCTTTACGAATTTCGTCATGATTTGCATATTGGCCAGAAATTTATAGACTGTGTTGCAATAAATTACCCCAACTTTAAGCACTCATCGCTATCACTGAGCGCTGCTACGCATGTGTTAGTGTTGAGTAAAAGGGCGTCCGATGCACAGGCTTTGATTCTGAGGATGATAAGGAGGAGTGGGGCTTGTAGAGCTGAGATTGTTGACTCAATGCTAGGGACTTACGCCAAATGTGGCTCAACCTCTAATGTTTTCGATTTGTTTATTAGGACTTTTGTGCAAGCTAGGAAGCTTAGGGAAGCTGTTGAGGTGTTATATATGTTGAAATTCAAGAATGTTTGCGTTTCTATCAATGCGTGTAATAGTCTTCTTGGCGGGCTCGGTAAGATTGGGTGGGTTGATTTGGCGAGGCAAGTTTATGAAAAAGTGGTGAGAGATAGAACAGATTTGAATGTATACACGCTCAACATCATGATGAACGTTTTCTGCAAGGATTGTAAGATTGACTATGCTGAGGAGTTCTTAGTGGAAATGGAAAATAGAGGGATCTTTCCGGATGTTGTGACTAATAATATTTTGATAAGTGCTTATTGTCGTGAAGGGAATGTTGAGAAAGGTCTAGAATTGATGAAGCTGATGCGGGGTAAGGGGTTGGAACCGAGTCTTCTGACTTATAATTCAATTATGAATGGTTTGTGTATAAATGGGTATTATGAGAGAGCAAAGAAGTTTTTAGACGAGATGATGCGGAATGGGTTGTGTCCTGATACTTCCACTTATAACACATTGTTAGTGGAGTGTTCTAGGAAGAATAATTTGGTAGAAGCTGAGAGTGTTTTTCGTGAAATGTTGGGTCATGGTGTTGTCCCTGATTTGGTTAGTTACAGTTCAATGATCGGTTTTTTCTCAAGAAGTGGAAATCTCGATAGGATGATGGCTTATTACAAGGACATGCAGTGCAAAGGCCTGATACCTGACAAAATTGTTTATACGATTCTGATTCGTGGATTTTGTAGACATGGTTCAGTATCAGATGCTATGAAGGTGCGTGATGAAATGGTGAAAATGGGTTGCCAAATGGATGTGGTGACTTACAACACCATTTTGAGTGGCCTATGCAAAGGAAAGATGCTTTCTGAGGCAGATGCACTTTTCAACGAGATGGTGGAAAGGGGCGTGTTTCCTGATTTTTGCACATACACAACTCTAATAGACGGATATTGCAAGACCGGAAACATGGATAAAGCAGGGGAATTGTTTGCTTCTATGCTTCAAAGAAATCTGAAACCTGATGTTATTACATACAATACTTTGATTGATGGATTTTGCAAGGCGGGTGAAATGGAAAGCGCTATGAAGTTGAGAGATGATATGATTCTCAAAATGATTCATCCCAATTATATAACATATGGTACTCTTATTAATGGATTCTGTGAACGTGGTTACGTGTATGAAGCATTTAGATTGTGGAATGAGATGATTGATAAAGGTATCGAAGCCAACATGGTTATTTGCAACTCTCTTATCAAGGGCTATTGCAGGGATGGCAATCCGGAAAAGGCACTCGAGTTTCTGAAGACAATAAAGTCAAGAGGACTCGTCCCTGACTATTTCACTTATAACACTCTCATTCATGGATTCATGAAAGAGGAGAATGTTGATATAGCTCTTGACTTAGTTAATCAAATGGAGAAAGAAAGTCTTACACCTGATTTAATTACCTATAACGTTATCCTGGATCAGTTCTGTAGACTTGGTAGAATGCAAGAAGCCAATTCAGTATACAGGAAGATGATTGAAAAAGGCATAAATCCTGATCGTGCTTCATATACATCACTGATAAACGGCTATATCTCACGAGAGAATTTAAAGGAAGCTTTTAACCTTCATGATGAGATGCTGCAAAGGGGTTTCAAGCCTGATGATAAGTTTTGACGTGTATGTGAGAGCGTCATATTGTGATGGCTGTTGAAGGGTTTCGCGAGGTCATCATTAGGCTGCAAAATCTTTCGATGCCTCAATAAAGGTAACAGCTCTATGAACTTTCTTGTCTTACCCGTCGTGGTCTTGAGGAACCTAACTTGTTCCTGATTCAATGTTTCTGACTCGGAGTTTTCTAATATCATCATGATTTATTTGTTTCTTGCAGCTTTTGTTCCCTACATCAGACGCTGCTCGCCCATTTTTGGATGTTAGGACTTGGTGATATTGTGATTCCTGGTACGAACTTTTGACTTCATAATTCGGTGTAGTTTTTCGATTGTTATCTAATGTTGCAATGGCATTTGGGACTGTGGATGTTAATGTGCACATGGCTAGTATCATGTTCATGCCTTTTTCCAATAATAGAGAAGCAATCTAGTTCTACTTGGTCCGTCTTCTTTACATAATGAATGGATTGCTCTCTAGCTGAATCGGTTGTTTAAATTTGCTTGGACTTTCCAGGAATTTTTGTAGCATTTGCTCTGAGACGGCGGCGGGTGGACTGCAACCCGATGACGCTGCTGTCGTGCCTGGGGGCGATAACGAGGGCCAGGAGCCGTCGCCGGATTGCTGCAGCAGGCTGAAGGAGCAGCAGCCGTGCTTCTCCCAACACCAAGACGGTTGTCGGAATATGCTGCGTCGTCATTCCGACTTGCTGATGTCATAAAGTTATATGCTTTTCATTTTTTTATCGAAATTATGGCATACCAGCTGACGTGGCATCCTCACGAGAAATCATGAGTTGGCATAAGAAATCAGATCATGCTCCCACGTATATATATTTACAATTTGCCTCTTGGATCACTTGGAGGGATATATAACTACAAAGTAGTCAATTTTAATTTGGAAAGGATATAACTAATAATCAATTAAATATTGAAGTATAGTAAATATTATCCTCGCCTCCAATTTGTCTTCAATCTGACTAGCTTTTTATTGTTAAAAAATGTGTAACACAAAGTTGGACTGCTCTTTGACTATAAACTAACAGCAAGTATATTACAATTTCGATTCAGTTTCCATTATTTAACTATAATAATTTCAAAATTGAGAAAAAAATTAAAAAAATAAGAAAATCTGATTTTGGTACACTATAATGAGGATGGAGAATTACATTAACGGGGTGTTTTTATCGAACTTTCTACTTAAAGTAGTACTTCCTCCGTTTACTCTGACTTGGTCTTTTTGTATATCTAATACCTCACATATTGAATACAAAGAGGCCAAGTCGGAGTAAGTATTATTTTTCTTTGTGGTTTTTGCGCGGGATTTTGCTACATGTATCAGTATTGTGATTTGGGTAATAGTATATTCCCTCTGTCCCGACCTACTAGAGATATTTCTTTAAATATATGTGAGGTATAAAATAAAGAAACGTACTGAGCAATGATAACTATAAACGTGAACAATTCTTGCCGTATCATAAGAAAATTTCTATTGGTATCCATGCAATGTAGGTATAACATTAAAAATCTTATCACTATTACGATATCTGAAATTATCATTTACTTAAATTAATTCCCTTTGGATTTGGATATGAAACTCACCCTTGTTGACCAAGACGATCAGCATATATACCGTTATATATTCAGACTCAATTATTTTTGGACTAATTGAGACACAAATGGTAATATATATATATAGTAAATTAATTAGGTGGCCGCCGAATAAACTATGTGCTCGAGGATATTCGCCAAGAGTTAAGAGATATATCTCTAATGCCTTAATAACTTAATTCCTTGTAGTGAAAAAAACATTTATGTGAAATGAAGAGATACTCCAAAGTGTTACCAACTTACCATATATAAACGCAAAAATATATATCAAATATCCGACAAAATATATACATATCTCGACCTACCGCCTACGATATTAGAAGAGTATGGATATTTGAATTTTTTAGTTAAGGGTTCACTGCTCCATTAATGGAGCTACCGATAAGTGTCGCCATTTGCAATATTTGCCGACTAATGACGAAAAAGCATTTATATTACAAAAAAAACGTTTAAAATACTAATGTGAGGCACGAACAAAATGTGTCCAGATCCATGCATGCAGAGAAAGAAAGTTTTAAGTAGAAATGTTTGGATAAGACCTCCACCAAATTAACCTTACATTTAAATTTAATCCCCCTAAATACAATTATATTTAATAATTCATATAATCCAGGTCAGCATTGCCTCAGATTTGACCATCCTCAGTCGCGACCGCATATATCTCACCGCCATCAGCCACGTATTCATCTCACCGTTTCCATAGCAGCCTTTTTCTCCTCTATTTATACTCCCTACGCGGCGCCTCGAACCTTCACACTTTTCACCCTCACTCACTACATTAGCTCTCTTTAAGATTTTTAGTATTTTTACTATTTTTTCCTTTTAATTTGAGACCTGGGAAATAATATAAATTAATAATCTAGGTTTATTGTTTCCTTTGGGAATTCGGTGTATTTCTTTTTTCCCCTTTGCGCATGGCTGCTGCGGCTGATCTTTCTGTGATCTTGCCTCGTGTTCTCATCGTCTCCAGGCGCAGCGTTCGTAAGAACAAGTTCGTCGATTTCGTCGGTACAGATTCTTCCCCCTCTCTTCAAATTCCTGATTCTGGAGAATGATTTTAGATCGTATTATAACATGCATGCACAATTCAATTTTTTTTTTTTTCAAAATTAGGGATTTCCTTCCCTCAAGGTGTTCGAATTAATTACTGACAGAACATTGAACCGAAATTTATTGAAAACATTTTGTTTCATGAATTGGGGATCCGTATTTTCCGATGCGATTTCACTTACGATAGAACCGATGATGGAAAAAATTTGCAGGAGAATACCATCTGGATCTGATAGTGAGCTATGGCGCGGTGCCGGTGATCGTGCCACGTGTGACGGGGGTCCACATGCTCCTCGACAGCTTCGAGCCCATCCACGGCGTCCTCCTCTGCGAGGGAGAAGACATCGACCCCTCCCACTACGAGGCCGACGCCTCGAATCTCTCGCCGGAGGAGCTGGAGGAAATCCGGCGCCTCCACGCCAGCGACACCGCCATCGACAGGGAGAAGGACGCCATTGAACTCGGACTGGCCAAGCTCTGCCTCGAGCGGAACATTCCTTACCTGGGAATCTGCAGAGGATCCCAGATCTTGAACGTGGCCTGCGGCGGCACCCTCTATCAAGACATAGGGAAAGAATTCTCGAAAAATGTGGCCCAGGAACAGAGAGTGGTGCACATAGATTACGATGATTACGACGGCCATCGCCATCCGGTGAGGATCGTGGAGAACACACCTCTGCATCAATGGTTCAATGATTCTTTGGTTGATGGGGAGAAGGAAATCTGGGTTAATAGCTACCACCATCAAGGGGTGAAGAAGCTTGCTCAAAGATTCGTTCCCATGGCCTTCGCTCCCGATGGTTTGATCGAAGGCTTTTACGATCCGGACACTTATAATCCGGATGATGGGAAGTTCATAATGGGGCTGCAGTTTCATCCCGAGAGGATGAGGAAGCCGGATTCCGATGAATTCGACTACCCCGGTTGCCCTTTTGCTTATAAGGTGGTGATCATTGATTAGTTTGTGTTGTAGTATTTGAATGAGTTGGAGTTTGATTCTTTTGTGAAAAAAACTATTATTGCAGGAGTTTGCAAAAGCGGTTCTTGCATACCAGAAGAAGCTGAACAGGGTGACTACTGTGCCGAAGCTTGATGTGGAAATGGAGAAGAAGAGGAAGATTATAGTTAGGAGCTTCTCACTAGCGAGAAACTTGTACCAAGGTGGGTGTGGGAGCGATTCTCCGAAAGAATCACCGGAGCTGGAGGCCGGAGCAGAGTTTCTAGAGTCGAATAGGGCGTTGAGCGCGCAGCAAGAGACGAGGCTGAAGCAGATGGGGGCGACGGTGAGGAATGCGTCGTCGTATCTGGAGAGAATGAGGCTGAGCGAGGAGAGGGAGAAGCTGGCGAGGAACGTGATAGGGAAGATGACGGTGGAGCAGCTGTCGGACCTCACGGCGTTCTACCACATGATGGGACAGATTTGCTCGGAGGTGCTGGAGAGGAAGCTCCATGGCATTGTAAATGAAGTCAACTTGTAACTTTCTCTCTCTTTCTGTGATGTGCTGTGCTGTGCTGTGTGCTTAATTAAAAGTGATTGGTTGGGAGGGGGGAGATGATCACAAGAAATCAACCCCTTTTAGGGAAACCTGTATCAATTAATGAAATTAAATCTTGATTTCTCACTATCCTGTGTTGCTTTAACTTTATGGGATCAACACTCATTTCTTCTATTCATTTTCAACCACTACTACATCTTCTTTTCCTGAGTTAGCAACGTAGTATATGTAAAGTACTTGATTTCAATAGAATTTTTTTTAATGAGTCTGCAAATCATACAATGGTATTATAAACTCAATATTTGTTTATTTAAAATTATTAATCCAAACAGTAACCTAAACTTCGAAAAAGTCAAATTTATTAGAGAACCAATATTGATGCTCGCTATTGTATTTTATCGCTAGTCAACTTCTAAATCAATATTATTATGTGTTTGTTGGATGTTGCTGTCTCTATTTGCATAATACTATGCATAACTCTATATCCACTCCTAGGCATGCAAAGTTGGTGAACGATCTCCTCCGTTGACATCACAAGTTGACATATACTCTAATTGCATAATAGTACTATTTTATATTTGTTTTTATCTCGTACTACCTCCGTCCCGTCCAATTTGGCTAGTTTGTATATTTTATACCTTACATTCATTATCTAAAATTATAAAATTATATGAATAGCAATCCTAATGTAGTACTTCCATTCTTAATATACTACACAAACTATGTTTTACCAACTCCCATTTAATTGTACAATGAAGTAAACAATAATAGAGAAAGTTTCAAAGTCCAACTATTCTTTTTCCCTTAATATCCCTTTCCATGAAAATTATGTTCCAACTTCCCTCCCATTTTTAACAAATGATAATTGTAATTCTGATTTCTTCTTCAAGATTCCCTCCAACCACTGCCTAATTCATATCCTTACACACAAAAACTCTGCGCCAACCACTTCGTTGAATCCCACTTCTCTCTTCCAATGCAATCCCCGAAAATTCCCTTCCTCCACCTCCTCATCTTCATCCAATTCTTCATCCTCCTCCAATCCGAGAACGGATCGAGCGATTCCGGCAGCGAATTATACCACAAATGCAGCAACACGTTCAGCTGCGGCGGCGGCAACATCACCGGAATCCGGTTCCCGTTCAGGGGATCCGGCGATCCCGACTACTGCGGCCACCCTAATTTAGTCCTCACCTGCGACGAACGTAATGTGACGAGCATCGACATCGTGAATATCAAATATCGCGTGATTGAAATTGAGCAGAGCTCTCATACTATGAGGATCGCGAGGGAGGATGCGCCGGGAAGCGTTTGTCCGACGGTGATGGCGAACACGACTCTCGATTACTCCGTCTTCGACTACGCCGCCTCGTGTATGAACTACACGTTCTTCTACGGCTGCGATTCCCCGCCTCAGTTCCTGAGCAGGATCTCGTGCGGCGGAGGCGGCGAGGCGTATGTTCTGCCTGGGGCTTTCGGGCCTAAGGATTGCGAGTCCAGTGTGGTGGTTTCGGGAGCTTCGATGGCGGTGGAGGGGCCTCTGAACACCACAGAATTGGGGGAAGCGCTGGAGCATGGGTTTGAGATTAGGTGGAAGATTGAGAGCAAGAGCTGCACCGATTGTTTGGGGACGAAAGGGCGGTGCGGCTATGATTCAACTACGAATAAAACGGTTTGTTACTGCCGTGATCCTCCGTATGTTTCTGGTGCTTGCACCGCCGCGGATTATGGAGCGCCGCCGGTGCTGGACAACCCGTTGCCGTCACCGAAATCTAAGGGTATGTACTCTGGCTTCCTTGCGATGATTTTTTCTTTTTTCCTTTTTCATTACGTAGTATAATTCTATACGAATTTGAAAAAGAAAAAAAAAATGCATTGACTGGGAAATTTGAGTAGAAAGAAAAAGAAGTAGATATCAAAAGGCCCCACCACAGTAAGCTCCTAGAGGTATTTTTGTAAGTTTAAGATACAAGCCCACTTCAATTTGGGGCTTTTTCCTGGACCATTATCCCCCCAAATAAAAAACACAGGGCTTCCTAGACCAGCCCATCAATAATATTAAAACTCAAACTCAAAACTCAAATTCAAACTTTTCAAAATATATAGTAATTTGAATATAACATTTTAAAATATAGTTTGAAATTTAATTTTTAAAATAACGATTGGTACAATGGGTATCCCGTTACAATCTCATCTTATGTCCACGAGTCTATCAATTTCCGATTACACCAAATCGTATAGCTCAAGTTGTGCTCAGCTACGCCTTGCACCACACACCAACTCCAAGTAGTTATAATCGCAAACTGCATACACAAACAAATTACACGTTTTTTTGTTGTTGTTGGCTTTAGAAAGAATCTATTCCTACCAAAACATAAGAGTCTCCTAATTCAAATTTGGCCAGCTTTGATGATGACCTTCCAATTAAGCACCCACAGTCTCATCTTCTTCTCTCATTATAATCATACCCGTTGCCCACCGTCAAACATTAATCATTATTTAATCCTTACTATTTATGCCAGCAAATACAATTATGAGTTTTCTAAATAATATTGATAAGTCGTTAATCACATTAACCAGAAAAAGATTGGGCATGTGCACAAAAACACGACATTAAAATATTTGGCAAGTCAAAAAAAGGCAGCTCGTAAAGGAGCCTTAATCAAATGCCATTCAACGTTCAAATATCTCCTCCCTTCCGCCTTCACACCATGCCTACCCTCTCTCCTTCACTCCTCCGCCGCCTCCCCATCAATGTCCCTTCTCCTCGTTCTCGCCGCCGCCCTCTTCGCGGCGGCGCATTGCCAGACCGACACCTACGCCGACTGCGACCGCACCTTCTCCTGCGGCCGCATCACCAACGTCACGTTCCCATTCACCGGCGGCGATCGCCCCTCCTACTGCGGCCTCCCTGACTTCGCGCTAGCCTGCCGCGACGGCGGCGTCACAGAGCTGACTTACGATTCAGTCGCCTACCGCGTCCTCCGACTCGATCAGGCTCAGAAATCACTCGCCCTCGCCCGCTCCGATCTCTACAACAACTCCTGCCCTTCCGAGTTTCGCAACATTACCCTAAATCCGGCTCTTTTTTCCTACAATCTCCCCCAAAACGAAGACCTCACTATGTTTTACGGCTGCAACATATCGCTCTTGGACTCTGCTGCAGCCAACGGTTCGGCAGAATTGATTTTCCCGCGAGACAATAAGTTCAGCTGCAATTCGTCTCGTTTGAATTTCACGGACGCGTTTTATTGGATCGGTCCGGTTCCGAGCGACCCGATTCTGAGGATCATTTCGTGTAACGTTAGTTTGAGAGTGCCGATGTTGAAGGCCGCCGGCGATCGGCTGTCGACTTCGGAGATGAGTCTTGGAGAGGCGTTCATGGAGGGTTTCGATGTGAGTTACAGCGTGCAGCATGAGAGATTGTGCGCCGAGTGCAACCGATTGGGCGGGCAATGCGGGTTTAATGCTGCGGCGGATCAACTCATTTGCGTCTGCGGCGCTACGCCTTGCCCTTTTGAGGTGACGCTTCCGCCGGCAGCTAGTCCAGAGGCTAACGTCGACGGTAATTGGGATTTCTTTTGTCCTGAGTGTTTTACTTGGTGATTGATTGGAATTTTTGGTGATTTAGGATGATGATTTTCGTCTAGAGACCATGATTTCGATTGCTGGAGTATTTTAATTTGAATTGTTCGGCTTATATTTTCAGTTGGGTTAATGAATCATGGTATTTGATAGGTTTTCGTTAGTAGGCCCTAGTTCCAGAGTTGGGATAAGTATGCTAATGGTTGCCTACATTGCCTATGGTGTGTGTGAGTGTGTTTCAATTTGATTTGAACTTTTACTTATAGGCTATTAAAAGTATAAACTTTGTCTTCCTCGTAGATTGTATATGTTCTTCATCTTATTTTGTTTTATATAAGCATATGCTTTTGCTTCATTCCTAGTTGTGTAGTATGTTATATGTGATGTTATGCAAAACTCAAATATTTTGTGATTTCTTGGCTGCTGCAGGAAGTAAAAGCAGAGTTACAGAAAGAGATATAGGTATGATGCTAGTCCAAAGCGTAAAATGCATATTATTTCACCCGAAATGTTGTTATCAAACGAAATTAATAGTTTTGCTCTCTGTACGAATGCAGTCCTTTTCATAGCTGGTGCGATTCTTACTGGTGTTGGCTTGGGATGGCTGGTTTTCCATTGTAGACAAAAGAGGAAGCAGAAGCTTGCATCCATGTCCCAAGTTGCTAGCAAGGAAATTAACTCTTCTCCTTCCACGAAAGGCCTCCTTTCCCGGCCTTCAATTAATTTCACCAGAAGCATTCCATCATATCCATCTTCCAAGTCGGACTTTGGTAGGGATAGTTCGTATTTTGGGGTGCAGGTCTTCAACTACACCGAACTTGAAGAAGCCACTAACAAATTTGATCCTTCTAGAGTACTCGGAGATGGTGGATTTGGTACTGTATATTATGGTATATATCTAACCCTCCATCATCCACGTGATAATCTTGCATTTAGTCTTCTCTTTATTGAGTACTACAAAAGCTGAATAAGATTTTTTTTTTTTTTTTGAAACAGGGGTTCTTCATGATGGTCGTGAAGTTGCAGTTAAGCGCTTATACGAGAACAATTTCAAGCGTGCAGAGCAGTTCATTAACGAAGTTGAGATTCTAACTCGGTTAAGGTATCAATATCTTGTCACACTCTATGGATGCACTTCGAAGAGAAGCCAAGAACTTCTTCTTGTGTATGAATATGTACCAAATGGTACTGTGGCAGATCATCTCACTGGAAAACGTGCAAAATCGGGCTTACTATCTTGGCCTATAAGATTACAAATTGCAGTGGAAACCGCTGATGCTTTAGCTTATCTCCATACATCAGACATCATTCATCGGGATGTCAAAACAACCAACCTTCTTCTAGACAATGATTTCCATGTAAAAGTTGGTGATTTTGGGTTGTCGAGACTTTTCCCTACTAACGTGACTCATGTCTCGACTGCTCCACAAGGGACACCTGGCTACGTCGACCCTGAGTACTATCAGTGCTACCAACTGACAGAAAAAAGTGATGTGTACAGCTTCGGAGTGGTGCTGATTGAGCTCATATCATCACTTCAAGCAGTGGATACTAGCAGGCACAGGCATGACATCAACTTGTCGAATATGGCTGTGAACAAGATTCAAAACCATACATTGCATGAGCTGGTTGATTCGAGCCTCGGATTCCATACAAACAGTTCTGTGAGAAGGATGGTTACTTTGGTTGCAGAATTAGCTTTCAGATGCTTGCAACAAGAGAGGGATATGAGACCTTCGATGCAAGAAGTGCTCGAGACTCTGAAAGGGATACATAATGAGGATTTGAATGCTCTCAAGGTAGAAATCGTCGACCTCAATATGGACGACGATTCTTGTTTACTCAAGGGCAGTGTCACCCCAAGATCACAAGATTCACTTCCTTGAAATTGGTCAAGTTGAATGCATTATCTTGATTAGAACAGGATATGTACTTTGGATCTTGATTTGGCAGATTCCTAGGTTTGTAAATTAAATGAGAATTCTGCATTGGAGTGAATTGGCTGCATTATCCATTGATTATTTTCTGCATTTTTATAGGTTACACTATCTTGTATGAATGAAAGATGAAAATTGTGGTGGGTGGTTTTATTAGATATTGCATCGACATTACAAAGACTTTACCAAGTACAACATTTCTAAATCAATTATCTTATGTTGTTTTCTTATGAGTTTCTTCTAGACGTTGCAAGAAACTATGATTAATGCGATGTACTATCTCCTAATTTTAATTATTAATATTATATAAAATTCTCTCCATTACATAGAGAATGACTCATTTGCTTTTAGGAACTTCTGACATGTTTTTTCACGCTTCAAAATGATGGGTTTTAAAATGGATTTTTAAAAATTTATTTCTTTTACGAAATACTACGACTGTCGTAGTATCCCGTAAAAAAAATAAATCTTCAAAAATCCATTTTAAAACTCATCATTTTGAAGCGTGAAAAAACGTGTTAAAAATTTCCAAAAACAAATGGGTCATTCTTCATAAAATGGAGGGAGTATGTAATAATTGGAAATCAAGGGTAAAACAGTTCATAGTCAACTTTGGCAGCGTTTACAAGATAGTAAATGAGAGGAAGAGATCAATAGTTTCTCTATCTATGGTATCAACATACCTAAGATATATGTTCTTTTTCTTAAGGTGGAGATATTGTAGTCAAAGGTGTTCCAAAGAATTGGAACTGAATTGGAACCGTCGATTTTAGAATTAGAACTGTAACCGGTGGTTCGGTTCCAGTTCCTACAATCTAGAAAAAGGTTTTTTTTTTTTTCTAAAAAAACCACTATTCAAACTAGAACCAAAACCGACTTCATAACAACTGATAGCCATGGTTTAGTTCCAGTTCCTCCCGCCTAGAACCGGGAACCGTCGGTTCAACCGTACCGGATCCGTGGCCCCCACTAACTGTAGTAATAAATGTTTTATCCATTTCTATGTATATATCTAACTATATGCTATTGCATTATTTGCATAGCTTGATAACACAAGAATCACATTGGATATGAAAAGACCTACTAATTACTTACTAATATTTTGCTCCTTCCTAAGATTTACAGCCTAATTGCATAAAAATATGCTTATCTTTGCTAAGTATTATTTTTTTTTTTTTTATTTTTTTTTTTTTTGATCGGGAAAGAAAGAATATTATTAGAGAAGAAGGAGATTGGTACCAGCAGTACTAGAAATCAGAATACAATCAAACCTCCCAATAGCTAGCGAGAGAATTTTCGGCCCAGTCCTTATAGCTAATATACCGTTCCACCACCCTCCTAGCTACGCCCCAACTCCAAAACCGACATTTGATTTCTATCTCAACTCTCCGGAAGTCCCACTCATTACCATCGAAGGCGACCGCATTTCGCCACTTCCAGAGGACCCAAACAATACATGTCCACAAACCCCCAAGTCTTTTTGCTAATTTTCCTTTTCCAAGTAAATGCGAAAAACACATACGATGGTTTCCAATATCCTTTGGACTAACCCAATTACACCCAACCCATGCAACCATCTTGTTCCAAAGTCTCGAAACATTCTCGCATTCAAGGAAGAAATGTTGCGCCGTTTCCTCATAATTATTGCAGCACCAACAAGCAAGGTTCGAAGAATTCACGATATTTCTTTTTGAGAGATTTACCTTGGTAGGGAGACGGTCCCACAAAACCCTCCAAGTCGTTACCTTAGCCTTAAAGGGAGCAAGGACCTTCCAAACTCCATCAAAAGTCGTTGGGGGTAGCCGGACCAGATTGGAGTCGCTTCTCCTGCTAAAAATTTCTGCATAGGCCGCCTTAACTGAGAATGTGCTATTGCCCCGGCCTTTCCACTCCCAAGAATCAGCCCTGCCCTCCGACGTAGTGCAGCCCTGCAAAAGATTCATCATCACCGATGCCTCCTCGGTCTCATTAGCCCGTAAATCTCGCCTCCATTCGCTCTTCCAGCTCCAAAGGCCATTAACTACACACCCCATATCAGCCACCCTCGCTTCTTTATTAAGGCTAAGATTATAGAGCCTGGGGAAAGCATTTTTAAGAGGACCAATCTCAAGCCATTTATCTTCCCAGAAAAGAGTCCCTCTCCCATCTCCAATTTTTCTCATAATATTCTCCCAAAACCAGCCTCCTTCCACTCCTTCCACCGACCCTACCACACTCTTCCACCACCCCGATCGGCGCCTCCCTCTCTCTTCTTTGATCACCCCATCGCCGTCCCGTTTTATAGACCCAAACCTGGAAGTGATAACTCTCTTCCACAGACTCCCCTCATCCACCAAGAACTTCCAAATCCATTTAGCCAACAAAGCCCTATTAAAGAAATCAAGATTTTTAATCCCAAGTCCCCCTTCAGATGTCGATTTACAGATATTTTCCCACTTAATCCATGCCACCTTCTTCTCACCCTCTTTACCACCCCACAAAAATTGTCCTAACCGAGAATTCAATTTCTTTCGAATAGTGCAAGGAAGTTTGGAGAAAGACATATTGTAGATAGGAATGGCAGCAAGCACAGATTTGATCAAGGTAATTCTCCCCCCCATGGATATACTCTTCAGGTCCCATTTTCGTAACCTACTACTTACCTTTTCCATCTCTCCTCGCCACTCCATCATGCCATTGACTCTTCTAAGTATTATGTTTGCTCTTTGCTAAGTAATGTGTCAGTCCTAAGCCTAATTACACTCTAATCTTCCTACTTCCATCCTCCTCTCTTCGCATAATTACATCAAAAATATGTCTGCTCCTTTCCAAGTAAACTGTCAGCTCCTTCGCCTAATAAGTAACTTTTTCATTATCATCGAATAAGTTAAAAATAAAAACATAAATCTATCAAGCATATTATTTCTTTGGGAAAATTAAAGCATTGCAAACTGTTTTTCATTAAAGAAAATTAGATTATTTGGACCCTTTATTTTAGAATTGACAACAAATAAGAACATGCATATTGTATTGATGACATCTAATATCATATACTAGTCTATATATATATATATATATAGTATATATATATATATATATAGGGATGCGTTATGGTGAAAACTAATTATTACGTGAAAACTGCAACCCATCATAAAATGTTGCATTCTCATGATGATGCATTATGCATAAAAATAATATAAAACAATATATTTTATTATGTAATATTTTTGCACAAAAATGCATCATTTTATGTATAAAATGCAAGGGTAGCAGTTTTCACGTAAAGATAAGTTTTCATATAATCTAGTACCTATATATATATATATATATTTCCACATTATTTCCTTCATGGTTTTACCTCATAGGTCGGCTACTAATTGCAAAACTTAATAGTTGGCTTAAGGCATTATTGCTTTAGTACGGAGCCATCCCTATCTAATATTAGGTGGATTTATACCATACTATTAGGGATGGTAATGGGTCGGGTTTTTGCGGGTACCCACCCCACCCAAACCCTAATAGGACGGGTTTGGGTAAAACTAAACGGGTTTGGGACGAGTTTGGGTAATAAAATTGATACTCGTAATGAGTTTGGGTTGGGTATGGGTAGATAGGTTTGGGTACCCACTACCCAAACCCATATATATGTATGTATGTGTGTGTGAATTAAAATATTAATAACTACTCATAATTCTATGTTTTTTTTATGTATCAAAATTAATACTTTATTGGTATTTATTGAGATTTGTTTTATAATTTTGTTAGTTCATATTTATAATAAGATTTGCATGTTTAAATAATAGTTTTGACTTTCGATTGGTATATATATATAGTTATAATTTTTGTTATATAAAATTTTAAAGAACTATTTATATTAATGTTGTAGAGTTCGAGTTTTATCGGGTAATTAGTGGGTATTACCCGATGGGTTTGGGGCGGGTACGGGTATCAAAATCAAATTTTAAACGGGTTTGGGACGGGTATGGGTAGGGGTGGGTCGGTACGAGATATTGAGATTTTTCTCAATACCGATACCGATACCGATACCGATTGGTATCGAATTCTCGATACCGATGTCGTACTGAAAGTTTCGGTATACCGAATACCGGTATACCGAAAATTCGGTATTGGTCGAAATGGATACCGATGTCGTACCGATGATTCGATAATACCGATCCGGACGGTAATACCGATCCGGACGGTAATATCGAAATACCGAAAAAAATATCGAAATACCGAAAAAAATATCGAAAATTCATATATATTTTGTTCATACATCTTGATCTACCTACTAAATAATTACTAATAAAATGCAAAATTAAAGAAACATGAACACTTTAATAGTCCTTCTGCATGAACACTTTGTTGATATCAATGTGTCGACGATTGACGTATTTATATGTACTTAATTATAAATAAGGAGTTTTTATCTTAAGATAATTACCAAATTATACCAATTGTTCATAATATTTTATTTTATGGAGTCATAGTTCATTAGTTATCAATGTGTCGACGATTGACGTAGTTATGACAAATCTTGAAAAATATTACTTAAATACAATTATCATGTTTGTTGATATGTACTTTGTTATAAATAAGGAGTTTTTATCTTAAGATAATTACCAAATTATACCAATTGTTCATAATATTTTATTTTATAGAGTCATAGTTCATTAGTTATCAATATGTCGACGATTGACGTAGTTATGACAAATCTTGGAAAATATTACTTAAATACAATTATCATGTTTGTTGATATGTACTTTGTTATAAATAAGGAGTTTTTATCTTAAGATAATTACCAAATTATACCAATTGTTCATAATATTTTATTTTATAGAGTCATAGTTCATTAGTTATCAATGTGTCGACGATTGACGTAGTTATGACAAATCTTGGAAAATATTACTTAAATACAATTATCATGTTTGTTGATATGTACTTTGTTATAAATAAGGAGTTTTTATCTTATGATATTTACCAAATTATACCAATTATTCATAATATTTTATTTTATAGAGTCATAGTTCATTAGTTATCAATGTGTCGACGATTGACGTAGTTATGACAAATCTTGGAAAATATTACTTAAATACAATTATCATGTTTGTTGATATGTACTTTGTTATAAATAAGGAGTTTTTATCTTATGATATTTACCAAATTATACCAATTATTCATAATATTTTATTTTATAGAGTCATAGTTCATTAGTTATCAATGTGTCGACGATTGACGTAGTTATGACAAATCTTGGAAAATATTACTTAAATATAATTATCATGTTTGTTGATATGTACTTTGTTATAAATAAGGAGTTTTTATCTTAAGATAATTACCAAATTATACCAATTATTCATAATATTTTATTTTATAGAGTCATAGTTCATTAGTTATCAATGTGTCGACGATTGACGTAATTATGACAAATCTTAGAAAATATTACTTAAATACAATTATCATGTTTGTTGATATGTACTTTGTTATAAATAAGGAGTTTTTATCTTAAGATAATTACCAAATTATACCAATTGTTCATAATATTTTATTTTATAGAGTCATAGTTCATTAGTTATCAATGTGTCGACGATTGACGTAGTTATGACAAATCTTGGAAAATATTACTTAAATACAATTATCATGTTTGTTGATATGTACTTTGTTATAAATAAGGAGTTTTTATCTTAAGATAATTACCAAATTAAACCAATTGTTCATAATATTTTATTTTATAGAGTCATAGTTCATTAGTTATCAATGTGTCGACGATTGACGTAGTTATGACAAATCTTGAAAAATATTACTTAAATACAATTATCATGTTTGTTGATATGTACTTTGTTATAAATAAGGAGTTTTTATCTTAAGATAATTACCAAATTATACCAATTATTCATAATATTTTATTTTATAGAGTCATAGTTCATTAGTTATCAATGTGTCGACGATTGACGTAGTTATGCCAAATCTTGGAAAATAATACAATTATTTTCTTTGTTAGTTTATGTATTATAATCATTAAAAGATTAAAAAGAAAAATTATGTATAATATATTTATAGCATCTTTCTGATATACCATCTTATATATTATTAACTGGTATTAAAATTTTATTAAGGTTGTATTTAAAATTCGAATTTAGTCAAATATAAAAATATTATAAATAAAAATATATAAAATATTCGGCAAAATATCAATATTTAACGGTATTATCGCGATATCGGTATCATATCAGTATCGGTATTGTTCGACATTACCGGTAATACCGCATTACCGGTAATACCGCGGTATCGATAATACCGCGGTATCGGTATTTCTCGGTAATACCGCGGTATCAGGACTTTGAATACCGGTGTCGTACCGAAATCTCTCGGTACGGTATAAATACCGTACCGAAAATTCGGTATACCGTTAGTTTCGACATTTTCGGTTTTTTTCCGGTACGGTATCATCGGTATTTCGGTATTTTTTCCCACCCCTAGGTATGAGTACGAAAAATTTTAACGGGTTTGGGTTTGGGAAAGACTAAATGGGTGGGTACCCGACCCATTGCCATCCCTACATACTATATCTTATCCAATATAAAAAAGATTTTTGGTGTGTTAAACTTATGAATTATCATAAATCATGAAATTGCTATTTGCTATTTCATCTAGAAATATTTGTTGAGTGACTTGGCTAATTATAAAATTTATTAAAACCTTTTTAGTCTTCTTTCTCTGAAAATTGAATTATTCAATTCAAATATAATCTCGTTCTTAATTCAAAATATTACAAGTGACGGTAATTACTACTACTTAAAATAAGTGCAGTCTAAAGCCTCGTAGGTAGTTGGTTACTTTCAGTTATATTCGCCAAACTTTATTTAAATTCATTCTGTTTACTATGAGATGTTGACAAATATCGTAGTAATTTATTCTAGAATCACTTAATATCTTAAGTTTTTCTATAGACAACTTTATTTAATATCTTAAATTACTGTCTTTTCTTCACGTCATCGGTGACTACATAATAAAAACAAATGTAATTAGTCTTGCTATGTTATGGCCAGCGTAACATGACTTCAGTTGGTGATTGCGACCCATTTCATCGGGAAAATCCTAGCCGTTGATTGAAATGTGTCTTTCTTTTCTTTTTTTTAATAAATTTTATTCTCTTTAGGATTCGTTTATATATGTTTGAATGAGGACGTGATTATGCTTATTTGACTAAACTCCACTCAAATATCAATCCAAATGAAAAAAGAAAAGAAAAAGATAATTCGACTGTTCAACCACGATGATTAATTATGACGTCATTATCATTTTTTGAAGTGTTCGTACTTCTTGTTTTTCTGGGCTTTTAAATTTTGTTTTTTTTTTTTGCTAGCGGCTTTTAAATATTTTCTCCGGTCTTTTCAAGTTGATACACTTTTTTTCAGCATTTGTGGCAAGCGTTTTCGAGCGCCTCGATGATGAGTTTTAAAATATCTTTTTAAAGATTTTTTTTTCTTACGGTCTAGGTGCTCGAAAATGCTTGCCACAAATGCTGAAAAAAAGTGTATCAATTTGAAAAGACCGGAGGGAGTATTGTTTTGTGGTTAGTCAAAGCCTTTATTTTTGCGATATTTAATTTTTGTGATGTCCATATTGTTGACATCATTCACATCAATCGACATACATAACAGTAACCTAGGTCGTAATTCTATGTATAATTTTCTATAAGAAACATAACAAATTTTCCAAATTAAATCACAAAATCCAATCAATTTTGTAATTCCAACTCCACTTTTCAAACATTTGTATTTGAATACACAATTCTTCTGATTTTTTTTAATATATTTTTTTTAATAATTAGATGATATTGGAAGCTGAACTATACGTTATAATGTTCCTCTAGGCATGTCGAAATATAATCTTTAATATATCTCAAATCAATGGTTTGAACGATGAGAAATTTAAAATTTAGGTAAATTGTGACAAGCTTTTAGAATTGAAGGAATATGCATGCAATTGCAGAAATTACAAACTAATGTTAGAATCGCAAATTAAATGAGTCAAAATTCTAATGTTAGAAAAGTATGACAAAACTTCTTTTTGGTACTCTTGATTAGAGTTGATATATTTTATTTGGTATTTCAATTCTCAAGTAAGACTTGAGATGTAACATTATACACATAAACTAAGCCTTATTAAAACATAATAATAATCGATGAGCCATTAATTTGACCGGAATTATTGACTTCTGACTTTAGGCCCCCCTCTACAAGACTATGACTACCAAAAAAAAAAATCTCTTCACTTTACATATAAATCTTCCAATATTTCACCTTAAAAATACTCTTCATCTCTCTCTCTCTCTCTCTACGATGGAGATGATTCCGTTCAACGGCAGCCAGGCGAACAGGCGGTGGAGGAGGAGGGGTTACAACAGGCTGTCGCCGCCGACGAGCCGAAGGAGCCTGAAAATCGTGAGGCTGAACAGCTCGAAGCGTTCATGGCGGCTGAGGCTGGCGCCGAAGCTGCGGCTGATGAGGCTGGCGTCGCCGATCAAGCTGTGGTGCAGATTCAAGAACGCCTACATGAAGATGATGATGAGGTTCGCCAACATCACCGGCACCTCCGACGGCGGCGCCACCGTGTTCGGCGGCAGAAGAATCCCCAAAGCTCGAGACGCTCCCATGGCACAGTCGAGAACCGAGTTCGAAAACCGCCTCGTTCTCGAGATTTATAAATCCATGGTGGCTTCTCTTGAACTCGGCTACAACGTCAAGTCCTAGTTCTTTTTTTCCTTTTTTTTTTTTTCTTTTTTCCTTGCAAGTATTTTGATTGGCAATTTATCTTGATGTTCAATTAATTATCTGCTAATTAAAATATGAGCAAATGAATGGGAAGGATGTAAGCTTTATTTGTGTTGAATGTTAGAATTTTTTATCAAAAAAAATAGTTTAGAATGTTTGAACTTTGAAGTGAATGATGAATATGTCTACTTTTACACTTTCTCGTTTTTGGAATTGGAATTAAAGTTAGTAATTTTTTTAATTATAGGTTTGATTGTTGGAGTGACTAAGAAAACGCGAACATTTAAATAAGTTGTTATTTTAGTAAAGATATTTGTATTTGTATTTTTATTTTTTTGTGTAAAAATTCTTTACATGTCGAGTGATTATCAAACCATTGTAAGAAATTGTGTCTAATAGTATATGATAATTCGATATGATCTTATGATTTTTTTTAAGTGGTATACTTTTATAAGTTAAAAACTTTAAATTAAGCATTTTATGTGTAAAAAAAATAAGCATTCATTTTGAGGCTGAATTAATTAATATCAAATAGATTAGATGAACCCTCTATATATGTATTAATGCCTCATTTATAGTGTGTTGGCACTACACTACATACACCTAATCACATGCGCAAGCAATTTGAATTAGCACACTATTAAATAAGAAGATAGTTTTTACATATAATCTACTTTTCAATATGGCTCTCTTACTTTAGGATCCAATATTCAAACATAGCATGTAATATTATTTCAAACCTAATGAGTAGTAGAAGAAATTTCTTGTTACGAAATTAATTACATTTACTTAGACTAAAATGCCACATACACTTGCTTGGATCCTTCAAAACGCATACACGTGTCATCTGTTATGGTACTCCGTTATCCCATTTCAATTAACATATTTTATTATTTTATATTTTACATATGCTCAACAAGTGAACCAAGTAAAACCGGACGGAATGAGTAATGTTAGTATATTTTATTAATATTTTAGAAATCACTTATTTCTGATCATTATTATGCCAAAAATACTAGTATGCCTATGTCATTAGAAAAATACTAGTAATTACAAGTAGCTTCCAAGTGGGTTGGCCCAGTTTATTATAAAAATTCCATCACCCAAAGTTCTACTCCATATATTATTATGCGGTTCTTCCTTTACTATTGATTAGCCCATTTTTTATTTACATGGGCCTCATATTTTTATATGAATTGTAATCAAATTATTTAAATTGGGCTTCAAGCTATTCAAGAATTAAAGTTGACCCTTTTGTTTTAACAAATTAAACTCAATCAAAATTAATTATTGGACATAGGGTTGTAAACAAAGCGAATTGAATATCACACTATTCGAATTGAATTTGTTAAATTTTTCGCGAATCCGAATATATTATGCGAATTATGAAATCCGAATTGTATTCGAATTCTCGAATAATTAACGAATTTAACGAATCCGAATCGAATACCAAATCGCTTAGATTCTATACATTTGTTTTTTTAGTACAATATATTATAATATACGTCAATCATTTTATGTTCGATTCAAAATTGACCCATACTTGAAATAATTCGATTGGATAGTAGCATAAATTAATAGGTTGAGTTTTGAGCTATGAAATATACAAGCATTTAAGAACTAAACTCCTAAATAGACTTATAAAAAATACTATGTATAGTACTCCTTCAGTCTCACTTTGTTAGTCACATAGATCAAAACTAAGAAAAGAAAAGATGTTGGAGTGATTCTCGATTTATCTAATTTTCTTGTATTGTCATTTTATTTTCTTTCATTTTAATAATTAATTAAAAATTAATGCTGGACTTTGAGCTATGAGTTTTTAAATTACTTAAAAAAATAGTTTTTAATTGGACTTGATAATTATCATATTCTAATATATATATATATATATATATAGAGAGAGAGAGAGAGAGAGAGAGATGATGGATCATGTGTAAATAAGTTCTGTGGTGAGAAATAGAAATAGATCTGGATCATTGATCTTAGTTAGATCTATGGTTGATATTGATTTAAGCATGATTACAAGGTACAATAAGCATAATTATATTTAAGCATAAATTTGTATATTAAAAAGCACAATTATGTATTAAGCATAATTATATATAGATTTAAGCATGATTTTGTTACCTTTAAGCATTATTATCATTTTCTCACGCCAAGATATATATATACTCTCTTACTCACGGCAGATACACTTAATGTGCCCACCAGTGATGTGGCAGTGCCACGTCTGCAATTTTTTCTTTTAGGGTTTAGTTTTTTATGTTAGAGTTTAGTTTTTTTATAGTATGGTTTAATTATTTTTGGTATGGTTTTTATTAACTTCCTTATATATTCCAATGTCATGTCATCCGTTGGCATATTAAGCATGCACACGGTGGGCATTGGAGCATTACTCATATATATATATACATACATACATACATTTGGTTCATATAGATTTAAATCCTAGCGTGAGAAGTGCAAATTATGCTTAAAGTTATACAGAATCATGCTTACAGCTATACAAAATTATGCTTATGGTACATAATTGTACTTATAAGCACAAAATAAGCCATAAGCACAATTATGTACCCTAAGCATAATTTTGTATAGCTGTAAGCATGATTCTGTATAGCTTTAAGCATAATTCGCACTTCTCATACTAAGATTTATTTGCATGTGAACCCTTCATACAAACGAATATATACGAATATCGAATCGAATATCATAATTTTTTATTTGTATTTGAATATTAATTGAATCATAAAAAATATTTATTTTCGAATTCAAATCGTAAAATATCGAATGCGAATCGGACTAATCGAATACGAATCACGAATCAAATCAAAATTGTTTGATTCGTTTACAAACCTATGGACGGTATTAGTCATATCGAATAGTACAATATTTGTTATTTTTTTAATTAAATTCTTAATGTTCATTTCATGTTAACTTGCCATTTAAGAAGCAACTAATTAGTTGGAGAGAGCAGTTAGTTGGAGTTAGAATAATAGATAGAAAATGGTGGTGAAATTAAGCGGGGCCCCTCACGTTCACGTTTTAACTAACACAAAATTTGGTGGATTTTAACTTTTTTGCAGATATATTATACTATTAGAACTAACATTGACATAACCTCAAAGGAAAACAACCCTTTCGCAAATTCATACATGCATATGGATGGAGATGGGGTGCTCCTCGTTGAATTAGTTAGAGTAGTAGTAAACAAGCAACTATAATCTCTCTTTCTCTCTCCAAACACACGTACATATATATATTTAACTTATGCACGGCTGTAATGTATCGTGCATCATAATGCATTATGCATCAGCATATTCAGTACAATTATAATATGCCGATTAATTTGAACAGTAAATTATAAAGTGATCAATGGTTCACATCAGTTCTCATTTTTTTATAAAAAAGTAATTTTTTTTGTTTGATCTGACACCCATATAGTATATACATAAATATAGTAAATTACAATATATTAATAATTATATTTTTTGTCAACCTCATATATATTCCTAATTATAACTATCGACAATTTAAGTAAGACTAGTGTCGGAAAGCAGTTTCTTCACCTTACTACTCTTGCATGCGACGCTACTTTTCCCCTAATTAAACAAAAAATCATTAATGTTTTCTCTACAAAAAATCAAATTTAATTAGAAGCATGAACTTCGTCTCTAATCCTTCTTAACATGATAGCATACACATTATCAAATAAAAATCTCTCAAATAATGGCTGTGTATGTGAATATATCCTCACACGTAATGCGTGTAGCAGAAACTCATGATCAACAGCACAATTGTAAGTAACCGCAGAATTTGGCACCGTAGGGAGTAGTAAGGTTGCTGTCCCCACCTTCCCTATTCGTTACGCTTTTCCTCTTAACGGTTCCTGGCCCCCCTAAACCAGCAAGTTTTCCCCGCCAAAAATTCAACTCCACGCAACATACATACCCCTCCTTCATCAACGGCTCATATTCTTCTCATCTCCACCCCACCGTGCACCCGCCCACACATGATGTTTTCCCTCTCCTGCTTTATATTTCTGCTACCTGCGTTCTGTTCCTCCAGTTTCAATCCTTTTCTTCTCCTTCTCGATTAGTCGAAATATTTTTTTGAAATGCAGAGAGAGGATATTTCATACGATTCCTTCATAACCACCTCCGCCGGCGATAAATCCGCGGCGGCGCCGCTGCTCTTCTCTTCCAGTAACCCGTTCCTTTCCCCAATGTCGCCGACCTACTTGAACTCCGACGCCTCCTTCTATTCCTCGCTCTTTCACGGCTACTCTTCGAACTCTACCTCCGATACTGCCTCCTTCGACGGCGGCGACGCCGATCGCCGCCTCCAGGACGCGAGCAGCGTCATGGAGTATCAGCAGCTCTACAACCGGTACACGCTCTGTCTCGCTCAGCTCCACGAGTCGATCGAGGAGTCAGACGCCCTCCGCCGCGACAACGAATCTCTCCGCCTCTCCAATGCGGATCTGTCCCGCCGCATTGCCTTGTTGTTCTCGCGCGATCGCCTCTTAGCCGATTTCAACCGCCTGAACGTTGCTCCTCCCTCAACCGCGGCGGGACGCGCCGCTCATCTGACAGCGATTCAACCTCTTGCCGAGCGCAATCGTGTAGAGCGAAGGAGTACCGAAAGAGTCACGCTTCCGAAGAGCATTTCTGTGCGCGCAAGTGGTTACCTGGAGACGATTCGGCGTGGTCGAGACACAACTGGCAACAAAGCAGTGAATCAACCCGCTGCTGCATTGGTGAGTCGAATCAGATCACGATTCTCGTAGCGTTTTCGCTAATCGATCGAATTACTTAATAATTAAGTAAGAAATTTATCTTCTGCTTAATAGTCTAAAATTGATTGTCTCGGTATTTGATTAATTTCGAGTATCTTAAATCTGGCTCATGACGAGTATACGCTCATCCAGCAATTTGGCAAACAACATAGAGCGCTTTATGTGTTTGAAAAATCCTGAAAACTGTGCCTAAAAATATAGATCGGAAGACGGAAGTGCAGTGGTTATAATGCATATAGATTGAAATAAAGGATGGAAAATTAACTTGAGCTGTGGTTGTGATGGCGTGAGCAGCAAAAAGTGTACGTAGGTGGGCCGAAAAAGGAACATGGCGGCGAGGAGCTGGATGTGTACAACCAAGGAACCTCGAAAACGGAGCTCTGCAACAAATGGCAGGAGACGGGAGCCTGCCCCTACGGAGAGAACTGCCAATTCGCGCACGGTATCAATGAGCTGCGGCCGGTGATCAGGCACCCGCGCTACAAGACCGAAGTCTGCCGCATGGTGCTCGCCGGAGACCTCTGCCCGTACGGCCACCGCTGCCACTTCCGCCACTCTCTCACCGACCAGGAGCGCCTCATGGCGGCACCGCCGCCGCCGCGTTGATCCTTCACGGCTACACGAGTACGGAGTACTACTGGTGAGAATTGCCACGAGTCGACTTCTTTATTCCCTTTGTTTTCTTATTTTTTCAAAAAGACAAAAAAAATAAAAAAAATCTTCCAATAGGATGTGTATAGAGTTAGTTTGATCCTATCAACATGAATATTGTTGAATAAGATTTCAAAAACTGGGGTTTAATTTGTTGATATTAGATAGAGAAATTGGAGATTATAAAGGTGTGAATGTCTATGGAATTTGATTATTTAACTGCAAATCACATTCCTTCTTATTTAATTTCTAAGAGATTTATTCTATTCTTGGTACGGTGTATTGGACGGACTTAAAGTCTTAAATATGTATTTCCTGAAATATTTCAATTAAATGAATCAAAATAAATGGGACGGAGGAATAATTGTAGTGAACAATCTCTTCGTCCATTGGTTTTATCTTAAGCCCAGGCGAGCCTTCGATTTCAAATGGGCCTTGGGAAATTAATACTATATTAAATGGGCTTCTTCCTAAATTTAAAATGGGCCTCCAATCGACTAATTGGTCGGTCTACATCTAAGGCCGTGTCCACGGTGATAATTAACTTGATGTATTAAGTAGGGGTAGAACGGGGAAATTAGAAGTGAAGGTCAAAAGCATGCTCAATGTAGTACTAGTACCCTATCAATATCGTTGTGGGAGTGGGACTGATGAGAATAAAGTAGCACATACAAGTAGTCTACAAGTGAGTAAAGATGACAAATTCGAACATTGTTCTAATTGTATGAATATTTTTATCGATATTTCCAACTTTCCTTTTTCGGTTTCTGATTTTGCTGTTTTGCCAACCAGCTCTTTTAGTATTATTGCAATATATTTTGTCTAACAAAATAAAATATAGATAAAAAAAATTATTGACATGACAAATGAGGATCCATATCTATAGAGGAATTTAAAGTGTGGTGCTAAATATTATTCCATTTCATGAATATTCCAATGGGAGAGGCTAAAGTGGGAAGCGAGAATTCACGATCCTTCAATAATTTTGATGCTAACGCTGAGTTATTGGATTTGGGTTGAATAAAGTCAAGGGCAAGCTGTGTCTACTAGAAGTAGTATATATGATATAATCTCATCATTAATTTATGCTCGAATCCTCACTATACTTATCAATCTAGATGTTTCACTTTCTACATTTAAATATACAAATACAAAGTACTACTTCAAGAATCTATATTTATTACTCCTTCCATCCCATCCAATTAGTCTTGTTTCTTGAATATATGTGATATATAAAATAATGAAATAAGGCTAATTGGATGAGACGGAGGGAATATAAGGTTAGTTGTCGCAACATGTTGTCATTAATAACTAAGAATTTGTTTAGAGATAAGTTTGAGATATTATTAATTAATTAAGTCCCTAAAATAACCCTTCTCAATAAGCAAAATTTAATAATAGTTCCTCACAAATAAAAGATATAATCTTAACCCCAACCCCTCATAAATAAATGTATAATTTTAGCCCGAAAAATCCTAGATCGTGGTCGTGTGTCACAACCATAGCATGACTACAACACATGGTCGTGTGTCACTACTACAACCATGTGAGTTGTGACAGTTTCCACAATCACTATTTTAGAGAATTAACGCTATTAAACATTCAAAATATTTTAATTCGAATGTCAATTCTTGTTTGCCTATCTATTATAAAATCCAAGAAATTACATAGAATAATATTTCAAAATTGAGATAGAGAACTCCAAGTGGATGTAATATCCACCCGTACGAATAGTCATATATATATTTAAGATGATCCAAATAAGAAGATGGTATTGTATTAACAAGGTATGATTAAGATGTAAATGATGTGTGATTTTCTAGTAATTAACCCTTATATAAGTATAAACGAGTGGATAATCCAATAAAGGTGCCAATGATGAAAAATTGAAAACAATAGTGGTTTCACTTGATTTGGAAGTCTCTTCATGCAAAGACCTTATTACAATGGTTGAACAATAATAGCCACATTATTTCCAAAAAGGGGGAGCTAGGCACAATTTGAGCATATATGGATAGTGAAGATTCTGAGATTGTGTTTGGAAAAAGAATCTAAGATTAAAGTGAAGCTATGGGGTGAAGACACGTGGACGATGGCACCGTCCCACTCTCTCCAAAAATCCTCATCTTCTTCATTCTTCTTCATTCTTCTTCATCTTCTCTACCCAAATCCACCATGTATTTCATTTTCATCCTATCTCATATATTATCAAATCTTTCTTCTCTCCCGTATTGGAATGTGAAATAATAATGCATGGTCCCAACCATCCATCTAGGTCCATTTTATTTGTTTCTAATTTTTGTTGTATTGTTTAAATATAAAAACTGACACGTTTCACGACACTAACTAACTATATCGATGGTTTAACTTTGCATGGCATCATAATATCAACGGTGGGCCAATTGTCCTGAGCACCACTAATGTGTAGTCCACATCAATATTTTCCTTTTCCTTTTTCATGTCAATTTGTTTGTTTTTTTTTTCTTCATATCCATCATATACTAACTTCATCCACGATATTTAGACACAGTTAACTTTTTAGCTGGTTTTTGAGCTTTGTAATGATAGATTTTAAAATAGATTTTTAGAGTTTAGTATTTTCTATAGGATACTACGAGTGTCGTGTTACCTATAAAAAAAACTAAACTCTGAAAATCTATTTTAAAATCCATCATTACAAAGCTCTTCAAAATCAGTTAGAAAGTCAATCGTGGACGGAGGGAGTACTTGGTATAGGTTGCAAATGGTAAGTAATATATGAAATTAAATAGGAAATAATTCATACGTCAATTGTTCGCACAAACAAAGCTTCCACATAACTTGATTCTTTCCTGCACCAAAATTCTTATTCTCTCTTCTACTGACTTTTCTCTCATTTTTTTTACTATTATATTTCTTCTTTCTAGAACCTCAAATTCTTCTCAAATCATCTACGAATTCCATAATTCACGAGAAATAGTTAGTAAAATTTGTCATGCTAATAAAGGAGGAGTAATGGAGGTTTAGTATCCAATTACATGAGCTTGATCAGATCCATACACATAATTATTGAATAATTGACGGAAGCAAAAGAAGCAGAATTAGCTACAGTTTTGCACTATAAATAGAGGTGCTTGCCCACCATTCAAATCGTACAAACTCACTCTCACTTCCTTCTTCTCCTTTTCCTTCTTCTAAATAGTAGTAGTAAATACTTATGCATCCTATTTTCTTGATTTTTTTTTTTGCTGCTTGAGTTTGCATGCATATTTGCAAGCATGATTATATATGAATATTATTTATATTATATTTGTAGGGTGAGGTAGCAATTAATGGTGATGTGTTGACAGAAGAGAGAGTGCACAGATGATGAGAATACAAGTTTAGATTAGGTGTATCTCAATCTTTTGTGCGCTCTTTTCTTCTGTCATCACCTTCGTGCTCTTCACTCTTCTCTCTCTTATCATCTTCTATCAATATGTGTGTGTGTGTATGTGTGTGTGAGGGGGAGAGAGAGAGAAGAGGTGGAAGGAGGGTGTTGACAGAAGATAGAGAGCACAGACGAGGGGATGGATGTACGGAATGCATCTCCTTTGTTTGTGCTCTCTATTCTTCTGCCATCACCCTCTATACTCTTACTCTCTTCGTTTCTCGATTTTCTTGTTTCAATATATCGATTATATTCTTCTTGATTTGTGGGTTTTTGTTGGAATGCATTTGTTTTGCAGGCATTGCAGTATGTTTCCAGAAAATTGTGCAAGGGTTTTCCATATATTCTTGGCCTTTATTTATGTGATTTACTTCAACTTCAGCATTATAAATTATTTTTAACTACGAAAATGTCATATTTATATGGTTTATATTTCTTTTGTATATCTTTATCTCTGCTTCACATGTAATTTTCATGGAGCTTTGTAGGTTGACGCACGCTTTGATGAATCCTAGGGATCTTCTTTTTAAAATATATATATATTTTTTTCTAGTTTTTTCCTGTTCTTTTTAATTTGTGATCAAGATATTCAATGTTATACAGTTTATGGTAAAGGTTTGGATTCATTTAAACTTAATGAAGTATCATTTTCTACTCTCTTTATGTCTTTGCTTTTGTTTCATATTACTATAGTAAAATGTTATGTCGATGCATGTAGAATTATGAAAAATTGTAAGAATACACTACTTTACATTGGTATAACAAGAGTGAAGAACATTAAGAACAATGCAATTAATTACTACTTTATTATCAAATAAGACATTTCAATTCCCACATGGCCATGCCAGCAAGAACTCATATAAATAAAATACTACCATCGTCACATCTCATTTTGATAAGTTTATATACTTCACATATATTCAACAAACTACCTCAATACGTATAACTTTCTTGCCCACTAAACAAATCCCATAATAAAATCGATGATTTTTTTCTGCATAACAAGAAAATAAGAGTCAGACGAAGCGTTTCGTTAATTTATATAGTTGATTGTGGATGTGACAATATATAAACTGCTCAACCATGATCATCAAGTAAGTTCAATATGGGCTGGATTTTTCCCCTCAAATATTCTCAGCCTAGCTTCTGTTGCCTGCAATACAATACCCATGAGGAGTTAGCATATACACTAAATAATTAGTGGTTGAATTTCAAAAATGAAAATTAAAGAACCTTCTTCTCCCAATCTGTGAGGCATGTGACAAGAGAGAAGAAGAAGCACTGGACCGCAGCTCCGGCTACCAATCCAATCCATAAACCTTCCCCTTTCAACTTCAAACTGAATCCCATTATCAACGCCACCGGAATCCCCACCGCATAATATGCTCCAAGATTCACATACGCCGCTATCTGCTGCCACCCTACGCCTCTTGCTACTCCTAATCAACTCTCGACGAATATATTTACTCGTAAACTTCTTATTCATTTATGGAACTGGTTAAGTTTCATAAAAAAAATAGGGGAAGTGGGAGGAGGGAGTAACAGAAAGTACGGCTTGCAGGCTATCCAAGATGATGGAGAGGGAGAGGAAAGGAGCCATTTCTTGAATGTACACTACCACTTCCTTTTCCTTTATAAACGCATATCCTAGTACGCTCCGACAAAAGAAAATGGCAGCTGCTGCAGAAACAAACTCAGCCACAGAGAGAATAAGAACGGTGTGTACAGCAAGTTGAGCTGCCTGTGGATTCCCTGCTCCTAGCTCGTTTGAAATTCGAGTGCTGTGAGTTTTCATCGTAAGCCATCAGTATAGAGAAATGCACCGAAATAGAAGTGGGGAAGGGATTAGGAAGAAATAGAGCTCAGACCTCGCAGCAGCACCAAATGAATATGGTACATTAAAATGCAACGAAGTAATTGTCATGCTGCGTGCAAAAGGGATGACACTAGTTAAAATTCTGTCCTACAGGCTACAACACACATACACGGACATTCAGATCCGAGTTTTCAAATTATCGTATCAGAACATACCTTATAGATAGGACGTTCACCTCAATCTGCGGATTTGGCAGCACCCCGGATAAAATTATGGCTAGTTCAAAGCACCACCATTCTAGACTGACTCATACAACAATGTACATGAAGAGAAATTAGAAAAAAAAAAAGACATGAAATGATACATATATATATATATATTTTTAAAATGAGACTACTTGTGAAGATATATACCATAGCATCATAGCAGAAGGGAAAGCATATTGAAAGAATTTTCCCACACAAGAGAAAACTTCCTTTGAGAAAGAAGCATTTGTTTTCTTGCAGGCTGATGAATACTTCACATACAAAACAAGCAGAACAACATTTAACCAGTATGATGTGCCAACTGAAAGTGCAGCTCCAGCACTGCCGAGCTTTAACTCAAACACGAAGACCCAACAAAGCAGGATATCGATTAAAAGTGTTGCTAGCGAGCTGAAAAGAATCGGAAGCATCAAATTCTGAATCTGCAAATAGCGAGTTAGAGTCTGAAGGATTGGATAGGCAAATAGTGATGGCACGAGCCAAATCGTATATTTGCCAGCTTCATTTGAGATTAAAGGGTCTTTGACCGATGAATATAAATAGCCTCTCCACGAACACCCACGAGATAGATATCGGTACACAAACCACAAGGAGAGATAAGGTTGCAGCATGAGTGAAATTTCCAACTTGTTGATACTGCTCAGCCCCATAAGCCTGCCCACACAGTGTTTCCAGTGCACTGGCCATCCCAACCTGCATCAAGTATTTCCAAACAAACATGAGCTTTTGTATTCGATCGACAATTATATACCAAACAAAAAAATATGCTAAAATTCAAGAAAACTTCCTTGCATGATCAGAAACATGCTCCTATGTCATTGCACAAGTGTGAATGTAAGAGTCAAGGTCTCAGGCAACACTGAGATCTTTAAGACGAAAGGTATTTGTAAGTAACACAAGGATGATTCTTAGAAGAAAAATATAATTCAGCAGCACCAAAACTTGGTAGAAATCTTACTATGACACTGAATCCGGTAACATTACAGAATGTGGTAGCCATAGATGCACCAGCCAAAGGGAGCTCACCGAGATGCCCCAACACAAACATGGGAGATAAGCGCACCAGAAACTGTGATATGGACACCGCTATCATTGGCCATGCAATGTAATTCACACGCTTCAGTTCACTTGCAAACTCTTGTGAGACAAAACCAGAACTAAAGCTCTCTACCCTCCCTTCTCCAATTTGTCTGTACTTTGGACTCGAGAAGTACGTACACCATGAGAAAGGAAGCATCCATGGCTGCTGCCATATAGTTCTGGCTGGTAGCTGATCGCGGCCTTCCATGGAAGTTCCAAATTATGCACAGTTCTGACTTTACCTCTGCATAAGACAAGGTTTTACACTGCACAACAGACATTAACTGTCATGTCAACAGAAAAGAGTTGGATGATTATGGAGCGACATAGCATACAAGAGCAATGAAAATGCCTGGACTTTTTGAGCCAAGGCAGCAATTGACATCCAAGTCATGAATGTAAAGAGAAAGCCTGTGTTTGAGATGCATGGCCTTGCCAAACCTATTAATTCATTTTTCAAACCTCAGATGAGGACATAAAATGCTTAATCAGTTAATGGCACAAATATTATATTATTAACTGTAAATAGCCATACTATACTTTAAGTGATAACTTGATAGGTTTGGCAGCCACTACAAAAATCAATTAGTGGCATCAGAGTCAGATCATACTTTATTAAGTGCAACTTATCTTATACTTTAAGTAGTATAAGATAGTGATTTGGAACTCAGATCATTCGCATCCATTCAGCAAACATACACATTCTACCACCTCAAAAAGATATAAATAAATGCTTATCTTTAAGTAACATGGCTAGCTCATACAACCACCACTCTAGACTATGCATTTTCCAAACTACATATCGAGCATTAAACAACATTAAGGATAAAGAATTCAGAGGAATAATATCACAAAAGGGAGATAGTAAAAGGTTCTATTGCAATACTGTACTTGAAGTTACCAGACTATAACTGCCGCTGGGATGGCAATATGAAGAGTGCAACTTTAATGTGAGAGGAAGAGTTTAAAGACTAAAAATTAGTTAATGTACTTGCTAAAATTGTATGATTGAGTTCAACTGTAAGCAAATGACTAAAGCTTAGGGACATGTAATCAATCCTATATTCATTAGTGAAGTCTTGATCAAGCAATGTATAGGTTTTTAAGTCATATCACCAAACAAAGGCATATTATTTTCTCTGTAAAATTAAAAAAAAAAAATCAAATTGAAATTGAAATCTCATTATTACAGGCTAAGATATGTGCTATAATAGAATCATGATATGTATATTATGGACTCCTTTAGTGTGTATAAAAAAGAGAAGAATCTTTGTTTCACTAGTTCATGTTACACAGTCTGAAATACTGGTACGAATTAATACAAGAAAGTGATCTCTGCTTCTAAGATCAGCTGACATGAGAGGTGATTTTTTCGTCGAATATCCTTCGTCTTGCTTCTATTGCCTGGCATGCAAAGGGGATAAAATTGTTAAGCAAGCTTGCCTGTGGAAATTTTTGCATATTCAACAGAAACATTACATACCAGTTTGTCCCAGTCAGTGCGTAATGTTATAATTCCAAGAAAGAGAGACTGTGTAGCAGCACCCGCTATCAATCCACACCATAGACCCTCCCCTTTCAAATGCATAATAAATCCAAGTAACAACGCTACTGGAATTCCAACCAGATAATATGCCCCGAGGTTAATGTAGGCTCCTATATGCTGCCACCCACTGCCTCTAGCCACTCCTGCAACAGACCAAGACTATGAAACTAAACAAGTATACAATTCCAAGGCCTATTTATACACTAATCCAAGTTATATGCAATGCTATTTTCCAATATGGAGAGAGAGAAACATGGTAACATTGATGTCACCTGAAAGGATTGATTGTAGGCCATCCATGACAATAGAGATGCAAAGCAAAGGAGCCATGTCTTTGACATAAAGGACGACACTGTTCTCGTTACTGAATGCATATCCTAATATATAACGACAAGAAAAAATAACCGTGCTCGAAATAAGAAACTCCACAACTCCCAGAAAGAGCACAGCAGAGATAACTAGTTTAGCCGCCTGTGGTTTCCCAGCTCCGAGTTCATTTGAAATACGAGTGCTACAGTTTTGCAGCAGTCAGCGCATGAGAATTATTAGAAGATAGATACATATATAGAAACTCTGTAATTGTGTAGACTAGAGCTAGACCTTGCAGCAGCACCAAAGGAATATGGCACAAGAAAGTGTATGGTTTCGATTGTGAGGCTGCTCACAGAAACAAGTTGGTGTCAAGTTAGATATTTCAGAATTTTCAAGTCTTAAGGAAAATATCCCACTAAATATGCATACCATATGGATAGAACCGACGTCTCTTGTTGTGGATTTGGCAATAGCCCACCAAGCAATATGACTATCTCAAATGTCCACCACTCCAAACTACACATATAGAACTTGGAATGTTAATGATCTAAAATATATGCACACACATTGACGAATTCAAAACAGGAGTAACTACCAGACCATCACAGCAGAAGGAATAGCAAATCGAAAGAACTCCTCCATAGTAGAGAAGACATCCTTAGAGAATGAAGCACGAGTTTTAGCACATTTTGCAGAGTACTTCACATAAATTCCGAGAAAGATCACATTCAACCAATACGAGAGACCAATCGAAAGAGCTGCTCCGACACTTCCAAGGTTCGACTTGAATATAAGAGCCCAAGAAAGAGGCAAGTGGATGCAGAGAGTAGCCAACGTGCTAAAAAGCATAGGGAGTATCAAACTCTGAGTCTGCAAAAAAACGAACCAAACACTGAAGAATAGCGTAGGGGAAGAGTGAAGGGATGAGCCAAATCGAGTACTTGCCAGCTTCAGCAGACATAGCAGGGTCTTGGCCAGTTAAAATCAAAATCTGCTCTGTGTAGATCCATAAAATAGATACGGGTATACACACGAGAAAGAGCCACATCGTAGCACCATAAGTATACGTCGAAAGCTTCTGGTACTGTCCTGCTCCATAGGCCTGTCCACACAGTGTCTCCAATGCACAAGCCATTCCAGACTGATTGGAGATATAGATACTTTATTCACTAGTGATGCAATGAAGAAAATATCTAAATTCTAAATAGTAAATACTTTGCATTAAGCAAAATCTTCCCGGTATTACCAAGAAGTACTGCTCTTCAACTAGAATGATGTTAAATAGTTCATTGCACTGCAATTGATAGTTTAAGAGAAGCCCAAATGAAGATATTAATGGAAGTTCGTAAATTGATGGAGCTAAACCAAGAAAGAAGGAAAATCAAGATTCTGCAGCTAAAGTGATCAAGATATAAAAAAGCAGTTAACATTCAAAGTTAAAAATAAGCAAAATCCCACACCATGGGTATAAAATTCTTGGTGAGGGGTGAAGCATAATACGCAAGAAAAAAACACAGTAGCACACATCAAACAGTTGGCATGCATGATGAGGAGGGAAAGAGGATTACGAGCAGACTGAATCCGGTGACGTTGGAGAGAGAAATAGCGATGGCGGCGCTGGAAAGAGCAAGGTCGCCGAGATGGCCGAGCATCATCATGGACGCCGCACGCAGCAGGTACTGCGACACCGACACCACCACCATGGGCATGGCTATGTAGCTCACCCTTTTCAGTTCTCCGACGAAGAGCTCCCGCTTTGTAGCCCCCCTTTTCTTATTTTCCTCCACAAGGAGGGGAACTCCCTCTTCCATCATCGCTCTCGAGTTTTTGTTCACATTCTCGTAGAGTGTATATACATACTATTATTGAATCACCGACTTCACTTTGCTTTTCAAAGTCAATTAATTATTTATAATTTTATATATTTTACATTTTCGAATTATTTTCTTAGAGTTGGTTATGTCTATTTTGCATGTTCGAATTTTCAAGGTTAGACTTTTTTTCACGTGAAAAAAAGTAAGGAAGAATGTTGGCATGGAAAGTATTTTCTTCAAAGCAATGAATAAATTTTGCTAACTATATTATATGTTGAAAAAAATGTCCAAATACATAACAAAGTAAATATCAGTGAATGTATTATTTTAATATTCTCACGAAAATAAAATTCTTATTTACCAAAATAGAATTGAAATAAAAGTGAAGAGAATGAAGAAAAAGAAATTAGTAGGAAGAACTGGAGAAGGAGAATTTCTCTTTGACCATGGCCACCACCTCCACCTCCACCTTCTCCTTCCTCCCTTCTTCCTCCGCTCTCTGAAATTCGTTTCTTTCCTCATTATTCTCCCGCGTTTTCATATTCCATTCCTCTTTTCACATGAACCACCTCATCTTCCTTCCATTCTCGTTCCATACCCACAATCCTTCGATTTCCGGAAAAATAAGGCGAAATCCTAAGCTGCGTCGAAATGGGCATCTGCAATTCCACCCCGAAGGAGAGCGCTACCAGCAACGCCGCAACCGCCGCCGACGAGAAGCGCGACGCCGCGATGCCTGCCGTCAAGATATGCCCTGTGTTTATGTCGAGGAAACAAGAGGGCTCTCGCCACAAACCGAAGGGTAATCAGAAGAATAACCAACAGAAACAGAGGCATTCTCCGCAGAATGTGAGGAATTTCACGAGAAGGCAGGTTGGGTCCATCCCTTGTGGGAAAAGAACCGATTTTGGATACGACAAGGACTTTAATTCGAGGTATACTCTTGGGAAATTGCTGGGCCATGGCCAATTTGGCTATACGTATGTTGCAGTTGATAACTGCAATGGCAATCGCGTTGCTGTGAAGAGAATAGAGAAGAACAAGGTGAATTCCCCCTCCATTCTTCAATATCGTTGTTGATAACTATTCGTATTTGGCTATTTATATGTTCAATTGCTATTATGGTATTGACTCGATCAAATTCCAAGTAGAAAGTTTATTATTAGTCAATCTTTCGCCATAGGTGTAGGACCCCTCGAATCTAAGTGAATCTTGTTTGCATTATTAAGAATCTTGTCATCATTCATAGCATTTCGATTATCAAAATGCGGTGCAGTAGTTTAATTAGTTGCTAATCATGCATAACACATTATGCCTTGCATTTTCAGATAAAACATGTTCTAGAGTTGAAATTTTAAGTCTAGCTTACTCGATCGTTTAAGTCATTGCTCCGATTTTCGATTTAGCTGTTTTCGATGAGTTTGTAATGATAAATATCTACGAATCATGTCAGATGGTTCTCCCCATTGCTGTTGAGGATGTCAAGAGGGAAGTGAAGATATTGAAAGAGTTGGCAGGCCACGAGAACGTGGTTCAGTTCTATAATGCTTTCGATGATGAGTCGTATGTATATATAGTGATGGAGTAAGTCTTTGCGTAATGCCTTGTTTGTATTGAGTTGTCAGTGCTAAACATAATCTGAATGAGTTGTTGTCCTTTCGCATATTCAGGTTGTGTGAGGGTGGAGAGTTACTGGACCGTATATTATCTAAGTAAGCACATCCAAGTCCTAAATTAATGTAAACGAGTTGTATGGATGCAGTTCTATCTGGGGAAAAAGCATTATTCTAAGACTGGAACTCCAATTCTCTTTAACAGAAAAGATAACCGTTATGCAGAGAAAGACGCAGCAGTTGTTGTAAGGCAGATGCTGAAAGTTGCAGCCGAATGCCATTTGCATGGTTTGGTACACCGTGATTTGAAGCCCGAGGTATGAGGAAATAGCATGTTATTGTAATGTTAACATACTATATATGTTGTTTAATTCTGATCTGTACTTCTCCACAGAACTTCTTGTTTAAATCGACAAGTGAGGATTCATCACTGAAAGCTACAGATTTCGGACTTTCAGACTTCATAAGACCAGGTAATCAGATTTTATCCTCTCTCCTTTTTTTTAAAAATATTTATATTATCTTGAGCATATTTATCTAACCTTGAGAGGGTGCCTCATCAATTGAAGCTCTTCCATTTTATAATTATTTAATTTTTTAATTAATTGTTAATGTAGGAAAGAAATTCCACGATATTGTTGGGAGTGCATATTATGTTGCTCCAGAGGTATTGAAGCGTAGGTCCGGCCCAGAATCGGATGTGTGGAGCATAGGTGTTATTACTTACATTTTGCTTTGTGGACGTCGACCCTTCTGGGATAAAACTGAGGATGGCATATTTAAGGAGGTTGGATATCCCCAATATCTTCATTCTCTTAAAAATCTGTATTATTCCATTCTCTATTTACCAGTCTCCCATTATAAGCAGTTGGTAAATATTAAATTTGAACAGCGTTTGAAGGAACCTCTAATCGTAAATTGTTTTTTCTATACATGCATTGATTTTTGTACATGAATTCGAACTTATGTTTGTTTAATTTTATAGGTTCTCAAAAACAAGCCTGATTTTCGGCGAAAACCATGGCCAAGCATAAGTGATGCTGCTAAAGATTTTGTGAAGAAATTGCTAGTGAAAGATCCTTATGCGAGACTTACTGCAGCCCAAGCTTTATGTATGTCCTGCTGATTATCGAGTATACTTGTTTCTTGTGTTATACGAGTAATTAATATAGAATTAAATCGCTTCTCCTTATATCAGTTGCATAAAGAGTTCGCTAATATATGTTGGACTTCCCTCTCTTTCTTTAGACTTACAAAGCACAATCATAAGAATAATAGGATCTTCTCTGTAGTAACTGAGTAGCTCGATCAAGTTCATGTGATGTCGTGTTAATATTGGTCATAGCCAAAAGTAAAAGAAAACTGTACGTGGCATAAACCTCACATCACTTTATATGTGGTCTTCTTGAAATTTGATTATCCATACATTTTATTACATCCTTCTTTTGATTTATCTCATTTCTCATATTTGTCCAGCTCATCCATGGGTTCGAGAAGGAGGTGAAGCTTCAGATATTCCACTTGACATATCAGTTCTTTCCAACATGCGACGCTTCGTCACATACAGCAGATTGAAGCAGTTTGCACTTCGGGTAACTTGGTATTTCGTATTTGTTCAAACTTCTATCATTTGTTAAACTACCTACATTCTGATCATTTTTTTTTAACTCCAGGCGTTGGCTGGCACGATTGATAAGGAAGAGCTGGCTGATTTACGGGATCAGTTTGATGCAATCGATGTGGATAAAAGCGGAGCCATCAGTCTCGAAGAAATGAGACAGGTTAACTGGTTTGGCTTTAGCGATGTTAAAATTTCACTTTGTGTTTATAGATCACGTATCATCTAAACCGGATTCTTTTTGCTCGTGATCTCAATCCTTAGGCTTTGGCGAAGGATCTTCCATGGAAGTTAAAAGAATCACGCGTTCTTGAAATCCTTCAAGCGGTATGTTGTGGAATTTATTTCCTTCTTAAGTCTAAACTACCGATTAATGTTACATATATATGCATGCAGATTGATAGTAATACTGATGGACTAGTAGACTTCTCGGAGTTCGTTGCTGCAACGGTTCACGTCAATCAGCTCGAGGAACACAATTCAGAAAAGTGGCAGCAGAGATCGAAAGCAGCTTTCGAAAAATTCGATGTTGACAAAGATGGATTCATAACACCAGAGGAAATCAAATTGGTTAGTTGAAAGTGCCAGTTTCTTCACTTTAACTGCATTCACTAACACTCCTTCTCATTTTCGTTTTCGTTTTCGTATATACGACAGCACACGGGCCTGAGGGGCTCGATAGACATGCTTTTAGAAGAAGCGGACATCGACAAAGATGGGAAGATAAGCTTGTCTGAGTTTCGAAGACTGTTAAGAACTGCAAGTATGAGTTCAAGAAGTGTGACTCCAAGAGGTAATCAACGTTGGCGAAATATGTAAAGAGAAATTTCTTGCTGTAAATTATTTATTATTGCTGCTGTTTCAGCATCGTTTTGCTCTTACCAATTGTTTTATTCAATTATAGTTTATTAAATGAAAATCATTTTTCTCATTTCTTGTAAGCCATTTTTGTCTCATCTCATTTGGTCTATTTATATAGTAGAGTAACGTTCTAATGCCCATGGATGACGTGACAATGTTTTAAATGAGAAAATTAATTTAAATATATACTATAAAAATTAAATCCTATAAAAAAAAAAACTAAATCATACTCAAAAAACTAAATCTCAAATGGAAAGGATTAATGACGAGACACTGCCACATAAGCGGTGAGCACATTAAGTGTGTCCACTATGGGTATGTGAGTGTTTCTGTTATATAGTACTTATATCTTACATATATTCAGCAAATATGCTAAATGAGGTGAGACGGAGAGAGTATATACAAAAAAAAGCCGTTATGTATTCAGTGTTATCTATTTATAAATTTCTTATAGTGTTTGGTTACGTTTATTTTTTATGGGACTCTTTCTTGGAAAATTATTATATAAAGTATACTCAAATGAAAATTAAAAACAAATAAAAAAAAATCTGGTAGAAGTAATATCATATTATTTCAAATATATGTCCCGATATCTAATTTTCTGTTTCTGAACGACCTCGGAAAAATTAATTTGCAAACTATTGTATTGATGGAAAAGTCAAAATGGATTAGCACCCTCAATTATTAGGTCCTGTTTCTGTTTGACTATTAAATTTGTTATATTCCTAAAAGAAGTTGCTTTTTAATTTTTTTTGGTATATCAATTTTCTTCTAGTTTTATTTGTAAAATGGAGTAATAGAAAGCCAGAGGTCCCGCCAGAATTTGACTGACATGTTTTTTTCATTTATTATTATTATTTGACACGGTTTTATTTAGAAAAATATTTTAGAGAGTCCAAAAGCATAAGCGTTGTAATTTTATTTATCATGGCATGGCATCCGCGTTTAGTTTCCTGTCTACACATATATCCATATTCACATTCAATATTTCGCCCCACATTTCTACAAACTAGTCTTAGTATGGTCATACATGGATATTAAAAAAAGGCTATATTTTTTAACAAAAGTGGAAAAAAAAAGAAGAAGCATCTTTATAAGAGTATTAAAAGTCAAATCAGGTGTAAGAGAGAAAGTTGTGAATCGAATATAATCTCAAATAGTAGCGTGAGAGAGTTTAGTTTGCATGCCATATTGCACATCAAATAATTGCCAACATTAAATATTGGAAACAATGTAGGGAACATGATCAAATGAAAATTATTTCATAATAGAATATACATTAAAAAAAAATTAACAATTCACCGCATAAAAAGGAAGCAATTGGAGTAACTCGGCTACTTTAAAGGCGAACTTTTAATATCTTTCAAAAGATTGGACCTATATTTTTTTTATTGCATCGTCGAATGTTTGCCGCGCCACGTGTTTAAAATACTTTGTAAATCAGTATTAACACCTGGCAAGTATCCAACAGTACAATCAGAAATGCAACACCGAAATGCAATAGATGATTCGAAATTGTCATCGAATTTTAAACCAATATATTACTCTGTACTTCAAATAAAGAAAAATCTTGATTTTTTTTATTTTAAAAAATGCAGTTTTACAGATACCATATGCTAGTGAATTAATAGAATATATTTTATATATTTATGAAGGTCTATCTATAATGAAATAGGGTATGAAATCGCAGTTTAATTACGTCTCCAGTCAGTCGGTCGGTCCACCGGCTGGTTGACCTCTTCCGGTCCGGTCCAACCTTTGACTAATTGATTTTTGCACATTTTCTTTTCTTTTCCCATTAAAATTGATTTTTCCCCTTCGCATTTCTACCGGTTTTACCGAATCCAATCGCGATTTATTCATCGCCTAATATTCAAATCTCTCTCATTATTTAGTCCTATGTTTCCTCGTACTACACACGATATATAATCCCTGTGTTGACACTTTCTAATTTATTTCTATTACTTAATAAACAACCCATTCAAATTTTTGAATTTTGAGCCGCGTTTCGACCGGGTCTCAAACATTTATATGCGCGTTTCAGTTACAATCTTTCATAAATTATAATTTTAAAAAAAAAACATAAAAAATCTACAACTTCATTTTTGAGTTGCATCTATTCTAAAATATGATCAATTCATGGAGAAGGCGACGCGCAGCGAGGCGCAACGCGAAGAACCAGAATTCCGACGGCAGCGGCGGCGCGGCGGAGCTCGCCATCCCCAGCCAGTTTCTCTGCCCTATCTCGCTCCAACTCATGAAAGATCCGGTGACGCTGACCACCGGCGCCATCTACGACCGTGAGAGCATCGAGACGTGGCTCGAAGCAGGCAACTCGACCTGCCCGGTCACGAACCGGTTCTTGACCAACCTCGACCCGGTCCCCAACCACGCCACACGCAAGATTATCCAAGACTGGTGCCGCTCCCACGGCGTCGAGAGGATCCCGACGCCGCGGACTCCGACGACCTCTCACGAGGCGTCGGAGCTCTCCGCGAGAATCGAGGACGCCGCGCAGCGCGGCGACGGGAACAGATGCCGCGAGGCGGCGGCGAAGATGAAGGAATCGGCCAAGGAGAGCGACCGGAACAGGCGGCGCTTCGTCTCCACCGGCGCCGGCAGAGCCCTCTCCGCCGCCTTCAAATCCTTCTCGAGAGACGAAAGCGATTTCGCCGCGTTGGAAGAGATCTTATCGACTCTGGTGATGCTGACGCCGGTTCTCGAGGCGGAGGCTAGCCGGAATATCTCGTCGCCGGAATCTCTGCAGAAAATCGTCTGGTTCTTGAGGTTCGGGAATTTGGCGGGAAGGAGGAATGCGGCGTTAGCGTTGAGATCGGTACTGTCGTCCGATCAGGACAAGGTAGATGACGTGGCGAAGATCGACGGCGCTCTGGAAGCGTTGATGAAGCTGATAAAGGAGCCGATCTGCCCCACTGCAACAAAATCTTCGTTGTTATCAATGTACTATTTAGTAAAGCCGCCATTAGAGCTTAACCAACCGATCAAGAAAGCGATCGCGGCGAGATTAATGGAGATGGGGTTAGTGGAAACCCTAGTGGAAATGGCGGTGGATTCGGAGATGAGCACGTGCGAGAAAGTGCTGGGGGTTTTGGACGGGATGTGCAGCTACGGTGAGGTGAGAGAGAGAGGGAGAGAGAATGCTCTGATGATTCCGGTTCTGGTGAAGAAGCTGCTCCGAGTTTCGGACATGGCGACGGAGTTTTCGGTTTCGATTCTGTCGAAGGTTGTGAGGATCGAAGATGAGGGAGCGGTGGTGGAAGCGGTGGGAGCGGGGGCGTTCGAGAAGTTGCTGCTGGTGTTGCAGATCGGCGGCGATGAGAAGACGAAGGAGAAGGCGTCGGAGTTGCTGAAGACGATGAATGCGTATAGGAGTAGGGTTAGGGTTGAAGACTGTGTTGATTCTTTGGATTTTAAGCATGTTAAAAGGCCATTTTGAATTTAGATTAATGGAGATTGTTTGGATTCTTTGATTTCATTGTATTTATTGATATTAAAAATAAGAGATGCAAGAAAATATAGTGGTTTTGCATGTGATAATTAATTGGCACTAGCATAGGGTTGATTCGCTCAGTATTATTTTGTTACCTTCTTTCATAAATTAGTACTATTAGTCATGCACATGAATTGAAGCAAAAAATTGCATAAAAGTTCATAAATTTTGAATTTAGGACATGGTTGAGACACTGAAATTAAGACAGATGATTCCACGTACAATAGTTCCTTACCAATTAATCAAGGGACTCGTGAAAACTTGAGAGGAGAAAAGTGAGAAATAAAGTGTCCCTTCAATGACATCCGATAAAATTAGAACGATATAAAGAGGATTAGTATGGCCCCTGCGCAATAATGATACATATAAATCAAGAAATGGTCCAAAAGTGAGTAATAAAGTCAATTATGGGCCTAAAGATTGCCTAACAAGTCCAGTATATTGGTAGGTTAGCCTTACGGAGGCCCAAATCAAACAATTCAATACAATCAATTTGAATCAATCTTAATTGAGAGAGAATTTCCCAAAATAATAAAATATATATATAGAGATATTAAAGTAACGATATAAAGTGCACATTAAAGAAAATAGTTTTAGGGTTCCATCACATCCTATTTAGCCGGTTTGTTGAATATATGTAAAGTATAAAATATACTATAAACAATCCAAATAAGGCAGGATGGTGAGAGTATTAAATTGAGATTTTATTTTTTTTTAAGAAAATTGAGTTTAAAATGGTAGAAACAAGAATGCGGACATCGACAAAGATGGTAGAAACAAGAATTGAGTTTAATAAGGCAGGCCTGGAGTTGGTCTAGTTTTCCGACGGGACTCACGACGAAGAGAGATAGAGAGAGAGATCCGACGAGTTGTGGTCGAAAAGAAATCTAGAGGTATAGGAAGTGACGACGAGTAACAGGTCCTCGACGAGTTGTTTTCAGATCTCCCTCTCTCTCTCTCTCTCTCTCTCTCTTTCTCTCCTTTTCAGATTTATTTTTTGTTTTGTAGATCTAGAATTTTTTTCCAGTCAAATTCGAATTTTTGTGGTACAAAGAGGAAGATGGGTTTTTGAGCCTCTATTCATTTTTTTAGGATTTTTTATTCTAGATCTCGCCGGAGAAACACGCCGGAGAAGATGACTCGCCGGAGAAGACGCAGATGGTAAGAAATAACTTAGTTCTTGCCAACCATTCATTGTAAGAAATTTTTTATTTTTGGTAAGAATTAATCAAATTCTTACAATCTCTGAAACGTCGGTTAGAAAATTATTTGTTCTTACCATTCATTGTAAATTTTTTGTATTTCTTACCAACTCGTGTATATGTGACACTATTTTTTATTTCTTACTCTAATACACATTTCTTACTCTAATAATTGTATTTCTTACCTTTTTTGGACTGTGATAAAAAATACTAAGAAATAAGTTAAATTCTTACCACATTCACAAATTTTTGCCAACAAATAATATGTATATTTCTTACATTTATTTAATCATGATAAGAAATATATATTTTCTTGCCAAGTTTTTACTATTCTTACAAATTCTTGCCATGATAAGAAATATAGTAAGAAATAAATCGTATACGTGGTAAGAATTTATCTAATTCTTGCCAAGTTTTTACTATTTTTCTCACATTCACAAATTCTTGCCACCTTTTTACCACACCCACAAATTCTTACCACGTTTTTTCTTACTCTGATATATATATTTCTTACCTTGATTTCATCATGATAAAAAATATATAATTTCTTACTGTAACACTATGCATTTCAATCTTTATATTTATATTTCCTACCTTCGTTGGATTATGGTAAGAAATAAGTCAGACGTAGTAAGAATTAGCTGAAAAAAATTGAACAAAAAAACGAAGGAAGGTAATAAATACTTTCCAAGTTCTTACGACATTTACAAATTCTTGTCAATTAAGATTTTTGTGAAGGAAGGTAAGAAATTATGCAACTCTAACTGAGTTGAATGTAAGAAATATACAGAAAGATAGTTATAGCTTCTTACAGAAAAAAAAAATGAAACTGACGAAAAAAAGTAAATAAGGAAAAATGAAACAAAAGGAAAATAAAAAAGAAGATAAATATAAAAAACGAAAATAAAAAATAGAAAAAAAGAAGGGAGAGAATGTGTCATAGAAAAGAGAAGAGAGAGAAGAGAGAAGGGAAGAGAGAGAAAGTGGAAAAGTAAAAGTAGGGGTATTTTGGGAAGGTTTTTGAATTGTTGGATAAAATTTATGTGTTTTTAAATGTCGGATAGATTTTGTTTTCCTTATCTTTTCATAGACTTTTCTTTTTTTGCCCCTAAAACAAATGAGATAAGTGTAGGATAATAGTAATATAAAAGTAACAGACTAACAGTGATAAGTCGGCGGATATATATTGTTTGTTGCCACGAATTCTAAGAATCTACATAAGCCTCGTTTATTTGGCCTAAAAGTTTTATACCATTCACTTAAACTTTTCTTTCCACGTCTTTTACAAGTTTAGATTCATCATTCATGGTATTGTTTCTTCCAAAATCTTTTTACAAAATGCATTCGTACAAATATTTTTCCTTTAAATTAAGCCAACCACCGCATTACTCATCTCAAATTATATCTTTTAGATTTGCAAATCTCGTTTTGCATTCTTAAAGGGTTATGATTACTACGAATGGGCCTTTCGCAAAAAAAATAAATAAAATAAAATAAATAATAATAATAATAATAATAATAATAATAATAATAATAATAATAATAATAATAATAATAATAATAATAAAATAGTTCACGTATTTGACTTGCGTAACACGTTGTATATAATGTAACAGAGAATTTTTTTTACTCACTTTATTTTTGTTTCCTCAAGTATAATTATACATATAAATTTGTATATTGAAATGAAAAATAATCTATTCTGGATGCCAAAAATTGTTTATATTAAAAAAAACAAATACGAAAACGTATTAAATTGCCAAAAATATGTGATGACACATTCTAAAAATTTGGTCAAGACAAAGCACCTAGGCATTTTGAACTTTAGAATGCTTTCTCCATCATCATATATATATATATATATATGTATTTATAAATATTGAACTTATTTAATTTGAATAATACGCCTGTTCAAAATAATGTCAAAAATCGGATAAAAATAAAGTTGAATGGTTCCTATAACTAATTTCTAGTCACCTTGACAGATGGCTGATTTCTTGAGGACGATTTGGACTATACTAAAATAGTATCCTTAATAATTAATTAAAATTAATATGTTGTGGCTAATAATGATCAAAGCTTTATTTAAAAAAGTGAAGCTGACTCCAAGTTTAAGAATTCATACATCATTGATTCTTCATATGATGCCTTTTGTGCTACGTGTTAAACTTCAAGAACTAAAATGGGTAGTTTTCTTTTTTGCATGTTGTGCTATTTCCGAACATCATGCGCGCACCATATCTCCAAACTAATCGTAGCAAACTCATCATCAATACCAAACACAAACAATTTTAATGTTACAATCCTGTCCAAATTGAACAAAATTGATAGTAGTAAATGGAGTATATGTTAATGCATTTGCATGTGATGTGATTATGTGTTATAGCACAAGGAAAACAAGAGATTTAATTTGGAGAGACAAAAATATCCATTTAATACTAAAGAAAATGTACATACCAAATTAAACATAGAGAATTGCTCGTTTACCTATCGTGCGCATACTTTATATGTACATTAACGTGACACTGTCACATTACCTGTGGGCACATTAAGTGTTTCTACGGTCAAAACATAATCATGTACCAAATTCTTCTAGTGAGAGTTGTTTGTTTCATATAAAAATAAGTTTTGACGTGAGAAATATGAATAGATTGAAGCCATTGACCTTAATTCAATTTACGGCTGATATTGATATAAGCATGACTACAGTACATAATAAGCATGAAAATATATCAAGCATCAAATTATATATAAATAAGCATGATTACGTGCATATGTAAGCATAAATTTATATTATAAAATAAAGCATTTTTTTATATATTCACAAACTAAACTTATTTTTATATAATGTCAAATCCCATCCTTAACATTACTAGTTTTAGGTAATGAACTTGTCAAGTGCTTCCTTTCGTGGAAAATGGTAAATAAATACTTCATCCGTCTCTCCGAATTCGTCTCATTTCTTTTTTGCTTTTTTTGGCATGCTTTTCCACGCTTCTCGATTATGAGTTTTAAAATGGATTTTTGAAGAATTCTTTCTTTTACGGAATACTACAACAATCGTAGTATCCCGTAAAAGAAAGAATTCTTCAAAAATTCATTTTAAAACTCATCATCGAGAAGCGTGAAAAAACATACCAAAAAAAGCAAAAAAGAATTGAGACGAATTCGGCGAGACGGAGGGAGTATCAGTCACAGTTGCATAAAAATGGAAAGATATGAAAGTGAAATCTTTAAAATTTAATTATATTGTTGCTCGCGAAAGGACAAATTCATAGGTAACTCACTGACCGTCAATATTTGGCAAGAGTAATTAAGGAAATTCTTGCCTACGGGATACATTTAGTGCACTCACCTCTTATATTATATTAATATATTTTATATTAATAAAATAATAAGATATGGGGAGTCGGTTAATGAGATGTGAAGAATGGATGTAGTAAACTTACATTTCTAAAAGAAAAAACCGAGTAATTAATGGTTATCCGTCCGTTGCAGTTGGGCCCACATATTATGTGGGCTGCTTCATGCAGTGCAACACCTAGACTGGGGTGGGCCCATCCTACCTCCACCCTAGCCCCATACTATTTGAACCTCGTAAATTGCATTACCCTTCTACTGTTTCTCAATATTATTGTATAAACATTTTATGATAGTAATAATAAAATTAAAACCACCACCAATCAACGTAAAAGAGAAATGCCCCAATGTAAAACCATCGTTTAGGAAGAAAGCAATAGCCACACACCTAACGAAGACATGAAGAGTCTCAAGCTCAAATTAATATACTGATAGCAACATTTATTAAAATAATTAAATGATGTTTGAAGGACAGTTATATGTCATCTGCTTCCTTATAAAATACAAAAATGAACAAGAAAAGGCATTTGTATATTTATCTCTGCTTATACTACCTCCGTCTCATTTCATTAGTTTCACTTTATTATTATATACTTTATATATATTCAACAAATATGACTAATGAAGTGTGATCGAGGGAGGAAGTATATGAACTTACGAGAGATTTTTCGTTTCTTTTTTTTTGTTTAGTTATTTTACTCGCGGATCTTTGTAAACTTTATTTATTTATGAACTTGATTAAGAATTACATGTGTGACTTATTTTTAACGATATTTTAATAACGTTATTAGGAATAAAATACTAATTAATTAGAATTAATTATATATTAGTAATATTGTGTGGGCAAGCATGCCTTCTTCGCCTATATAACTCCGGCGGGCTTAAACACGAATTCTCAGTAGATCCCCAAATCCCAACTATTCTCTCCTACTTTTTCTTACCAACAAAATCATTTTCTTCCATTATTATTATTATTATTTTTTTTTGTATTTGTATTTGAATATTATCACACATCTTTGTAACAACATTCATTAATCTCTTCACAAAATGGGCAGAGCACCTCATCATCATCATCATCTCTCTCTCATCTTTCTCATGCTCTCCCTCACATTTACAGGTTCTTTTTTTTCTTTTTTTAATTTGAATTTTCTTCATTCATTTTCTCCCTTTAATCTCAACATTCTTCTTAATTTACTCTGCTTTAATGCAAATGCAGCTCGGACCGCATTATCGGCCACGTTCACCTTAGTAAATCAATGCACCTACACTGTCTGGCCTGGAATTCTATCCGGCGCCGGCACCGATCCGCTCTCCACCACCGGATTCGCGCTCAGCTCCGGCGACTCGCTCCCCATCTCCGTCCCGGCCTCCTGGTCCGGCAGACTCTGGGGCAGGACGCTCTGCTCTCAGGACCCCGCCACCGGCAGGTTCACCTGCGCCACCGCCGACTGCGGCTCCGGCACGGTCGAGTGCTCCGGCAGCGGCGCGGAGCCGCCCGCCACGCTGGCGGAGTTCACGCTCAACGGCGCCGGCGGGCTCGACTTCTACGACGTCAGCCTCGTGGACGGGTACAACCTGCCAATGCTGGTGGCACCGCAGCCGCAGGGCGGCGCCGGCGGGAATTGCTCGAGCACGGGGTGCGTGTCCGACCTCAACGAGTCTTGCCCGTCGGAGCTGAAGGTGGCGGGCGGCGGCGCCTGCAGGAGCGCCTGCGAGGCGTTCGGCGACCCCAAGTACTGCTGCAGCGGCGCGTACGCCACACCGGATACGTGCGGGCCCACGCAGTACTCGGAGGTGTTCAAGAATGCGTGCCCCCGCGCGTACAGCTACGCGTACGACGATAAGACCAGCACGTTTACGTGCGCTTCCGCCGACTATATCATCACCTTCTGCCCAACTCCTGCCGCCAGGTACCCACTTCGTTTCGTCTCGTTTTTCTTTACACGATTTTACACTCATATGGTAATTAGTAATATATTTTTTTATTTTTCTAAATTAATAGGGCCACTTTCTACAAATAACAACGTTTTACCTTATTTGCAATTTCAATACAAACAATCAATCAAGATGGTAGTTAGTAGTTACATATAACTATTACCAACTTTTTAAAATTATGATATTCCAAAATTTGTTCATTTTGTGCTTCTATAATGACATTTTACTTTTGATAAATGCTTATATATGTTGTAATTCCAACAAATTAACGGTGAAATCATGCTATTTGGTATACATATATATATATATAATCTTCATCCCATTACATTAGTCACCTTTGCTATTTGATTTTTCGGCACGTTTTCCATCGAAACCTAGTACGGGTTTTAAAATATAATTTTGACGTATTCATTTTTTCACGGGATACTACCACACTCATAGTACCCCGTGAAAAAATGAATACGTTAAAATTATATTTTAAAACCCGTACTAGGTTTCAGTGGAAAAAGCGTGCCGAAAAATCAAAAAGCAAAAATGACTAATGTAATGGGATGAAGGTAGTATATATACTCTTTTCGTCCTGACTATTTATGCCTAATTATATTATTTAAATCAACTAAACATGAATATATTCGAGGCATAAACAGTCGGACTGATGGAAATAGGAAATGGAAGCATTGGGAATTTGATTAAGGGAGAATTAGCATTTATCAATCTATAACTAAAAAGTGGCTTTTGGAGTTCAATTTGTGACCATGAGTTCCCTTTATTTTGCAAATAGAAACATCTCCACATGGATTAGAAGTGGATTCTAACGCAAAGTGACGAATGTTTAGGATGGGTTTCATGTGCGATTGTTTACTAACTAATAGTATAATCAACACCTTATTATTATTATTTTTTGTATTAATATTAATAAAATTAGCATCCTTCTATTTCTTTTTTCCTTTTGTGTACCCCCTTTTCGGAAATTCCTTTTATTCCTTCCACTTTTTCAAGTAGTGATTATCAAAATTTAGGCATTTTAAGTTGTGCCCATGTGCAATTTCCAAACCCCATCCCATTTGCATGCTTTGGATCTTCTTCTTTTTTCACAACTTTTCTATTTTGGCGGTTATGAATAGGTCATATGTTCTCCTACACATGAGTTAGTAGTAATATTTTAGTATTTTATTTTATGTCAAATGTTTAATTAGCGATATAAAAACATTAGATAAGACAATAATTGAAACGAAATTATGACCGGAGCTTAGACGTTTTTAATATTCAAATCCATTATAGGACAATTAGTTGAGATCGGATTTGGGTTTTTGACCACTAATTATGTTGTTTTTATTTCTTGGCTGACGTGTCACAATTAATTATTATGATTATTCTTGAAGATAGCAGCACCGTCCAAGATTGATTGTTTGCGTACCTTTTGTGCAATTTGATGCATGTTAACGTTAGTTTATTCCAAATAATTGAGTGATTAATTAACGTTTTGTTAAAAGACGATTAAGTACGATGAGGAAATTGAAGAATTAGTATTGTATTAAAATAATAATAATAGCATAATAAATAACGAAATAATTGGTGTTGAATTTGCAGCAAGAAAGCAAGTGGAGAAACGATCGCTGGGGCAGGGAGCGTTTCGTTGGTTAAAAGTGGAGCTCATTTAGCCTATAGTGCTCCTTCGCAATTTTCTTGCAGATTTTTTATTTTTATTACTGCAGTTATTTTACAATTGTGGCAATGGCATCATTGAATTTTATCATATTATAAAATAGGATGATTCTCCTACAAGCAAAGTCAAGTCGAGCTGAATTTCATTTCTCTAATTGTGGGTGAAATTTTTTTGTAGGGCTTATTTCAGTGTGCGAGATCATTAGAATATGTTGATGTAATTAATTTACTATTATATTATATCCTTTGTTTCAAAATGGTATTTACATCTTGTAGTTATTTCAAATGGTGGGATTGTTGCCAATTGTGTATTTTTAAATTTTCATTCATTTTTTTACTATTTATTTTCGAGCTTTTAAGTTACACATATACTCACATTCAATATAACTCGAACTTCTAACCTATTAATTAAAATTTAAAAAAAATACTATCTTACCACAAGAATGCGCTTTGTACGGAACAAAAGATTTGTATGTGTATTTTTTCTGTTCCGGTCAACTATTTATTGAGATTAAAATGACGAAAGTATGAATCTAAATTATGGCAATAGTTCATAGCGTGCTTATTTACGTCTTATATATGATATTAATGTAAACGGAATAATTTCATTATTGTAATATGTATGTATGTAGAGTAGGATGAAAATCAAGGCAAGTAACAAATTCCTTAAGGGGAAATGTGGCGTGCCAATTCATTATGCGTCAACCATTTTAATTAATGTCGGCCAAATCCTTAATTAATACTGTACTAGATAATAATGAATATTACAATCAACGTATAAGTGAGACCCCTTAATGAATATATATATGATCCCACGGTGGACATACTTAATATGTCCACCGGTGATGTAGCAATACGATAAATAAGAAAATTAGTTTAAATATATATCATAATAACTAAACCCTACGCTTTCAAAAAAAAAAAAAACTAAACCCTACTAAATAAACTCAACCCTGAATGGAAAAAATTAATGACATGGCACTGCCACATAAGCGGTGGACACATTAAATGTACTTACGGTGTGTAGGGGAGCGTTTCTATATATATATATGTTGGATAATTTAATTAAAGAATATACACACGTACACTTATTTGGGTGTGAGTCTTGCCGCCGGAAGATGTTCCAGTTGAGATTTTATTCACACTAATAGACAACATCATGACCTTTATACTTTTATTAATTTCAATTAAATAATTTAATTAAATAAGACACAATTCATGGCTGCTATGCTAGCTAGCTAGGTGACAATATAGTTTTACTTGGCTCAAATGAACGGAGTTCTAATTAAAATATTATTATGAAAGAAACTCTAATGTTTCTTAATTTGAAGGAGTTAATTTGGATAATATACAGTACAACAAATTAATAAAATTATAGTAAGCCTTTGACAACTTGTGCTCACTGCGACCTTTCGCGCAATTTGTTTTTCTTCAGCGAAAAATTAAGATTTTTTTTTATTCGTGATTCGTTATTAATTTGCTTACGTGAAAAATTATATTAACCACAATAGTATAAATAAAGAAGTTAATAAAAATTATACTGAGATAAATTAAACTTATTAAAAGTAACTAAACTCTACTTGTAAAAATTAAAATATAATTGGAAAAATTTTCGACGTGGTACTGTCACATCAGCAGTGGGCTCATTAAATGTATCAACAGTGAGCGGTAGAGCATTAATTTATGTTTCCCTGGTTGCCAAAATCAATTTGTATTAAACAATGCATTATTCAAGAATCAAATGGTTATTCCGCAGTTGCTCACACTTCACAGTTTAATGCACCTTTTTTCGAAGTATTATACCTAAAGAAAGAAACATTTATTAATGAGAATAACTGTCAACGTTAAAATTTTAACCATACTCTTTCTTTCGGCCACCCTATAGGGTTGCATATACTCCGTATATAATATAATACTAGATAAATACTATGATTTGACGATGTTTCTTGAGTTTAAGATAAAATCACACATTATTTCATTCGAGAAATCTTTATTATACATTTACTTATCACCATAGCCGAAAAGGAGGAAATAGATGAGGCGATAAGGCATCTGATCTCTACTTAATTAGACCAATAATTATACTCAAAGACTACAAGCAAACAATTCATCTTTTCTTGTAAACATAATCAAGTTTTAAAATATTGTGGCGCAGCATCAACAAGCACTATATACTAAAGTTGGGTAAAAAACCATTTCACAATCTGATTACAATATAATTAAGTAATGCCTTTTTCTCACTATAAAATGATACTCGACGTGAGTAAAAAAAAATTACATCGTTCGTGCTAGACCTTTTAAAAAGAATGTAGAAGTATTATAAAATGTAAGCAAGTGATCATCTTTTCTTGACTAAAATCAATAAATAAATTATGCTATAGGGATAAATCTAAATTATGAGTTGATGACATACATGATATGAAAAAAACGTCCAAATTCTAAGAACAACCATAAAATGAAAAGATCAAGTTGCATTATTAATTATCATTAATGAATAAAAGTGCAAGTGCAAGTAGAGTAAAGCAATCAAAAGTTGGTAATTTTTCAGAAAATTATCTTTGTTAAAGAAAATAAATTGATGGTTTCAGTCATTTTCTTATGTGAGACTCTGCAACTAGATATTTTTATATAGGGAGTAGATGCGATTCTTAATCCTTTTTGTGTTTAAAATATGGCTATTGGTTTAGGATGGCCATTTCTCATCATGTACAAATGACTTTATTAATTAAGATGGGGAATAAGAAAACGATGGCTCAAATTTAATCTGGATTTTGACAAATGATGTCATAGATTAGGGTCTCTTTCACCTCAAATTAATACATGCATAATATGTATATTTTAATACTACAAATTAAGAATATCTTGATTTTTCAAAAGATGAAGGGGTGGTTCATCATTTCGAATAATGCCCTTATAATATTTATGAAGTTCGGCTTTTAGAATCGCTATTAAGGTGGCAAGTATCAAAGTCGTTGATCTAAGTGAAAATTGGACTGTGTATCAAATTTAAATAATATTCCCTCTCTTTAATTATCAATTCTTTTGTCTATCAAAATATGGCACAAATTTTAAGATATTGTCTAAGTGTAGCACGAATTGCGGATCGAATTCTTTCACAATTTAATAGTCTATTAAATTGTGAAAGAATTTGACCAGAAATGCAATGTTTGATACTTTTAACAATATTTTCAAATGATAATAATATCAAATACTCTTTATTTGTATGACTTTTAGTATAATCCTGAACAAGTATGAAGAATTCCAATGAACCAAAAAAAAAAAAAAGTACTCAAAATCATTTGGAGCCCTTTTCTCCTAAAATCAAAAATAAAATAAAATAAAAATAAAACTCTTATTGGGCTGTATTACTCTAAGCCCAATATAAATGGGTTGCTGATGGGCCTCTTCTCCTTTTTTTTTTCATTAACGATTGTATACAATATTTTATTTAGGAAAAAATAAGACAAAATTATTAAATGCTCCCTCCAAAAAATCCTCATACATCAAAGTCATACAAGTTATCCTCTGCCATAATAATTTTCATAAAAAATGATTTGATAACAGGTCATTAGCTGAAAGTCCGAACATTAAATTGTTTAGGTGTTCATAATTAAGAGTCAATTAATGCAACTCCTAACTCATGAGTAATAATATCGATCAAACATACAGTTTCGCGATATTACTTTATACTGTAATTAATATGGTGGCTACATGTCTCAGAAATACTGTTGGAATTAATATATAGTTGTTGGCTCCAATTTAATTTAGACCGATATACATAAAAAAAGGGCAAATAATATTTAATATTAAAAGTAAAAAAAGCTAATTCTAATTGCATAATAATATATGTTTTCAAATAATGTACATGTTGATGTTCCCACTATTAGAAAAGAGAGTGACATGCCTACGCATGTATACGATTTAAAGTTATAAATCTTATGATAATAAAGTAAATGTGAAAAAGAAAAAAAAAAAAGTAAATGTGAAAGAAAGAAAAAAAGAAAGAAAGAAAGAAAAACTGTTAATCAATTAGAATGGAAACCAAAAGAAACAGATAAAAAGCTTTAATTAGGCAATTATATTATCAGCTTCTTTTTTTTTAATCATAATATGTATATTATCTTCCAAACAAATCCATATAAAACAAGCTTTTGTCTTTTTAAAGACATTTTCCTAATTAAGATACGATTATTTGGTTAAGAGCATTTTGGAAAGAATGTTTTTTTTTTTTTTTTTTTGCAGTGGATGATGAATGCAAAACTTTATCAAAAGAAAGGATAAAAATCAAATATTCATAATTCACGATTCAAAAATTTGTGTACGTTGATATAATGTGTCAAATTCTATTGAACGGTGCACACTTCTTATGAAGTTATACGTAGATTTTGATATACAATATTCTAACTTTTTTTTTTAGGAGAAGCAATGTTATTTAATTCAATGATATTTTGGAAACCGCAAAGATAAAAGTAAGAAAGTTCAGGATTGCTAGACAACATATACTTTTCTCTTTTTCTTTTTTCTTTTCAATATATGAAAGATAAGTCTAGATTGTGTAAAAAGAAATTGAATAGAAGATAAGAATAGTTTCCTTCCTTGATAAAACTTGTACTAGATGAGATTTTTCTGAAATTCCCAAAACCCTTGTTTTTTTAATACTAATTTTTAACATGAATTTCCAACTAACAAAAGGAACAAACATGCAACCAATTGACTAAAAGTCTCTCGTTTTTTAAAGAATACATCAAACAAACACAACAAAAACAAAAAAAAAAATCTTGTACAATATTATTATTAATAAAATAAAGCCTAATTTGTAGGGGTCAGAACAAAGTTGTAAAAAGAACGAGTATACGTATTTAGAGTATAAATTTATCTTTGTGCGTTTCCTTTTCTATCACAAGTATATATATATATGAGCACAAACACAGATGATTAAGATTCCCTTCCCACTCACTCCTCTCCACTCATTACTCAATTCATCCCAACCTCCACTGCTCCTCCGCCGTCGCCGTCGCCGCCGCCGCTATATTCCCTCCATTAATTCCTCTCATAAATTGATCAACCCTACTTTGGGAGAGGAGCACCACCACTCTCTTGAATTAATATCATTATCATTCTACAAAATTAAAGTATCATCATTCATCATGCCTTCTTCTTCCTTCAACATTCCCTTCTTCATCATTTTCCTACTACACTTTTCCCAAGACAAAGGTAAATTTTAATTTTCAATACATACATACATATATATTTTTCATATAAATTAAATATCATATGATTGTGAAAATATAAATGATGATATTAATTTGTGGTGTAGGAGTTGAAGGAGCAACATTCACATTTGTGAACAAATGTTCACAAACAATTTGGCCGGCAATTTTGGGCGCACCGAAGCTCGAGACCACAGGATTCGAGCTCCCGAAATCCGGTTCGCGCGCCTTCCAGGCGCCGACCGGCTGGTCCGGCCGCTTCTGGGGCCGAACCGGCTGCAACTTCGACGAATCGGGCCAGGGCTCCTGCACAACCGGCGACTGCGCCTCCGGCCAAATGGAGTGCAACGGCGCCGGCGCCACCGCCGCCACGCTCGCCGAGTTCACCCTCGGCTCCGGCTCCATGGACTTCTACGACGTCAGCCTAGTCGACGGCTACAACCTGCCGCTGTTCGTCGAGGCCAGTGGCGGCTCCGGCCAGTGCGCGTCGACCGGCTGCGTGGAGGACCTGAACCAGAGGTGCCCGTCGGAGCTGAGGACGGGGGACGGCGGCGCGTGTCGCAGCGCGTGCGACGCGTTCAACACCCCGGAGTACTGCTGCAAGGGCGAGTACGGCTCGCCGGCGACTTGCAGGCCGTCGATGTACTCGCAGGCGTTCAAGAGCGCGTGCCCCAAGTCCTACAGCTACGCCTACGACGACGCCACCAGCACCTTCACTTGCACCGCCGCCGATTACGTCATCACCTTCTGCCCCTCCCATCCAAGGTACAACTCCTCAATGCATCCATTTCACAATTCCCGATTTTTTTGCTAAAACATATACAGATTAAAAATATTAATTTCATTTTTGCAGCCAAAAATCGTCAAAATCGGATGATGATGGTACGGCGGATAATACCGGGTCGGGTTCTCAACCCGAATCCGGTACGGCGACCGGGTCCGGATCCGGGTCGGTTCAGGAAGCGATTTTGGCAGACGGGTCGTGGTTAGCAGATTTGGCAACGGGAGATTCGAGTACAAGGCTCTCTCCTGGTGCTACATTGGTTGCTTTAATTATTGTACATCTCGCAACTTTAGTTGTACATTTTCAATTGTAACATTTTTTAATACTTTCGATTGGATTCAAGATGCTTACGTAGAGAAAATATCCGGAAAAAGAGGTTTACGTGGAATGTCAGATGAAAATTAATGTCATTATAAATAATTGATTCATGTGAAAGAAAGCCTCCTCTTTAATTCATTTTTGCAGTTGCATGTTATATTATTATTTGCTACCATTCTTTAATTAAATGCGACACATAACGTTTAGATATTGTAACACCGACGAATACGTAAATTTACATCTCTAAATACATTTCTAAAGTTACGTAAGTAAGTTAGGTGTGTTCTCTTCGATACATGGAAAAGTTATAATAAAAAAAAAAAGAAAAAGAAAAAAAAGATTGAAAATATTTATTCCATAATGTGGTTTTCCATTTGTTTTATAGTATACTAAGGTGGAAAAGAGATTTAATATAAGGGAAAATATTATCACTCCAAATGAGTGAGAAAATATTACCATAATTTGAAATGAAAATGTGAAAAAAATAGCTGCTCAATCAAAATTTTCTTTCATATCTTGAAAAATTTATCCATCCTTTTCTTTTTAGGGGAAATATCTCAAAAGAGAAGTACCGTAGAAGTAAAATATCGGCATGAGTAATAATCCAAATTAAAGAAAATCAAGAGGGAAAAAAAAAAAACTTTGAGAGGACTTTTTGTGTAGTTATTGATCCTAGGAAAATTACTTGTTGTGGGGCCCAAAAGTGTAGACTTTAATGTAAAATTCTGGGTGAAAGTATTTGAACTTGAGGTTATGTCTGCCAATAACTTTGCCTTCTTTTATAATCTTAATTAATGCTTCATTTTGTATTAATCTTTTGGGTTAAAATTAGTCATGTTACTCCTTTTGCTTTCAGCTGCAGTGCGAGCAGCGAAATTCCCTTCTTATTTTCTTTGGTGAAAATAATTAATGCTTTGAAGATAAGCATACTGGTTATTTATTATTTAAACTTTAATTAAAGTTTGTCTTTACGTGATCTAATTACAACTTCATCATGATAAAGTTGAAAAGAGTTCGACTTAAATTAGTGGCCTTTTGATCTGTCTTATTTTTTTAACTAACGGTCTTCATTTTCCTATTGGGTAATAGTAGTAATTGATAAGTGGACTAACTTTTTTATATTATTATTATTATTATCAATAATTGAGCGTATAAAAATGAGTAAGGACTACTTAAGCACTCCTTTTCTTTTAGTATGGACGATGATTTATGACAAGACACGATAATCCGACACGAACACGTACGAAATTAATGGATAAGTGTTGAAGTTTATTGTGTTCGTGTTCTTATCTTGTCGATACGATAAAAACATGAAATTACCATATCGCATTCGTGTCGGATACAGTTCGGGTTCGCGTAATCCGATAACATTTATTTATTATTATTTTTAAATTATTATTTAAATTTATTTATGTTCTTGTGTGTGTCAGATAGAGGTCGTAGACGTGTTTGTGTACTATTTTATTTTTATATAGTTTATAGTGTCGCTTTGTGTCATTATCGTGTCGTGTCAACCTGAATAAAATCGTGTCATAATCGTGCCCGTGTCGTGTGCGTGTTTGAGCAATTTGTGTCGTGTTCGGGTTCAACAAATTCTTAACATGTTGTATTTAAATTTGGGCTTAACAGATGGTGTCCTTATCAGGTCGACACGATAGTGACCCAACCCGCACGATTTGCCACCCATATCCTCTTTATTCATTGGGGCTGGTCATCATCTAATTCTTACATATGTAAATTATAAAAAAGCCCTTAAAAATATCAACGACAGATACTAAATTACCCTATAATTGTGCCATTTTATTCTAGAAAAATAAAATTAATAATTCTTCAAAAACATTTAAACGAAAAAAATGTGCAAAATATAAGAAATTAAGAATGGAAAAAAGCATAACTTGATGCCAACTTTTAACAGCATCTATCCTCTTAGCAGAATCTATCTTATTGTTGTACAATAATAAGTGTGAAAAAAATATGATATCTTTTGTGAGTATTAATGGTCAAGGGGAATCTTCTGCATTTCTAAAGTTGCTGCACTCACCTATATTTTTATACTTAGGTGCAAAATAAGAATACAAGATAATGAAATAAATTAGTCCAAACAAAGCATCATATCTTTGAAATTCTTTATTAACAATATTATTTCAATACTACTATATATCGCTCCAAATCTTCCAACACTATTCACCATATAATTCATCATGATAACTTACATAAGGAAGAGAAAGCTTCAATCAATGCATAGGCTGCAGACAAGAAACGGCAAAAGCAGAGAACAAAAGAGGATGGATCGTCACCATTGAAGGTCTCCTCGATGCTCAAGTGCGACCCACTAGACCTCGATTTCGAGCAGGAATTTGTCGAACGAATCGCCTCTTTTGGGGATGAAAAGTATGGCTCCAGAGGGACCATCTTCTTTAAGCAAGTATCTGATATTGTTGGAGCCAGGCCTTTGTGGAATTTCTTGAAAAAAAAAGGGTGCTAATGACGAGCTAATTTATAAGTAGTCAATTCTAAGTAAAAAAAAAACATTGCTCACTCACATTCTGGTAAGATTCAGAAAGATTAAAACCTGCCCAATAATAAAATTAAAACAATGTGGAACATCTATCATCAATGAGGAGGAAAAACGGCTCAAAAAACGGGACATCCCTCGACGACGACGCCTTTAGCAGTCGGACAAGAAGCCAACGGGCACCCATCACTGACGCTCCCCCACCACTCGAGGCTAACATTCTCCATACCCAGACACAAATACAGAAACACCCCCATGAAAGCCAGTCCAGCATCGAGGGCCCCCGACAGCACGTAATTGTACTGCCCCCACCACCCCCGGTGGTACCGAAAAGCAACGTAGCCCGACAGAAACCCTAGTATGATCCAGCTGTTGTAGTTCACCGCTGACGTTGGAGGCATGTCGATCACCGACACCAGCATCACCGGCAGCGAGACATGCCGGAGCCAGCCCTGTTTCGGGAAGGCCTTGGTTGCCGCCCACACTAGAATGGGGGCCACGGCCCCCACTAGGAAACCCCAGTTGATGGAAGAGTAGAACCCGAGGTTACCAAAGATTCTCTGCGGTCCGATCAAGCCCCAGAGAACTGATGCATCGTAGAAGACATGGTCGGTGGGGCAGGTCCAAGGGCTGCTGGGAGAGAGGGCTGCTCGGTCGCAGATGTTGGGGATGGTGGCCATGAGCCACCATGCAGTGCCTAGATGCACTAGTGATGATATTAGAGTGCCAACTACCTAATTAGATTTACATTTCAGAATGAATGAGAACCATTGTAACGAAAACGAGGGCTAAACAGTCATATATATCTCAAAACTATCACCATTTTTTTCAATTTCATCATGAATAATCGACTCTGACTAATGAATACCAAAACTTCAAAAACTTAGCACTGAAAGCTGAGTAGGCAACAATGGGGTAGGGGAGGGAGGAGTGGGTGGTTCTCGACGATCTTACTCAGCTTGAGTATCAGAAAATTCTGGATGATAGATTTCAATAGTTTCTTGTAGTTTAGGTATTAACTGGTCAAACTCAATACCTCGGGATTGAATTAGATAAGTGGTGATAGACTGATAGTTCCGAAAACATTTGCCCATTTCCCTAAAAACAATTGATTTCCAAGATGGAAGAGTTGAGTAACTAACCTGGGCCATGAACATGGTTCTAGGTGGAATCTTCATGTAATGTCCGAGCTTGAGGTCTTGAAGAAACACCAACGCTTGTTTCATGCTGATGTAGCCATATACCTTGAAGCACATGTTGGCCACCGGATAACCGGGATAGAGGAATCCGATGATGTACTCGGTGATCACATTCAATCCCGGTTTCTGGAACAAGAGGATGCATTCAGGATTGTCAAAAGATAGCTAACTACAAAGGATGAACTCAAGCGTAAAAAAGATTTAAGGATTAGGTAGAATCTTACTTGGTTTGTCGTGGCAGCAATGACTCCAACGGGGAGGGTGAACATGAAGGCGAGAACACAAGCAAACAAGACGCCCCACCATGGCAACTGAAGTTGATCATTGTTATACTGACAGAGAAATAAGGTGGCCGAGATGTTTAAGAAAAGAATGCATAAGAACCACCATTCAGGAACTTGATTGTATCTTTGCATTAGCTTCCCGTGTACATCCACAGTCTTATTCTTAAAGACACCGTTCCTCAGCTGCCACAGATCTCTATGCACGAAAGAGCTCAGTTTCATGAACCAAGAAAGCAATTCTACGAAACTTATACATAAAAGAAAAGGACAGAACATAAAGTACTGCAATATTTCAGTTCGTCTAGTACGAGGTGATGTAAACCAGAGATCATACTTTTTACCAAAATGAAACCAAATTGCTTCAGTTTATGTTTTGCCTCAATCGAGGTGCAGTGACAACTAGGTGTCTACTTCAGATTGGTGACTAGAAAATGTAGTATTTTTTTAATGAAACGTGAAACCAAGAAAATACGCTTTAGAAAAGACTCAATCAGTTGAGACATTTTCTGCCAATATAGTGGAGTTTCGAACATAGAAGGGCTGTCCTAACCTTAATTTTGCAGTACCAAATCATCAACAATACAAAAGATGATTCCAAATATGATGCAAGATCATCAAAGAATGAAAGCAAATTCAAGCCATCAGTACAACTTACTTGCCGTGAAAAAGGAGGACATGAACAATGGTGGCAGTGAGACAGGCGAAGCTAAAACCATAAGTCGTTGCAAAGAAGGTTGTGATGTAGAGGGGGCCCTCACGCTCATACGCATCCAAATCAATGTGAAAATTCGAATCTATAATCGTTGAGATGTTATAAATCTGCCCCTCAGTTGTGAAGAGTTCATCAGAGAAAATGGGAAAGGTCCTAGCTCTGAAGACGTTGAGCCCATACATAATAGGCGTGACTATATACACGCAAACAACATATCCAACAGCAATGTTGGCAGTGGCAAACCACGGGCTAGCTAAAGGGCTACCGAGATATGCGGAAATGCTTGACCAGTCGAGGCCAATGGCACCTAGTCCGAGGCCGTGGAGCCCAGAACCGAGCTGTTGAATGAGGATGGAAGTAGGAAATATCCAGCAAAGCCAGGAGATCGAAGAGAGCTTTGGGATGAGATACCCCGGGAAAACGTAATAAGCAAAGCTGCAGATGAAGGCGATAAGGAAGAACTGGTTACGCGTCACTCCACCTTTAGCTCTGGCTTCTTTCTCATGAAGTGCCCTGCAGTTTGTATCTCTCATGGTTACAAACTAGTCATAGAGTAAGTAACATAGAAGAATGACCTTGCTTTCACATACTAATAGCATAAAAATGAAAATCAAATCCTTGCTTTCACATAATAATGGCAATGTTCTATCAAGAAATCCATAAAAAGAACTTACAGTTCTTACTGCAAATAATGCACCTGAAAGAACTAAATCCAACTTCACCATGAACATCATGTAAGAACTTTTCTGCATTTCTTTACTTCCTAAAAGCATTTTTATCAACTACAGTATGAATTCATTCAAAATCAATTCTTTTTACCCATATCTATAAACTCAAAACAAAATTCATATCATATGCAATGAGTAGGAATTTACAGTGGAGTCAATGTACCTGAAGAGAGAGACCTGAACGAGATTTTGCGGCCACCACATGGCGGCGGGCTCCACGAGGTACCGCCGGAGAAGGCCGGCCCACCCGAAGCCCAGAACCTGCGTCGTCAGAACCACCCCCAGCGATACCAAGAAAGTCAACTTCCGGCCATAGAATATCTTCACGGCGCTGACTATATGGATCGAGTAAGGGTTCGCCGCCCCCGAGTTGGCGAAGATCGTAATCAGCACGTGCTCTTTCACATTGAACTTGCCCGGGTTGAGGCTGAACTCCCACTTCCGGCCGCGGAAGAACACCCGCTTCGGGAGCGCCGCCGCCATGAGGTGGCCGAGGGGGACCACGGCGATCTGGGCGGAGATGGCGGTGATGGAGAGCGGCTGGCGGCGGTAAAAGAAGAACTGGTTGAGGAAGGAGAGGAAGACGCAGGCCGCACCCCCCAAAACCCACATCCGGAAGGTGACCACCGGCAGCGACGGGTCGTCGGTCTCCGGCACGGTCAGCGCCACCTCCTCCACCGTCGTGTTTTCTCCTTCTTCTGCCGAAACGGAGGCATCTCCGGCCGATGGTTGGCCGTGAACTGCACGTTTTGGAATTCGCTTCCATCAAAATCTCGCGTGGTTACTGTTACTGAATCAAAATTAAGTGGGGGGAGAGGTGACTTACTGAGTGGAGCAGAGATTTCATCTTCACTTTCAATCATCACTCTCTCTCTCTCTATCTCTCTCGCTCCTCCACTTGCGGAGGTAGTTGTAAAGGGATGAGAGTTTGAGATTGGCAAGTCAAAGTAGTAACGACGTCGGCGATGACGCAAGCAGAATCGGAATCCATTGGCCAGAATCAAGTGGAATTTTGTTTGGATTTGGTGTTGAGATTGAGAATGAGGATGAGGATGCACTTAGACGAGTATTCGGCTTCGGTCGCACCAAATTAAATTATAAACCCACCATTAATAAATTATAATTACAATCAATATCGGATTTCATTTAAATGATAAACCGATAATTTCATGGGCCATGCCGTATGCATTGACCAGTGCCATTTGGCCCAAAATAATCAACAGTAAGGATCCTTTGATATCAATATACGTATATCAGTCATTTCAATATATGAGTATAAAAATGATATCTTTGATATACTCACATATCTCATATACCGATATTTACAGCGATATTACTCATTTCTATTTTTCAACCCGCATCAAAAGCCCTAAACTTCGACCTGAAAATTTCCTAGAATTACCTCGTCTCTTTCCCATACTCCATACCTGATATATGATATTCGTACCTCTATTTAATAACTGGCATACTAATATATGGATACCGAACGACCCCTTAAATGTGTTTTTCCAATGTATACATACAATTCATGATTCAGATCAAAAACTTGCAACATATTCAATATTTTCAATCAAAATTTATTGAATTATTGTAAGTGTGTTGACTAGAAATTCGAAACTAAAATACAATTTCTATTGAGAAAGGCAGTGGATGCCGACTAGATTTTTCAATGTAATATGAAATGATAAGGATTGAGTCCTTATCAAACGACGATGAACGAGATGTTCACGCCGATCGAAGTAGAGAAGGCAGACGCGAGATCGAGCTCGTCGTTCACGCCAAGAAACTTGGGTAGAAAGTAAAGGAAAACTAAGAAGTAAAAAACGATAAATTAAAATAGGTTTATTTCATTGATTCATTGATTGATTCCCTCCCATTACAATGACTCTATTTATAAGACTAAATACCTAACAAATAAGGAAAAAATATGCTAAATAATATAATCTAAAGGATATAATCTATCAAAGATAATATCCTAATTTAATAGATATACTCGTATCAACTCCCCCACGGTTGAAATCTAATGGAGCAGACGGTGTTGAAGTCTGCATGGTTATAGGAACTCATCTAGCCGTTCATCTTTCTTTAAATCCATGGTAGATGTAGTTCCACGTGGACGAGTTTGATAGGATAATAAAGGTGCTGATGTGTAAAGCACCTAGTATAAATAAGGGTTGTGATGTAATAGGTTAGTGTGATTTTAATCGGATTTGACATTTTACAAAATTGAATGAAGTTTATTTCTACTCTTAGCTCACGCTTTCTACATGGTATCTAGAGCTTAGGTATATTCATCTTCATCTTCCCCATTTTTTTTCAACAAAATCAAGTAACTGCAACAATGAGTAGGGGAAGAGGTGGTCGATCATGGCGTGACATTATGCGCGATGAGAAACCAGGTGGATCTGGATTGAATCGCAATTCGCGAGGAGATAAGTACAAGGATCTGGATATGGAATTTCCTGATGAGGAGCTGGAAGGAGGCGACGATGCAGAGTTCACGAACGAATTTGCTACCGAGGAGCTGCAGCCGAAACAGATCGAAGAGATTATCTATCTGCACAACTCAGATCACCCAGGGATGAAGCTGGTATCTGCGCCGCTAACAACTCTGAATTTCATGAACTGGAGTCGCTCGATTCGACGTGCTTTGGGAGCGAAGAGCAAGCTGGAACTGCTCGATGGTACGTTACCTGAGCCACTTCCATCGATGCCTTACTATAAGCAATGGGTAACAACCGACTATATGATTTCTTCGTGGATATTAAATTCAATTTCACCTGAATTAGTAGGAGCTTTTTCACATATCGATAGTACTAGAAAGCTATGGATAGCTTTGAATAAGAGATTTGGTAGATGCAATGGTCCCAAAACCTATAAGCTACAGAGAGAAATTTTTGTTTATACTCAAGGAACTCAATCTGTAGTGGAATATTTTAATAGTCTCACAGCTCTATGGGATGAATTAGATATGTTACTGCCGCCTCTGAACTGTAGATGTGAGGTTAGGATAACAGCTTTTAAGAGAGAAGAACAACATAGAATGTTTAAGTTCCTACATGGCTTAAATCATGTATATGAGAGCTAGAAGTCAGATGTTGTTGATGGAACCTTTGCCAGATCTAGATAGGGCGTACTCCATGATCCTACAAGTAGAAGATGAGTTAGCTTTGAATGGAGAAGGGTATGAAGGGCAGAACATGATGACATTGAATATAGCAGATAATGCATCTCTTCATAATCAGGGTTTAGCAGTAGCAGGAAAATCACAGATGTTTAGGAGAAGACTGACTAGAGAGGAGAAGAAAAGGTTAAAATGCAAGCATTGCCATGAGAATGGACATGAGATTGATGAATGCTTCAAGCTGCATGGTATACCTGAATGGTATAAAAGGTATAAGGAGAATAGAGAGAGATATCAAGCTAATTTTGCAGATAACATGGAGGATTCGGCTTCATCATATGGCGGTTTTGATCTCAGAAATAGTGGAATGGATATCTCTAAAATAATGCAGACTGAGATCTCTAGATATATGTCAAGTCAAGGTGCACAGACTGGAATAAATGCACAAGGCAATGGAAATCAGACAGGAATGGGAGGACCTCAGAAGAGTGGTATTAACTTCATACAGAAAGAGGAAGGAAATGGAGGAGGATATGATGGACACTATGCATTCAGCATAGTGCCAAGCATGGAGAGGGACAAGTGGGTGGTAGATTCTGGTGCTAGTCTTCATGTCTGTGGGAATGCTGAGCTACTAACTTCAATCACTCAGTTGGAAACACCTATAAGAATTCACATGCCAAATGGGACTTCCAGATTGGTGATTTATGCAGGTGTAGCCCAGCTTAACAAGGATCTGATTCTACAAGAGGTATACTATGTCCCGGAGTTTACTCATAACTTGATCTCTGTGGCACAACTGATAAAAGATTCTGATGTTCAATGTGTGTTTTATGAGACACATTGCATCTTTCAACAAAGGGGAACCACAACTGTGTTGGCCACAGGGAAAATGAGAGGAAATCTCTATATTCTGGAATCCATGGTAGAGAGACAATACTGCAACTTTTTCCAAACAGCAAACATGTCACTGGAAGATTGGCATGTCCACCTAGGACATCCTTCTATCACTACCATGAAGCACTTGCAGTTTCTGAAGGGCACCTACAGTGCTGCTGATTTTGACATGCTCAGACACTGTGATGTGTGTTTAAGAGCTAAGCAAACTAGGGCACCATTTCCACAGCTGAATAGAAGGACTTCCACTCTCTTTGAACTAGTTCATGGAGATGTTTGGGGTCCCTATGGAGAGGATAACTTCTGTCATGCTCGATTTGTTCTAACATTGGTGGAGGACCATAGTAGGACTATTTGGACATATCTGCTCCAATCCAAAGAACAAGTGGCAGATGTATTGAGCTCTTTTATCAAAATGATTGAAAATCATTTTGGTAAACACATCAAGACCTTCAGGTCAGACAATGGTACATAATTCATAAACAAGAAGGTGGCAGCATTGTTCAGTCACCATGGGATTCTCCACCAGAAAACTTGTGTATATTCTCCACAACAAAACGGCATAGTGGAAAGGAGACACATAACATTGTTTGAATCAGCTAGGGCACTGCTATTCCAGAGTAGTCTCCCTCTCAGATTTTGGCCCTATGCTGTTCTTACAGCAACTTGGTTGCTGAATCGAACACCTAGCAGAGTTCTTGGATGGGTTACTCCATATTCATTACTCCATATTCTATGCAGTCAACTTGACACCACAAAGAAGTAAGTTGGATGCAAGAAATTTTAAGTGTGTGTTCTTGGGGTATAGCTCTAATCATAAGGGATATCTTCTTTATGATTTAGAGCATCATAAGTTTCTTACCTCCAGGGATGTTCATTTTGTACCCTCAGTTTTCCCTTATAAAGATGGTTTTTCTTTGGTTCCAGACATGGCAACATCAGACAACAGACCTTGTGCTGAGATGGAGTTTGGATCAACTCAGGTACCTGTAGGAGAAGGAGGTTCTACTTCTTCCACAGATTCAATTCCAGTTGGTACAGTGGAGGATGTGCAAGAGGTGCAAGTGGATGACACCACCATGAATCCTGAATCTCCTATGGTTTTGAGAAGAAGTACCAGAGTTGTGCAGCCACCTGTGTGGATGAGAGATTATGTGGGAAGCTTAAACCATAATCATGTGCATTTAGGTGCAAGTTCTAATCCTTTAACTTTCCCTTATCAAGTATCACCAAATTTCACAGCATCTCATGTTGCATTTCTATTCAATCTGACCACAGTAGTTGAACCACATAGTTATCATGAGGCATGTACATACCCTGAGTGGGTAGAGGCAATGGAACAGGAACTTGCAGCACTAGATGCTAATGGCACATGGGAACTCACTACTCTTCCACCGGGCAAAAAGGCTATAGGGAATAAGTGGGTGTATAAAGTTAAATTGCGAGCAGATGGGCAGCTAGACAAATGCAAAGCTCGTTTGGTGGCTAAAGGATATAACCAGCAGTATGGTGTGGACTACAAGGAAGTTTTTTCACCTGTGGCCAAACATGTAACAGTGCGGATGATGATCACTATGGCTACTGTTCATGGCTGACCGCTACATCAGCTTGATGTGAACAACGCCTTCCTTCACGGCTTCTTAAAGGATGATATATATATGCAGCTGCCACAAGGTTACAAGGGAGCAGCTACTGGTCAAGTTTGCAAGTTAGTCAAGAGCTTGTATGGTCTTAAACAGGCCTCTCGCGAGTGGAACATGGAGTTCTGCAGAAAGTTGCATGATCAAGGATTTACTCAATCCCATAATGATCATTGCTTGTTCACTCGAGGATCCGGGCAAGATTTTATTTGCTTGGTTGTGTATGTCGATGATGTGCTCCTCACCAGCCCTTCTCAGTTTTTGATCGATGAGCTCAAATCCTATCTGCATCAAGCTTTCACTATCAAGGACATGGGGGAGGCCAAGTATTTTCTGGGAATTGAAATCACTATGAGTGATGAGGGCACAACACTTTGTCAACGAAAATATGTATTAGATTTGTTGCAAAATGCTGGGCTAGTGAGTTGGAAGCCAACTTCTACGCCTCTTCCTGCTGGCATGGTGTTGACTCAAGGAACTGATGATCTTCTCAACGATCCTGAACCATATCGGCGACTTGTTGGGCAATTGATTTATCTCAATCTCCCGACTTATCATATGCAACGCAACAACTCAGCCAGTTCGTGGCTCGTCCTACTCAAGCTCATTGGCATGCAGCTTTACATGTGCTTCGTTACTTGCGGGGCTGTCCTTCCCTCGGAGTGTTTATCTCATCTACCAGTGATTTATCTCTCACAGCATATAGTGATGTTGATTGGGGTACTTCGCCTGATCATCGCCGCTCCTTAACTGGGTATTGTATCTTTTTTGGTCGATCTCTTATTTCTTGGCGCTGCAAGAAGCAACCCACTGTATCTGCTTCTTCGGCTGAATCGGAATATCGTGCCCTCAGTTCCACCACTCGGGAGTTACTTTGGCTAGTTTCTCTACTCAAAGATTTTGAGGTCACAGTTTCTCTTCTCATTCCTCTTCACTGTGACAATGATGCCGCTATTCACATAACTAAGAATCAAGTGTTTCATGAGCGGACCAAACACATCGACATCGATTGTCATATTGTGCGAGAGAAGTATTGCAGTGGTTTTCTTCTTCCTACCTCTATCTCTACTGCGCATCAACTGGGAGATCTTTTCACCAAGTCTTTGTCTGGGCCTCGCTTTCGCACTCTTCTGTCCAAGATGGCGCTGCTGGATATCCACAACGCTCATCTTGCGGGGGGGTAATGGAGCAGACGGTGTTGAAGTCTGCATGGTTATAGGAACTCATCTAGCCGTTCATCTTTCTTTAAATCCATGGTAGATGTAGTTCCACGTGGACGAGTTTGATAGGATAATAAAGGTGCTGATGTGTAAAGCACCTAATATAAATAAGGGTTGTGATGTAATAGGTTAGTGTGATTTTAATCGGATTTGACATTTTACAAAATTGAATGAAGTTTATTTCTACTCTTAGCTCACGCTTTCTACAAAATCCACCTTGTCCTCAAGGTGGGTACCACGTTGCAACGAACAATTCACACCGCGGCGAAGTAACACACCGTGAAACCCGTGGTGAGATATCCCCTCCAGGATCAAAAATCACACATTCTTCTCACCCACAAGTTTACTAGATTGTTGCCTTAATTCAAAATCTTCCCACAACTTCTTAATGGGTTTGATGTGGACTTTCGTGAAGTAACTTTCTAAAGACTTAAAGCTCCCTATTCTAATGAGGATTCCACGCATTTCTTGAGCAACATTAGCCTTTTTGTTGTTCAACGCATCTGTGAGACGAGGCTGAACCATCAAGTCCAGTCTATCTTCCAAAACTTCAAGTTGCTTCCTTATATTAGCAAATTCAGCAACCTCCCCAATTGCAGCAAGACAGTGTCGCATGTTAGCCAATGTTTTTGCAGCTACTAAGGCAGCACCTTCTTCATTCTCAGAAACTGCATCACTCCCCTCCTCAAGATCTTCCATCGCAAGATTTAGTTCAACATTTACATTCGGTTGCAACTCCGAGAGCGGCTGCTCATAGCCTTGCTGAATGGGGGTTGATGGCTGCATAACCGAGGCTGGAGGCATCGGAGCGATCGAGACGGTAGGAACAGCGGTAGGAACTCCGCTTAGATCCCACGTCGGTAAGCGCCACGAAGGCGGCATGCCGTAGAGTGGTTCCGGCGCCGGTGGCGGTGGTGGATCTGACGGGGACTAGGACGGACCATTGAAACGAGCACCCGCGACATCCCACGTGGAACGCTGGCCGGTTGCATCATGGCCGGGGTTTGCGGTGGTGGGGGGTTCCAGGACGACCGAACGCTGTGTGGGTCCGGCAAGAACCGCGGAGGCGGAAGGTCCCAAGACGTCATGGGACGGGTAGCCGAACTGCTAGCGTGAAACCCTGGTGGTTGGAGAAATGAGTCGCTCGCAGCCGATGCAGAAAAGGGCAGCGTCGCAGTGGATGGGAAATGAGGTACCGAGACAGCCTCGGCTAGGGTAGCTAGCGAGCCTGGAAACCAAGTCGAAGGTTGCCAAGAGTGCGGCATCCCGTAGGGCGGATCGGGCTCTGGCCGCGGTGGTGCATGCTGTATGGACCAGCGTTGTTCCGACGCATCGAGGTGAGCTTCCATACGCCGTAGCCAGGATAGAATGGACTCCATGGTGGCTGGTGCAGAAACGGCGGTCGACGGACCCATGTGGTTTTGCCGAGAGATTTCACTCTCAATGAAAGCACCAATTGATAAGGATTGAGTCCTTATCAAACGACGATGAACGAGATGTTCACGCCGATCGAAGTACAGAAGGCAGACGCGAGATCGAGCTCGTCGTTCACGCCAAGAAACTTGGGCAGAAAGTAAAGGAAAACTAAGAAGTAAAAGACGATAAATTAAAATAGGTTTATTTCATTGATTCATTGATTGATTCCCTCCCATTACAATGACTCTATTTATAAGACTAAATACCTAACAAATAAGGAAAAGATATGCTAAATAATATAATCTAAAGGATATAATCTATCAAAGATAATCTCCTAATTTAATAGATATACTCGTATCATGAAATCCTCGTAATTGTGAGATTCAGACTAAATTCATTACAAGATGAATTTATGGAGCTAGATTTATCTTATACAAAATTTCAACCTAAAAAATCTATAATTCCGAAGAGTGAGGTTTCTCAACTGCAAATCCATTTTCAACCCATGCAAGATATCCTCCTCCCATATTATACACATGTTTGAACTCCTGTAACACAACATATATCTTTGTGTTAGAATTTAGAAACTTAGAATCACTACTACTAGCTAATAATCTTTGAAATATAATTGAATCAGAGGTAAAATCAAAACTTACTGCATTAAGAAGATCAGTAGTTGCATACACAGACCTCACTCCACTTTTGCAACCCTGTAGTTTGAACCAACACTGCTAAAATTAAGTACCAGTAATCAACCAATTTCTCTTGATGAGAGAGAGAGAGAGAACTTACCACAACGAGACGATCTTCCTTGTCAAAATGCAACACAACTTGATCTACAAATTTAGGGTTCTTCACCATACCTAAATAAGCATAAAAAAAGTTATTAAAAAAATAATAATAATTATAAAAAAAAAAAAAAAAAAAAAAAGAAGAAGAAAACTCTACCTTCTGGAGTATTGAGCCAGTAGGGAATGTTGAGGGAGTTCTTCAAGTGACCATTCTTGAATTCTTCTTCAGTCCTGTTTTAATTTAACAAATTAAAAATATAAAGAAACTAATAATAAAAGAGAGAGATACAATTGAAAATAAAAAACATTTACGGAGTGAGAGAGATTAATTATAACCTAACATCAAGAAAAATGTGAGATTGAGTCATGAGGAGATCTCTCGCTGCGTGGACATCGACTGTGTGGAACTTCACCCCTCCACCACTAATAATTAACAAAAGGAGAAGAAACCCACTATACAAAGCACCCTTAAATATACCCATTTTGATTTTTACTAAATGTGCAAAATTCAAAGAGATAATGCATGCTTATATATATACAACACACACACGCATAATACATAGTACATATTTTATTTCAAGACTTTTAGATTTTACTATCTCAATCCAATGGGAGCGAAATCTTGTGGGCAGCTGATATACTATGTACTAATATATAAGTGATATATTTATATATTTTAATTAAACTATGTCCACCTGCCCATAGGGTCATAAGAAAAAGTATTTAATTTCTGGTTTGCTTCTTATGGGCCCCATTTGACCAATTAGCCTGAAATATCAAACATTGATCCATCCAAGCAATTTATATATCATAAATAATGCTCTCTCCGTCCCCTGAATTTGTGCACCGATTATTATAATGTAAGACACATGTAATAAAATGCGATGCACAAATTTAGGGAACGGATCGAGTATAAAAATAGGAATTCGTTGAATAAATTTGGTTTGGTCTCGTCTCGGAATATGGTCTCGGTTGTTTCATCTGATCGTCCCAAAAAACAAAGTCATATGTTTCAAATGGAAACAATAACATTTCACTACACATAGTAAACATCCTCATTTTTACCCCCACCAATATCAAGTTCACTTTATTTATAATTTATCTTTCGTATACACTCGATTTGACTTTAATACTCTCAAAAAGTCAATTTTTTATTTACAAATGGGAGATGCACTACAAGAATTTAACTATGGGCTTATTATTATCCAACCTAAGAAAAAACAAGAGAGAAGTGCATGTGAAATAACTTATCCAATTTGGGCTTCACATTTTTGTGGGCCGTCCGTACAAAAAAAATCTTACTGTAATAAATTTCATATAACCCCCTTAACCTTTTTTACATTTCCAAATTGACCACTATCAACACATGATTATGAACTATGAAGCATATTCCAAGTGAGGTGAAATTCTTTTAGCATCACAATTAAGTCTATATCTCTCTATGAAGGGAAAGATTCGAGCTCATTAATGGTTTTTATATCTGCAGTTTTCTTCTAATGCTTCCTTTGTCCCACTCGACTTGACCATATTTTTTATTCAAATGGGTAGTACAAAATAATAAAACGGGCCAAATCGAATGGGATAGAGGGGGTATTTGATATAATTTCATGCAACCAATAAGTCCCATGTTTTATGATTTAATTTGATTTTAAAATCAAACTACTATGAATGGTGTACACTTCTTTCTAAATGGTTTGACAAATTTGTGTTTGGCTCTTGGTCCAATGAGTGGACGTCCCGCCAAAATCTCCACACTAGCATTGATATTTTTCATGTTTGGTACAAACTTTAAATCCGAATAATTTTATTACTAGTTGTGGCTAGTGTAGTGTGAATATTCATGCACACCTAATAAAACAGAGCCTTCTATTAATTAATTAATTAATTAATTACGCGTAGAGAAGATTCCAAAACATTTGATTATTAATGCAACCTCGTCTCGATCTTGAACAGAATTATAATCGAAAGGAATCATAGATAAAAGTGGACGATTTCATTTCAATCACGCTCAACAATATGTATGGTTAAGTACACATATTATATATAAAAGTTATTCCGTCGCTAAACATTGCCGACGGATTAACTATGGGCAAGCTTTTCCGACACGACTTTTACCTATGCATGCATTCCGTCGATAATTTATCGACAAATCCATCGGTCGGAAAACTTGTGGATTTTTTTTTGGTTGATATCCATGTCGGAAATATTTTAGGATTGTTTATACTTATAAATCAATGTTTAATTTTATCGTATAATTTTAACTTGTCACTGTCTTCATGTTTTCATACTTTATAGTCATTGTTATTTCATGAATCTTAAGTGATAGGCATCATTTTCGGTATATATGCGTATTTTATTATTATCATTCCAAAATTAGTATCTTATTCCTCCAATGAATTGCAATTCAGAATGTATGTCGACTTATGATTTGTCCCCCATATATAATCTCACTTAGTTCAAAATTATCAAACACTACCGACGAAGGCTGGCGTGACAATGTTGTATTTTAAAGAACGCTATCATAAATTTATACACTTAAAGTAAATTCTACAAAATAAAACCTTAAATAAAAAAATTATCGACATGACACGCCACATCAGCAGTGAACATATTAAATGCACCTACGGTGGGCAGCAAAGCGTTTTTTATTTGTACATGTCAAATAAAAGAATCCATAACTAATTAGTTACAACTTATTACAAATTATTTTTGAAAGAACTTCAATTCATGTCCTATTAATAGAATACTGCAACTTACTCTACCTTTAGATCGATTTGAGCCGCAAATCCAAGATACTATATATTTATTTGATTTTGCAAGCCATATATATCAAACTTTATATATTTTATGATATGATGGTTATCATCAATGTTAATGCTTTCTTATTCTTTCCAACTTTATAGTTTATAATCATTTGTATTTTTCTCAAAATTTTGTTTAATTCTGAGATGTTTATCGATCCTGCATACCTTTTGACTTCTCGACATTCGAAAAGGGGACCATTAATTAACACACAGAAATCCGTTGTTTTTCTTATTTGTTTCATTTTAATTTATGATAACAGCAGTTTAAATAAAAATAGAAATTTACTTTAAAAATTATATATATATAGGTCTGAAAATGAAAATGTATATATGCATCGATTTTTAACAACATATTCAGCGCTTCGACGTAGTCGATTAATGTTAACTAATGTCCCTTTCAAATATTTATACATAGATTTCACTGATTAGCAATCGAAAAAGTGGGGGCTAATTTTCCTATATTTTTTACTTAAAATCTAAAGCAAGAGGAAAGAGGATATTAACTTTATAGGTTCATTTATATTCTTGAAGATTCAACTTTATGCAATCCATGCATACATAATAGGGATGTTTGGTTCACACAACTAGATTATTTTTATCTCACAATATGGTGTTTGGTTGGACGGACTCGACCCGGCATTAAGTCTTATAATAATGCTATACATAGGATTAATCTTGTGGAGGCTTGTCATTTTTACTGTGAGACTTAGGGATGTCAATCGGAAAACTCACTCAATTCTCGGGTTGATCAATTCTATCAAACTCGAGCTATATATTTTCAGTCCGGGCTAGTCGAACATATTTTTTTCGGGCTAAGTTTTTTTGGCTCTAACCTTAACTCTTCGATTTTTGGGTTACCGACCAAGATGGTTTCAGAATAAAAAGTAGCATGTATTTTTTAATCATATTTTAACACATACTAAGGATTGGCGGCTATCTTCTTCATTCCTTTTTCGTTTTCTGTTTTTTAATAATCAAACATATGAATTGTAATTTCATAAAAAAAAAAAATTAGTGGGTTCTAATTAGGCCATGCACAATTGTACGGGCGGTTATGATGTATGAAGACAAGGTCACTAAGGTTGTGTAGTAGAGGACGAGAAAAAGTAAACTGCACTGCACCATACTTATTTATTCTAATTTTATTTATTTATGTTTTGATTAAATATGGCCGTCATAGCAATTAGTGGAAGACTAAGTGAAGAGATTAGGATTGTGATATCACCCACTTTAGTATTAATTCAATCATTTATAATATGTACAGCATTCTAATTTTTTTTTCTAGAGTTGATATTTATTTTTTGGCAAATTATCATAATTTATTTATTCTTAAAATTATAAGAATAATATAAGATGCGTGAAAAAAATCCAGATTTTTTTCGCAATTCTATTTTGTAGTATATATATATATATATATATATATATATATATATAAATAGCAAAATGAAGTCGATCAACCACGATTTTTCTTGATTATTTTCCTAAATTCTCATAATTTTGACAAATTAATCAATATTTTAATATATATATATATATATATATATATATATATATATATATCTTATATATAATTCCGCAGCAAAATAAAGGTCGATCAACCACGATTTTTCTTGATTATTTTCCTAAATGCTCATAATTTTGACAAATTAATCAATATTTTAATATATATATATATATATATATATATATATATATATCTTATATATAATTCCGCATCGGATTCCTCATACCACAACGATCCATGCGCCTACGTGGCGTCCCTCTACATCCTCCGTTTTCTATTTATCTAAAATATGAATATATTTTCTTATTTTATATTTAAATTACATTTTCATAATAATTATATTATTATATCTTATTCCATGTATATCTTTTATTTTAGTTTTATATTCTATTCATATATTGATAAGTATGTAGAATAGTTTTTTTTATTCGGAGCATTTATAATATACCTAAGCAACTCATAAGCACACCGTTAGCAACTACATAGATTATAATTAATTTTTGAATATTTTATAAACTTCATGAATATCTCAATTTTCCAACATAAGATTTCTTAGAAGATTCTAATCAACTTTCGAATATTTATCATTGGTAATGTCTCATAATTTTGCCTTTTTCGTAAATATTTTTTTAATTTTTATAATTTTGCCTTTTTTATCAATAATTTGATCTAATTAATTCACAATAAGGACTTCAATCTCACATTGATTTTTTATAAGAATTCAATGACTGAGTACCTATATAAATAGCTATATATTCCCAACAAAATTCACAATTTGATTTGTGGAGCCACAACATTATTGTGGAACCCTAAAGAAAACATTAATGTTAAATTAAAAAAAATCAAAACACATTTATCATTGGTAATGTCACATAATTTTGCCCTTTTTTTTCATAAATTCTCATAATTTTGCCTTTTTGATCAATAGTTTAATCTAATTAATTAACAATAAGCACTTCAATCACATTTTTTTATAAGAATTCATCGAAGGAGTACCTATATAAATAGCTTTATATCTAGGGATGGTAATTTGGGTTCGGATTTTCAGGTAAGAACAAAAATATCCGAGCCCGAACGGGTATTTGGGTACCCGAAACTCAAAAATTTTAGGTTCGGGTTCGGAGTCGGGTAGTGAGATTTGAAATTGGGTACCCAAAACTCGAAAAATTCAGGTTCAGGTAGTGAGATTTGAAAATTTCAGGTATCGGGTATACCCGAACCCGAAAAAAAAAATCCAAAATCCCAAAATTTATATTTAAATTAATCATAAAATAAATAAATAATATAGTTAATAAATAAAATAATTAATAATGAATAATTAACTTAACAAATTAACACTTAGACTTCAGCCACCATTCTCATTTCTCATTTCTTCATTTGATGTTTCATCAATTATGCAATTGTATACATAATATCCTTATTAACTATCGATATGCATTATTTAAAATAGAAAAAATAAAAATAAATAAAATACAATTTTTTCCTTTTATATTTTTGGGTTTTTGGGGTATTTGGGTACCTGAAAATATTTTCGGGTTTGGGCTCGGATAGTAAATTTTAAGATTTTCGGTTTTGGGTACCCAAAAAATTCGAGATGGGTACCCGACCCGTACCGAATTATCATCCCTATTTATATCTTTCCAACAAAATTCATAATTTAATTTGTGGAGCCACAACATTATTGTGGAGCTCTAAAGAAAACATTAATGTTAGATAAAAAAAATAAAAACACAAATAATATAAATAATTTTATAAAATTACCCCTTCCCCTACATACAATAAATAATAGAATTTTTTTTTAAACTACAATGTATATTTATCCGTCCCACTTATTTAAGAATAGTTGACTGCCTTTTTGTCTCACAAAAAGATAGTTAACTATTCCTATATAAGTAGGACGCAAGTTTTTCAAACTATTCTTATTTCATAGTATATATATATATATATTATCCCAAAATTCGATATGGGATAATTGAATAAAATTAATTCATAATATAATATATTCGTCGAATAATATTATTCTTTTATTATATAAGATATCTTGATAGGGGCTCTCTTATAGATAGATTTAACGGGCAATTTGACATTCAAAAATGAATACAATTACCCCAAATTCATATTAAAATAACTTCAAAAAATTCTTGGCCAAAAGACCACTTCAAAATCGAAGTAGTATTAGAGCTAATATATTTTAATTTAAAAGTAATTTAACCTGATCAACCAGAGCCCGACAAGGATAACCTGAAAATCGAATGAGTTGTCTGATCTTATATGTAATTCCGCAACATAACGCATTAAGCCACCTTGAATTGTTGGTTGCGACAATTTATTAAAATTTATATAAAATAATAAATAAATCAATAAAGATACTATTTAGGGATGACAATTTACCTGCGGGTAAGCAGAAACCTAATAGGCACGGGTTTGAGGGTATTTAGTTCGGATATCCACAGGTAGCTTCGTTGTTAAAATTTACTATCCATTTAGTTCGAAGGTACGGGTATGGATAGTTACTATCTGTACCCGTGAAACCCGCATACATGCGAAAATACTTGCGGGTATTACTCGCAAAATACCCGCTACACGTATTTTATTTGATTATTTTATGTTAATAAATATGAAAAATTACAAACTCCGATTTTATTTTAAAATGAACAAAAGAAAGAATAAATATTAAAAATTACATACTCCTACTTTGAATACTAATAACTGTGATTTATAGATTTAGATTTTGAATATTAAATTTCTGGTCGAGGGCGGCTGGACGGGTGGCGGGTTCACGGGTACTCGACGGGTGGTGGTATGGGTGGCGGATGGTACCCGTCGCGGGTATGGGTATACATTAAAAATTATAAATGATTCCGTTAAATTTCGACGGGCGCTACACTAGAAAAGTTGAAAATTAAACAAAAAAAGTGGTATATAATTGAAAATATTTTTTTAAATAAATTTTTACTATCATTTTGAAACAAATAATTTAAAATATTTTTTATTTTTTATTTTTAAAATTAGATCCCGTCGAAATTCGACGGGCACTGCACTAGTTTCGTATAAGCTGATTAATTTGTAGTACTATATAAGTAACCTTTGTATATTGAGTGAGCATATCGTTACATCAAATTAATATTGGCCAAAGAAAATAATTATATTGATTGATCCGCTTAATTTATCTATATTTTATATCACAACTTGGAAATGAAAATAAAGTACAAAAATGAATTCGTGGTGTTGCATTAACTTGAATATAACAAATATCGATGGTGATTGAAGTTTAGATATGACTATGCATACATTTATAAGTTGGGGATAAGAGGAGATGCAAGTGTACCAATGGAGCTAATGCATTATAAAGAAGCTTTTTCAAATGGAATTACTACATAAAATTATAAATAAATTTCTCAATATATAAAATTATAGCTTCTCCAACAATTCATTGGCTAACGATGCTTTGCTTTCTGTGTTAGGATAGACATGTGTAGGATTAAAGAATCTTAATCTTTGGATTCACCTAATTAATCTAGTGGTGTTCAATTCTTAATGCTTCATCCTCCATTTGCTTACCAGTCAAGCCCACTTTCTTTTTTCTTTTTCTTTTTTTCTTATTTATTTATTTATTTATTTTTGTTCTTAAATGCATGTGCAATTATAGTAATTCTAAATGTTGTTGTTCATCAATCGTTTAGTAAATGGGAAAAAAAATAATCCTAAGTTGAGACCAATATTCTTCATCAATCCATAATATTAATAATAAGCCAAAAAAATTTTGTAAGAAATAAAAATTAAGAGATTTAGTGTTGAACTATGAAAAAGAAAAAGAAAAATGCACAACTCCACCAATATTCCACTATATATGTGAATAAACATGAGAAGCATTAGCATACATTATGCCTTAGTAAAAGTGGGATTCATTTTAAATATGCTATTCCAACTATACTTTCTCCAACTCATCTATCTCTTCTCCCTTCAACACTTTCCCTTCTCCTCCAAAATCCAAACAACAACTATTTCTCATTCATATAAAACCAATGATAATCTCCCATCTTCTAAGCTTCTTCAGACTGAAAATGGCATCTTCTAATCAAAGCAGCAGCAGCAGCAGATCTTTCCATAAAGATGTTGAAGAAGAAGAGTCTCAATATGGAACTACCCTTTGCCTCTCCTCCTCCTATTATAGTGTCTTCGTCGTTCGCCTCGCCATCATGGTATGTATACACATTCATCAATCATCATCTCAAGGTTTGAATGATGTAATCAAGTTCTTGATCTTTTTTTATTTATTATTTTATTTTATATATATGCAGATCATGCTAGCAATCTTGATAGGTTTGCTAACTCTACTAACATGGCATATTACAAGAGTCTACACTACTAAATCACTCAACACATTAGCCTATGGCCTTCGCCACGAGCTTCTCCAACGTCCCCTTCTTCGAATGTGGAACATCCTCAACTCCACAGTCGAAGTCGCCACTGCTCAAGTCAAGCTCTCCGAATCCGTGATCAAACGCTACAACAAGCCTTCATCTCAAGCACAACAAGTTGAGGTTCTTCACTTGATGCCTTATTCAACTTTTCTTTCCATTCTTGAAAATGTTTAGTCAAGATAGCTTAGTGTGTTCTTGATTCTCAGCAGCTTTATGAAGTTATGAAGGAGCTGACATGGGCCTTATTCGCCAGTCGAAAAGCTCTAAACTCCATAACTCTGAGCTACAGAAATGGATTTGTGCAGGCTTTCCACAGAAACCACAGAAGCAACAACACATACTACATATACTCTGACCTCACTAACTATTCAATAAGCAGCTTTCACAATGTCAACCTTGTCTCCTCTCATCAAGGCTGGAACGATCAATCCATTCGCAGTAACATCTCTGCAGTTTGGTATCGAGAGCCCCTCGATCCAACCACAGGCGAAAAAACTGCAAAGGCAGCTCCTATCCCACCTGATGAGCTCATAAACATTGCTGGGATTTCACAAGTTCCTGATGGAACTGCCTCATGGCATATAGCAGTGAGTAAATATTCGGATTCGCCCTTGCTCTCGGCTGCATTGCCAGTTTGGGATCCTTCCCATGAGAGCATAGTTGCAGTAGTGGGAGTTACCACTGCACTTTATAGTGTGGGGCAGTTGATGAAGGAGTTGGTTGAGTTTCATAGTGGCCACATATTTCTGACTTCTCAAGAAGGGTGGCTTCTTGCAACCTCTACTAATACTCCTTTGTTAACGAATTCGACAACGGGGCCTAAGCTCATGATGGCTGTGGATTCTCAGGAGAAGGTGATAAGGTCAGGTGCTGAGTATTTGCATAGAGTGTATGGGAATAAGCTTCCTCCTAGTCAAGAAGTTCATATAGAAAGCGTGAGGCTCGGGAATCAGCTTTATTACATTGATTCTTTTTTCTTGAACTTGAAGAGACTCCCTATGGTTAGTTAGTTACTTAGTTAGTTACTTTCTTGTTTTCTTTTTCATGTTTCTATGTTTTTTTTACTTTTTTTTGGATTGTAGGTCGGAGTAATCATGATACCTAGGCAGTATATAATGGGGAAAGTGGATGAGAAAGCTTTCAAGACTCTGATGATTTTGATTTCTGCTTCTGTGTGCATTTTACTGGTGGGGTGGTTCTGCATCTTCATCTTGACTAATGGAGTCTCGAAGGAGATGAAGCTGCGTGCTGCTTTGATAAGCCATTTAGACGCGAGAAGGAGGGCCGAGGCTTCGAATAACTACAAAAGCCAGTTTCTAGCTAACATGAGGTGAGGCTGAAATCATGAGTTTTCTTGTTAATTGCATTGCTTACATTTGATCAACTTTCTTGATTTCTTTTCTGTCACAGCCATGAACTTAGAACACCTATGGCTGCAGTGATTGGACTACTAGATATTCTCATGAGTGACGACTGCCTCACTAACGAGCAACAAGGAATGATTACACAGATTCGAAAGTGTTCTAATGCTTTGCTTAGGCTTCTCAACAACATTTTGGATCTCAGCAAGGTATGGTGTAGCAGAATACTACTTTTTCATTACAAATTTGGAATGAAAATCTCATATTTTGATATGAAACTTTTTTGCAGGTTGAATCTGGGAAACTAATACTAGAAGAAACGGAGTTCGAGTTAGGTAGAGAGCTTGAAGGGCTTACTGATATGTTCTCTGTCCAAAGAATAAACCATAATGTAGAAACTGTTCTTGATCTCTCCGGTATGATCTTAACCGTTGTTCTCTTATCTGTACTAACTACTTCTCCTTGTTTAATTTGTGATAAAAATTACCATATTTTCTCCATTTTCATTGCAGATGATATGCCTAAGGTGGTTCTAGGAGACTCAGGGAGAGTTCTTCAAATATTTGCAAATTTGATTAGCAATTCTATCAAATTCACAACCTGTAAGTGAGAAAACTAGAGTCCTCATGCATGTAAAGATCAGTTTGCAAAATATATTAAGTGATAATGAATGTTCTCTGCTTGTGATAGCCGGATACATAATTCTCCGAGGATGGTGTGAGAATGTGGAGGCAGATAGCAAGAAACGAGAGTGCTCCCTCAACGCGAAGGAGTCGTGGTGTGCGAAGAATTTGAAACGGAAACGAGACGGGAAGGCATGCTCCAAGAAAGATAACAGAATGATTCTCTGGTTTGAAGTTGATGACACTGGTTGTGGTAAGTACAAATATGTACTAATATCTTAATTAAATTAATGATCTAAATCACCATGTATAATGAAAAAATTCTAAACTTTTTCAATTGTTGTTTTCAGGAATTGATCCTAACAAATGGGAATCAGTATTTGAGAGCTTTGAACAAGCTGATCCCTCAACAACAAGGCTGTAAGCTACTTATAAATAGTAATTTCATAAAATCAAAGGAAAAATCTAATCTTGATTTAATATCTTCTTTTTTTCTCAGGCATGGAGGCACTGGTCTTGGTTTGTGCATTGTCAGAACCTTGGTGAGTTTCTCTGAATACTTATATGCATTCTTGAAAAGTAAAAATTTAAGTAGAAATAATTAATGGGTTAAGTAAATTTTGATAGGTTAATAAGATGAATGGAGAAATAAAAGTGGTGAAAAAGAGTGGACCTGGAACTTTGATGCAGCTATATCTTCTTCTCAGCACTCCTACTGAGATTACAAAGCAGCATTATCAGTTCAACTTCAAAGATCACAATCTAACTGTGAGTTTTCACTTATCCTTTATCAAAGATTTCACATTCTGTGAAATGTGACAGTTTAGAAAGCCTTAATTAATTAGGAGCTGATCAATACAGGTGTTGCTTGCACTTAATGGCAGAATGACAAGATCCATCATGTCAAGATGGTTACGCGAAAAGGGTGTTCAAACACACGAAGCATCCGAGTGGAACGAGCTCACACTAAATCTTCAAGAACTCTTCAAATCAAGAACCCCTCAAGAACCATCAACCTTCATCATAATCATCGATATTGGGCTGCTCGACTTGAGCACTGAGCTGTGGAAGCAACAGCTGAACTTCCTAGAGGAATACTGCAACGGTAGAGCAAACTTTGTGTGGATCTTGAATCATGACACCTCAAACGCGATCAAGGCTGAACTTCGTAAAAGAGGGCATCTGCTAATGGTGAACAAGCCTCTGTACAAGGCGAAGCTAGTTCAGATCTTCGAAGCAGTCATCAAAAGAGAGAGAGATTTGCAGCTACAACAAGCTCTAGCACCGGATGGAGTCCAGTTTCACGAGCTTCTTGAAATCGATGCTCTTCAGTCTCCTTCTGCCAGCTCAGATGATTCAGAGAAGTTAGAGAAATACTTCAGCAGAACAACACCTCTGAATGATGATTGCATTCATATAAATCTAGAAAACGACGTCTGCAGCCTCGGTAGTCACACTAACTCGAACCACGAAGAAAACCAAGGCGGTGCAAGTTCATACAAGGCTGTGAATGAGCAAAAGCCACTCAAGGGCCTCTGCATCCTCCTTGCAGAAGACACAATAGTTCTTCAAAGAGTAGCAACTATCATGCTAGAGAAGATGGGAGCAAAAGTCGTCGTGGTAGGAGACGGGCTTCAGGCAGTCGATTCCCTCACAGAAAGGATAGATGGAAGATCAGAAGAAATCGAAGCAAAACCGTTGCCGTATGACTTGATACTGATGGATTGCCAAGTAAGTCCAACACCATTTTTCATTAACTTTTCAAGAAAATTGTTAAGAGAAACTCATACATAATAGTGTTTGGTGTGATTAATTGTTAATGTGCAGATGCCTAAGATGGATGGTTATGAAGCAACAAAAGCAATAAGAAGATGGGAAAGTGGGAGTGGCTTTCACATTCCAATAGTAGCACTCACAGCTCATGCAATGTCTTGTGATGAAGCAAAATGCCTCAAAGTTGGTATGGATGCTTATTTAACAAAACCAATAGACTGCAAGCTTATGGTTTCCACCATCCTTTCCTTAACTAAAGGATCTTAAAATAGAAGAGAAAAAAATAAAATAAAATAACATTAACTTGGAATGTAAATTCTTAGTTAGAAAGGCTTAAAAGTGCTTGATTTTGTATGAAGGCTGAGAAAATATAGAGTTTGAGCAAAGAGTTGATAGGTTTTTATCCACATGAGGTGACAGTGTAGATGGAATTCATAGATCTAATTTGTAAATTTAGTGCTCAATCTTTTGTATTTTGCTCTTATCTTTCTTGGAATTGGCTCAAAGAGCTGTTGTATTAATCTTTTGCCAAATAACTGAAAAACTGTTGATGCACATTAAAGTGAACCAAAATCGATTTAATGTTTTTTATTCATTTTTTATTCAATTTCTTGATATTATGATTCAATTTAATTTTACGCAATTAATTGGGTTCACCAATCCAGTTAGGCATTTATTATTTATTCTTTTTGTATTTAACTTCAATTTTATTAGTTAAAAATGAAGAAAAAATGTTAAAAAATTATTATATACCCTAAATAAATTTATGAACCATTGCTACTTAGTGTAATATTAGATTAAATTATAATTACATCGAATTAAAGAAAAAAGTAAATAAAAGTTAAGAAAAATTAATTTCATTGGAATTTTGGGGTTACCTCAATTTGGATCCCCTATTGCAATTCCGTGTTGCACATTCTATTGCAACGGCGGATGATCTTCACATGTGATAACATTTCCAAAATCAACGATTTCTGTTTATAGGAACTTTAATTATTAGCGATTATCCGTCGTTATAATACGAACTTACAATAGAAGATCCCGAATTATGGTTACCTTTGCAAATGTAACAAAAGATACAAAATGTAATAGTAAAATATTGAAGCTTCGTTTGTACTTGTAATAGACGATTCGCCGTACGTACCTGGATATTCTGTATTTCAAATTTTGTCAAATACCCTTGTGATTTACTGATTTGATACTCTATCTTTTTTTTTTTTTTTTGGGTCAGATTTGATACTTATCATTTTCCTATGAAATTGTTAGAAGCTTATTATATTGGTCAGCTATTATAGTTCTTTGTACTTGGTTGTCAAATTATTATTATATATTAGTGAATTCATAAAGAGATTCGATTTGATTCAAATCGTATCAGATACATGTTCTTTTTTTAGCTTTTTTTTTATTTTTATTATCTCAATTAAGCTTCTAAAATCATGATTCAATGACTAATGCATTTAATTAAGGACACAATCGTCCAGCTAAATCATGCAACCTACCATATATAAAATAATTTATTTAAATTGACATTATGGCTAGCCATATTATGGCTACATAGAATAATTTATCGTACGTAGCTGGATTTTCTGTGTTTCAAAATTTATAAGTGGCGTGTGCGGTAAGATTAGCAGAAGCAAAATCAAGATTTTGCGATACTCCAATTTATGTATCGTGCTATATCAACCCTAATAATGAATTTAACTCTTCACAATAATAATCAATTAGCAACATAACACTAAAACTGAAAACCATAAAACTGAAAAACATAATTATATAAGTGAAGGGGCAGAATATATTAATTTTAAATTTACTGACATGTTGGCATGGTATAGGGAATGGGCATAATCCAATCCAATCCGATCCAAAATCCAATCCAAAATCCAATCCAATCCACCTTCATCTCGATTAAAATCTCGACATAATTAATGAAGTCGTGTTTTGACGCGTAATCCACGCAACAACTTGCTACTGATACAAATTTCTATTCAAATCGAATTAATTAATTTAATTATAATATCAATCTAGCTACTTAATTACAAGCAGCTCTTCCATTCTTCCACACAACAATTAACAAACACCCAAAATTCTGGAGAAAAAAAAATAATATACATAAAAAATTGAATTTTGTAATATGGAAACGGAGATAGAAGGCGGCAAGAAATGGAGGAGGATGAGGAGGAAATGGGAGGAAGTGATTCAAGAAACGAGGGAAGTGAGCTCCATAGCAGCGCCCATGGTGGTGGTGTCGGTGCTGCAGTATCTTCTCCCGGTGGTGTCGACGATGATGGTGGGCCACCTCGGCCACGTCACCCTCGCCAGCGTCGCCATCGCCACTTCCCTCACCAACGTCACCGGCTTCAGCCTCCTCGTAATGCACATCCCATCTTCCCCATCCATTTAATTTTCTTCATTCAAGATTTTAGTAATTTATTACTCCCTCCGTCCCGTTTATCCCGTTTATAAAGAGATAGTTGATTGACCTAATAATATACAGTCGGGGCTGGTCGGTGGGCTGGAAACACTGTGCGGCCAAGCCTACGGCGCCAAGCAATACCACAAGCTCTCCATCTACACTTACAGCGCCGCCTTTTCTCTCCTCACAGTTTGCGTACCAGTTTCAGTTCTATGGCTGTTCATGGCGAAGCTTCTCGTGCTGATGAGGCAAGACCCTCTCGTCTCCCTCGAAGCGCAGAGCTACTCGCTCCGCCTCATTCCCGCGCTGTTCGGGGCGGCCATTTCTAAGCCTCTGGTCAGATACTTGCAGACTCAGAGCTTGATTCTTCCCATGGTTTTGAGCTCGTTCATGGTGCTGTGCTGCCATGTTCCTATCACTTGGGCTCTCGTGTATAAGCTTGATATGGGGAGTAGTGGTGCAGCTATGGCGGTTTGTGTTTCGAATTGGGTGTACGTGGTTGTGCTTGCGGTTTACGTACGGTGGTCGCCTTCGTGCAAGAGCACGCGGTTGGGTTTCTCGGTCGAGGCCTTCTCCGCCATGGGAGAGTTCTTCCGATTTGCAGTCCCTTCTGCTGTTATGGTTTGGTATAGTTTTTCTGTCTATAATTCTTGCATTGATTAATTCTCTGTTTTATCAAAATTTTCAATTAAAAGCTAGATAAGGTAAAAACTATGAAAAATTATCTTAATGACTGCTGTTCAGCCAAGATATTTTTATCCGAGAGGAAAGGAAAAGGTCGGATAATTTATCAAAGTAAAAAGTGATTCTATCACGGGCCCTCGAGATAACTTATTTGGGACACCAAATAGGCAGAAAAAGCCAGATAACTTTATTTATATGGGCTTTTCTTGGTTACCAAACTAGGCCCTAAGTTTTTTATCAAACAGAAACAGTGATTCTTTCACGGTCTCTTCCCTCGAGATAACTTATTTGAGATACCAAACAGACAAAAAATACCAAATAATACTCCCTCAATTATTTTTGACTTGTCTCGTTTGATGAATATATGAGTGGTATAAAATAATGAAACGAGATAAGTCAAAAATAACAGAGGGAATAGTAACTTTAATTACGTGGGCTTTTCTTGGCTACCAAACGAGGCCTAAGTTTTTTCTATGATCTATGCTCTTTGGTTGTAGTTTGAAATGGTGGTCTCTTGAAGTGCTTGTTTTGGTGTCTGGTCTTTTGCCGAATCCAACCCTCGAAACGTCACTGCTCTCAATTTGGTAATTAATTAAATAATAATCTACATTAATTTCTCAATATTTTGCATATCATATATACATTAATCATGTCTAAAATCGATCATCATCAGCCTAACAATTTCAACACTGCACTTCACCATCCCCTACGGAATCGGAGCTGCAGCGAGGTCGGTCGGTTAGCTTTCTCCGATGGATTAATTAAATTAATTAATTAATGTTATTAATTGAGCCTTTTTCATGGTTACATATGTTGATCATCAGCACGAGAGTGTCGAACGAATTGGGAGGCGGAAATCCGGAGAAGGCGAGGTTGGTAGTTTGGGTAGCCATGTTTCTTGCGGTGGTCGAAACCACCGCAGTAAGCATACTCCTCCTCTGCCTCCGCCGCATCATAGGCCGCGCCTACACTAGCGAGCCACCGCTGCTCAACTACATTTCCCGCATGGTTCCTCTCATTTGCCTCTCCACCATCACCGATTCCCTACAAGCAGTCATCTCAGGTTAGTTAGTTTTCATGTATGCGTACTTTAATTTCCATGCATGCATGCTATATCATCATATTGTTTGAAATGATTATTTTTAAATATGTTGTTTTTTATTGTTTTAAATTTAAATTTTATTAATTATTAACCTACAAGCAGTCATCTCGGGTTAGTTTTTATAAGTATTACTCCATCTATCCCATTAATATCGTGATAGTTGACTTTATTATTTTTTATTTTTTGTGATATAGAGATAGTTGACTGACTTTTTGTTACTAGTATACAGTAATAGTGTTATAGTATATGTGTAGGAATTGCAAGAGGGAGTGGATGGCAGCATATTGGTGCTTATGTAAACTTAGTTGCATTTTATGGTGTGGGAATTCCGGCAGCCGTGGTGCTGGGTTTCGTCGACGACTTAAAGGCGAGAGGGCTGTGGATAGGAATACTTATTGCTTCACTATTACAATCGGTCCTTCTTTCACTCATAACAGCCCTCACCAACTGGAAAAAACAGGTACGTTACCCTTCGTCCCAACCTACTTGTCCAAAGACGGAGAGTGTACTTATTAATTTAGTCGCCGCCTAAGTAATGTACTTGTAATATTTGTTCATGCAGGCGATGAGAGCCAAGGAAAGGCTCGCTCAAGATCAATGTCGATGATGAAAGTACAAATATATATGCGAGTATACGACAAGTCGAGGATGAACAAATCGTGAACCAAAATTGATTTTTAATTTATAGGTGTAGTTGAGCCATTAACTCTGCAGAAATATATATATATGACAAGTCGAGGATGGATTGGCTTGGGATTATCTTATTTATCTGCCTCACTTATAAAGGATCAACTAGTTTTACACCCGCGCTTTGCGTGGTGCAATGCTATAATTATGGAATAACTGTTGTTCAATTATAAATCAAAGTATACATATAAGTATATCTTTGCCACTTTAAGGTTGAATAGTAATAAAATATTTAAAACTTGTTAATTCTTTAGGGATTTCTCTCTTACATGTTCTTTTATACATCAATATTATTACATGATTATGGGGTAAATGAATGGATATATGTTAACTTATGCACTTCTATAATTAAATATAATTTGTCCATGAACCCTTTTGTAAATATAATTTGTATTTCACTAAATAATTATTATAACGGCAAGTTGTATAAATATTCAATAATAGGGCCAAATAATATAAAGACGTGCAATAAAAATTATTATAAGTTTCGGAACACTTCTTTGTACACTACATTGGTAGTAGATGTACTGTCGACATCATTATCTTTACAAACTAAAATTTTTAGTCCATTCCGACTTGTGACTCGTGATACAGCTACATATAACTGGCCATGAGTAAAAACTGGTTTCTTCAAGAACAAACCAACACGGGATAAGGATTGACCTTGATATTAGAATACTTAATATTAGAATCAATATTTTGTATATGGAAAAACTAATCAGAAAATAGTAACACTCTCTTACCTCTGTCTAAATTCCTCAATCTCAGGTATATCTCCATTCAAAAGCAACTTGGTGACATTGTAACTGTTAGACACTCTGATTTCACCTACATTGCATTGAGTGCAAGAGGGCAAACCAATTCAAAACACTGCACAATGCAATTTTGAATACTTAGCTGCACCTATACAATTTTATTAGCATACCTTTATAGATACTTGATTTGCAAAACTGCACAATAATTATATTAGTAGCCTCATTGTATTCTTCAAGTAAACTCAAGTATTCATCCACATAATTCTCCCATAAGGTGCAAGACAATGTTCTCCCCCTTCACATTAATTAGCCACGTTAAAAAAGGAACATACTTAGACAATATAAACCACTCAATATGAAAATCCAGAATCATTACTCAAGATCTTTTATAGTAAATTCAATTAGTTTTTTCTTATCTCCATTAGGTGAGTTTCGATTCTGCACTTCTCCTGGATGCACCAAGACTCCAATAACATCTGCAAACATTAAATGTCCATCAGTATAGTAGAGTTAAAAATGATAAATGATTAAAAGTTTGTAGTATACCAAATAATGAACCCTCATATAGGTTGTCCCTTGATTTCGCCTCATCAAAAGATTTGAAGCAGAATCTTCTCACCGGAAAACCACAAACAAAGAGTTCACCTATCTTTGTATCTTCACAGATTATGATCCTAAACTTATGTGTAGTGACCTTGCACTTTCTAGTGTTGGGTATGACTTTGAAATTTTTCAGTCCATACACAATCCCTTCTTCCAACTGTTCCTTGAACTTGTCAATTAAATTCCTAGGAATTGTAGCTTCAATTCTTTCTCCCTGCAACATGTACGTATTGGTATACTTTAAAATCAATTCTGTGAACACAGTAGCAGGAGAAAATTTTAAATTACATATTACAAAAATGTACCTCAAAATCATGAAGAATGCATTCCAAACCAACAATTTCTTCTCTGTTATTGAATGAAGTATTTCGATATAGACGGACGATTCGAACTTTGAGAGCGCTGCTGGATCTCGAGTCATCTAAGTCGGCTTTCACGTCGCGAATGGTAGTCCACATTGAAGGCATTTTCACAAATGCGAGTCACTGATTTGGGAAGCTAAGAAATCTGGTAAGAGTGGATAGCAAAATGGAGGGCCTCATTCTTATATAGTACTCCATATATGTTTATATGCGTGTTTAGTTGAAGAGTTTTTGCTGCTTCTGATTTTGTTTTTTTTCTTCAGTGATGCAGGGTGAATGGTGAATGGTGGGCGGCTACTAAAGAAGAATAGGCGGCTACTGAAGAGTCTCTTTGATTAGCAAGGCAAATGAAGAGTTAGCCATTATTTATTTATTTATTTATTTATTGAAATTCTAGAATGCTCGAGAATAAATAGTGGAAGAGCAAACATTTTGTTCTGGTTATTAATGAGGCTTTGCATAATTAGTGGTACATTTATATTAATGAAAGTCACCCATTATTAGTAGCTTTAATGGAGAGTTACCATTATGAGGAAGAATAATTTTTTTAGAGAAAAACTAAAAATCTGTAAAGTAACGGTAGAGTTAAGATCTTCTTTTGTTATTCTAAAAAATCACTAAAATAAAATATACGAATTAATCATAATATCCCAGTTAATAATAATTATTTGAAATAGTCTTGTCTTGTGAGTAGTATATTTTTTTCCATTATTACCAACAAAAAACAAAAACAAAAAAAAAAAAAAACAAAAAGAGAGCCGTTGCGTTAATAGATGATAGTGTCAATTATATTTTCAAGACATATAATGTGCCATGGATATATGTGAAAGGTGGTGAACCTAACGGTTGTATTAAAAAAAAAAAAAAAATTCATTCACCAATAACAACATTTATTATGCTTGAAGAAAATGAATAGTCATGCGCCTCCTTCAGCGTAATGGGTTTGTGCTGCATGGCACATGCACTATAGGCGGGAAAACGCAATACTTTAGGCGGGAAAATGCATGCAGAGGTGATTTTGCTTTAATATATATAATATAGATGTTTCGCCTCACTAAATTGTAAAACACTACCTCAGACTAGACTTGGTGGGTTTTTTTTTTATTTTGTTTTTTTAATGTGTGTTAGATTATGATTGATTTCATATTGAGTTGAGTATAGGATTGTAGTGTTGAGAGATGTCTAAAAAAACCAAGACTATTTTCTTAAAACGAAAGGAGCAATAATTTCCCTAAAAAAACTTGAGAACAATGTAATTGATATGGAACTCGATAGAGTAATAAACGGGAAATATATACATTTTGTCATACAACAAAAAAATTAATAAGACAATAAGATTATATATAGCATTACAATTTTTCATTTTCTATCCTTTTGAATGCAAAATAAATCGAAAATAGTGGGCATCCCCACGAGCTGAGTAATCATGAGGTGGCATTTTTAGAATTTGGATCATTGTAATGTCTGCCGTGGCACACTTTGAAGCATTCCTCGTAAATTATTCTTTCATGTTGATTTCATGATACATTTTTTAACAATTCCAATAATACATAATACTGCCTTCAAGAAAAATATTAAATATGTAATTTTACGCCTCAAAATTAATATATGTTCTAAACTTTTGCAATTTGGATACGACAGATTTGTGAAAACTTGGATGAGATCTTATTTTGATCCTTTTTTTTTTTTGGAAGATTCAATTGGACATGTAATGATAGTATTTTTTTTTTAATTTTAATCAAGAAAATAAATACGTGCGGATTTCATTGTTCAGTAGTAAAAGTTGGCTAAAAAAATCAATGCTTGAATTTGCGCGCACAAAAAAACAAACAAAAACAACAAAAAAGGATTACTTTACTTGAACACATCCCATACGGCCATTAACAGCCTGCTCCACTCGAGTTTCTTTAATTTTTATTACTTTTTTTTTTTTAATTTCGCATTAAATTTATTTATTGTTCGAATATGTAAATATACATAATTGATTTTTTAGAACTAAATTCTACGGAGAAAAACAATTATATTTATTGATTTAATACCAAATGGTGTCGGTATGACAATATGACATCATTATCAATTGTGGAATATTACATACATCGGATCGGTATGTGTTATTATGGAGATTTTAAAGATCAATTCCAATCATCTAAATTAATTGCAATGAATTTAAGTATTTCTATCTAAGAATCAATGCTTGTAATTTCTACAAAGGCGAAGGACAATATATTATATATGGATGTACAATAAATGAAATTTATTCATAACATGATAAGACACACGTATGCCTCGAGTAACATCGGGACATATTTACTAAACGTACACAAATTAACAAAAGTACCCTCCAAACTCTAAACTTAAATCATTCGAGTTACTTAAATAATAATAATAATAATAATAATAATAATAATAATAATAATAATAATAATAATAATAATAATAATAATAATACAGTTGATCGTCTTCTCGTCTAATTCTCCGGTGTGTTCCTCACCATCTTTCACTTTGCGCCGAGCAGCTTCCAAGTAACCATAATTTTCGAGAAAGGGCTTCCCATAATCTACAAGAAAGGACTTCGTATCACCTGACATTTTCTCTCTCTAAAATCAATACAACGACAATTGGATAAGAGAAAGTGTGAAGGAATTGAATTGAAGAAGCTGGGAATATTAATTTTTGAACTAATGGTATCGAGCCTATTTATAGACAGATTTAATTTTTTTTTCAACCGGACTAACTTATCAACCAGACCAACTTTTTTTTTTTCAACCGAACTAACTTATCAACCAGACTAACTTTTTTTTTTTTTTCAACCGAACTAACTTATCAACCCGGCTAACTTTTTTTTTCAACCGAACTAACTTGGATGGATTATATTTTTTGATATCTCAAACATACAGATGATCTTCGTAGCCTTGAATACTTACCTTGTCTATAGATGAAATATCACATAAAATGTATAAGAAGTTAAATTAAATGAATTAATTGATTAAATACGATATACATAGCCTATGTTTTCTATACATTTATCGAACAATATAAAAATAAATATGCATCCTTTTCAGGAATCATAATCAAATTACTAAGTATTATTAATTAATTAATTAATTAATAAGGAAAAACTATATTTATGATAGTTTTCTTCAAACAAAAAATTATAAGGTCCGTCGTGAGCGTATTAAATATGTTCATAATGGACATTGGAGCATTGCTCGTTACTAAATATCAGGAGTGTGTTTTTTTAACAGGCGAAAGAAGTAATAATATTTTATATAAATTATTATATAGTATTTTATTATTTATGATACACATATTTTTATTGAATGTGCAATAGCTACTAAACAATTAACATTATTTGCTCAAAATAAAAATAATGTAATAATATAAAATTTGCTTATTCTAATTTATGTAGACAGAGAATGGGAAATGAGTGAATAGTTGTAAAATATTTTTTTTAAAAAAAAGAATTTGTGGAAATTGTGCTGTTGGAGTGGGAGCCGATCGAATCGAGCCAAAAGTATTGTTTCAATGAAACCTTTTTCAGCATTTCCAAAACCAATAAGCATGCATGAAAAAGTTATTCCATGCATGCTTAAGTATTCAATATTCTCATGCTTATAGTGTGATGCCAACCATACTTAGCTCATGTTTGGTTCACATTTTTTTGGGTATGGAAATAGAAATAATTAATTCATTCAATTACTTTTTGTTTGGTTTAAGTAATAGGTTATCCATTTTTCTTACTTGGGGGTAACTCAATCCATTACATTGTTACCTCTCAAGAAGGAGGGGAAAATAGGAAAAAGAGAACCCCTACAAGTGACTCATTCCCATTATTGAACCAAACACTCAATAAAAGTAACAATTATTATTACCATCTCTTACTTGACTTGATTCCATTCAATTTCCATTACCGGACTTGAACCAAACGAGCACTTAATTCAATATACAATCCATCATCCATGCATGCTTAAGTATTCAATATTCTCATGCTTATAGCTAGTGTGATGCCAACCATACTTAATTCTATTAAGATATGATCAAATTAATGATCCAGATATATTCATATTTTTTACGGCGGAACTTGTTTCTCTATGAACAAAACTCTCATTTCATATTTAATTACCATCCACAACATGAGGTAGCATACATTCCTTTTGATGAGATTTTTGTGAAGTACTAAATATAATCCATCTCAGTGAAGAGAAATGCAAGAACAGATGATACACGAGTCGATTACAGAAGTAAGCCATTATTAAAAATTAATGAGAAATTTTAAGGATTTGAAAACCTGAAAGGTAGTAATTAATTTGATGAATAATACCAATAATAGGATCATCATCTAGGCACAATATCTGAGACAGTGATGCCATTGATAGAAGGGCAAAGGTCTCCTCCTCCTCCTCCATCTCCATCACTTTTTGTGACTGATGAAGATGAAGTGGTCATCAAAGTTGAAGCTGAGAAAGCGGGTTTCTTAGGCTGTGGAAGAGCTTCAATCTCACTACTAAGCATGGATACCACACTGCTCATATTCGGTCTCTCATTGGGATTTTCTTGCACACACAAAAGTCCCACATTTATATACCTCAACGCCCTCGAACTCGAACCTCCCGCCTTATCATCCACTAGCTCCTCTCCTCTCCCCGAAATCCACAGATCCCACGCCTGCACCATATTCATGATTATATAGAGATTCCTCACACAGTGGGAGGTGTAATATTATATGTGAACTAAATATAGCTTACATGTCCAAGAAGATTGAAAGAGTCAGTTTTGTAGAAGCCAGTGTTCTTCCTCCCACTTATAATCTCGAGAACCAAAACTCCGAAGCTGAACACATCCGACTTGATGGAGAAGAGGCCTTCCATTGCATACTCAGGAGCAATGTAGCCACTATAATTAATTTAAGAATTATGTCAACCATATACCAAATAAGTCAGTACTGCCTTCGTTCTGATCTCCTAGTCCACTTTCTTGAATATATATATATATATATGCATGCTGAGTACTTACTAGGTTCCGACAATCTTATTGGTATGAGCCTGCGAATCATTGCCTGCGAAGATACGCGCCATGCCAAAATCTGATATCTTGGGGTTCATTTCATCATCAAGAAGAATGTTGCTTGCCTTGAGGTCTCTATGGATTATGCGCACCCTCGAGTATTCGTGGAGGTAGAGGAGCCCTTGAGCAACGCCTTCAATGATGCGTGTGCGCGTCAACCAATCTAGTTTCTTTGATCCTGCCGATCAGAAACAACAAGACTAGCTAATCATCATCATCATATATTGAAAAGAAATATAATACTAATATATGTTGATGTTGGGCAAATTAAAGTACCAAAAAGGAACAAGTCCAGGCTCTTGTTGGGCAAGTACTCATATATGAGAATGCTCTCATTAGGGTGAATACAGCAGCCTAAAAGCCGAACCAGATTCCGGTGTTGCAGCTTTGCGATCAATAACATCTCGTTTCTAAATTCTTCAAAGCCTTGTCCGGATTTCTGAGAAAGCCTCTTTAGGGCAATTTCCTGTCCATTTAGTAGACATCCCTGTGTCCAAACCCAACCAACAGTATTACAGATTCACAGTGAAAAGTGGAAATACTAAAAAAGATATAGCTAGTGTATGATATTGATATCTACTACTTTGTAAACTGGGCCAAATCCTCCCTCTCCAAGCTTATTTTCGGGTGAAAAGTTGTTAGTTGCAGCAGAAACGCTTGCATAAGTAAACATGGGCAAATCAAACTCAATGTTGGTGTTGGTGTTGCTTCTTGTCCTCGAAATTGTTCCTTCATTGCTTGAGTTGAAATCAAAGGACAAAAGGTCCTCCCCTACCTCCATTTCTGTACAATTAATAATGATGTCCCGTGTCAATACCAATTTAGATAAGCGTTGCATTGCACCGACAGATGATTGTCACGTATTAAATAGTAGTATTTTTTTTATTAAATTATTAATAATAATTAAAGATTTCCATAAATAGACACATACTTCGGTGCAACAGAAATTGTGTGAAAAAAAATAAAAATAAAAAAATTGTTTTGTTGTAATATTAGTAATAAAACCTTTGTGTTTGTGTTTGGCCATCCTATAACTATTGTAGAAGAAGCCGAGAAAGGCACCGAAAGCGATGGCGAGCACCGGAGCCACAACTGCAATGATCACTTCCATCATCTTGGTTTCACCTGAATACAGACAGGAACAAAACAATTAATTAATTAATTAATTAATATCAATACTAATATTAATATTAATGAAGTTTGACGAATTAATGCCCGTACATATACGTACCCTTGGCAAGTCTAAGATGCAGGTTTCGTGGGTTAGAAGAAGAAATGTCCTCCTCCTGCTGCTGCTGCTGGGTACCGACCAAATCATTTTCCCACGTGAGGCAATGGGTGCGATTAAACGCCGCATAAGCTTTGCATTCGCATTTATTTAGGCACTGGGCCCCACAACCTTCTTCTTCACTAGAAGCATATTGTTGTGGAATTCCTCCATCGGGAAGCTTGAAAACCGGCACCTCCTCAAAAATCTCATCCTTCTTTACACAATCCATAGGATTTTTCCTCGAACAGCTCCAACCCATGAGGCTCTTGGACAACGGTCTGTACCCGGGTAAACAGCCGCAAAGTTTTGAAGAAGAAGACATGGTCATGTAACGGACGCCGTTAGATCCACACAAGGTTTCCGTCAGTGGAAGCCGCTCCGGTGCCCCTTGGCCGCTGCCTCTCCACGACGTTACCGCCGTTAATATCCCCTCTCGATGCTCCATCACCACCATTGAGAAGGCACCACCACCAGCACCATTACTCAGAGAAGCACTGTTTTCCAGTCGTCTCACACCTTTTTTATCATGACTGAAACTCAGGCTGCTCAGCTTGGATGTAATCCAATCTTTATCTTTATTATTATCCAGCTCAACCTCACCATGACCTTCCTCGCCTTTCCACTTCAGTACAATCCGAGAGTCGTTGGATTCGGATACCTCCGCCGAGAAAATCCCCAGCGAAGGATCGTCGTCGCTCGTCCAAGAAACCAGCCGCCGCCCCCCGCCGAGCTTAGCTCCGGGCAGCCATGTATCAGTGGGGTGGTCGAAACTTTGCCAGACTACTGCTTCGCGCCGGTCGTCCTTCACGATCAGATTTCCGTCGTCACCCAGAACCGCAACACCCACACTTTCCGGTGACGACGGGGACCAGATGGAATCACCGCCGCCGCCGCTGTCGTAGAGTTGGAGATTTCCGCCGGAAGAAGGTATTTCCAACCTGGAACCGGTCGTTCCGGTTAACGGTTTCTCTCTGTTTGCTACCCAAACTATGATTTTCTCGTCAAACTCTATGTAACGAATGCTTAGGTAGAATTTGTTACCATTAGAGATTGATGGATTTGGTGGAAAGAATCCCAGTTCGAAAAACCCATTCTTTGAGGTTAAAGTCTGGCTTCCTGTTAGAGTTTCCCCTTTTGAGAGGGTGTCTCCGCCTATGGCCAAACCTCCACCCATCACAATCACCATCACCAACACCACATATAATAACATTAATATTGACATTCCAATTCCATGCATGCCTATGCCACCTGATCGATCGATAACTAAAAGATGGATCATCGGAGAAGATGAAACACAAATACCATATATATATATTAATGATTTTCTCACAACCAATTTAATTTTACAATACTAAATTAATCTGTATATGACTAAGATTAGTGTGATTGATTGTGGTTCCGAGTGGAAAAGTCTAGCTAGCTATCTACATCCAAGACTGCTCTGCACTCCATTCATTTCTAAGAAATTTAACAAAAACAAGTTTGACTAGATATATGTTCCACGAAAATGCAGTGGAATGTTTTCATAAAGAAGGGGTCAAAGACGACGAAAAAGGAAGCAAGAACCGGTTGGAGTGGACGAAGAAGAAGACGTAATAGAACTAGTAAACAGATCGATCGAACACTCTCACAAAAATTGATGAATATGCTGAAATGCAGATCGAGAAATACCATTGCATTACAAGATGCACATGAAGGATAAGAGCAAAATGACACCGGAACAATAAGCTACGTACCTTAAGTTCATCCAAGGAGTTCAGCTCAAAAGAGCACGAATGTAATTTTATTTATAATTTAAATTTATTTTTATTTTTATGATGTAGTATTTTTTTTTTTTTATTTCAAGTTCAGTCAAAAATAATAATATTTTAATAGTTCTGATTTTTTCAAATACAATAAAATAATTATAAAAAAGAAGGAAAAAAAAAAATCCTAAAAGAGCCCGAGGGACCACCAAAAACGAAGTTAGAGAACCTCTTAAGAAAAGTTGTGCATTTCGTGAATAGAAATGAGATATACTAATAAATAGTAATAAAATAAAACACTTAACTAAACAAACCAATTCATTTGAAAGCCAAGCCATGGTCACAAATACTCTCTCTACATAGTATCATGATTTTTCTAAGTAAACGAAGACCAAGACCTTACTTTTTCTTCTTTTCTACTCCATAATAATGCATCATCTATAGTTTCTTCTATGGCTTAATTACTGATTAAAGCCCATCTACGAGTCAATGCCACTCTGTTTCTTGACTTTTGCCACCCTCCCCATCTCAATCTTGAATCACAGATTAAATAATTTAATATATATATATATATATATAAGAGCTGTGTTACATAGAAAATTATGTGTGTAAATTAGAATGAAACATGCAGCTAAAGAAATGTGAATGAGATGTCAACTAATGAATCAAAGTTTGTATATATATTCAAGTTGCTGAACTAAGAGCAAGTTCTATTTCCTCCAACGATCTCCCCTTTGTTTCCACCACATTACCGATTATGTACGCGACGGCTAGAACACAAACGGAGGCGAACCCCAGGTACACCGTGCTGATCCCGAATCTATTCACAAAACTCAAGAAGTAGAGCCCGATCACGAAATTCGCTATCTGTTATAGACCAAATTGATCAGTTTCATCACATTTTCTGTAGTTTTACCATCAAGAGAGAAATCTATCGAGTCTTACCCAATGCGTTCCCAGAGATAACGCCACTGCTTTCGCTCGGATTCTGGAGGCGAAAATCTCAGGAAGAAGCAGAGCAGGTACCGGACCAGCACCGAGAGAGAAGGATAACACATAACTGAAACAAAGAAACATGAAAACAAATTCCAGCTACTTTTATTTACAAAAGGAAAAAGAACTTACAAATAAGAAAAACTTACAGAACGGTTCCGAGTACAGCAAGTGTGCCCGAGTAGGGTGCCAGAGCTCTCCAACTGAAGGTCAGGGAAAGCAGCAACATGGAAGCACCCTTTGCAAGCAGAAACGAGGTATGTATGAGCAAACAAAGTCGATCAATTCTTTCTTTAACGGGGTATTGTTAGATATACGAATCGTACCATTCCTGCAAAACTTGTAAGTAAGAGACTCTTCCTTCCTTGTTTATCCATCAATGAGGATGCAATGGTTGTGCCTGGAAAAATTCGCACACGGAAGACGTAAAACGCCTGCACAATCATCCATATTCTAGAACCTCGAAAAGAAAACTAACCAAAAACATTCGCAACCCCAACCAGAGCACTGGCAGCAACATCAGATGTAATACCAGCGCTTCGGAATACCGAAGTGGAGTAGTAAACGACTGCATTGATCCCAGCTAGCTGCTGAAGCAAGAAGAGAGCAGCACCAACACTCACAACTGCAACACCGAATAATTTTACTTAATTTATAGGAAGAGAGACTTTAATAATGCAGTCACTATCTTAATCAAGTCGAGTATACGATAGAACCATGGCTAATGCATGTTCTGTCGCACTTTCTCCTGATCACAAATCAGAAAAAAGAAATGTAATCCCGTATATACTTTTCCTGTAGCGGCTACTGAAAAGATCTAACCATCCGGCTTCCAGTTCCGAGGAACCTCGACCGGCTGCATCCAAATCACTCATAACCTCAGCAACTCTCTCTTTCCCATATAGCCTCTTAATGGACACTTCAGCTTCAGCGATTCGCCCTTGCTTAAGTAGAAATTAACCGCATTTAGCATATTTATCGCATAATATCATTAAAAGAAACCCCACCAAAAATAACAAAGCATACATACTAGCCAAAAAAAAGGCATTGCTATGAAGTTCGTTACGTAACCTGATAAAGCCAACGAGGACTTTCAGGAGAAAAGACCATTCCTACTGCCAATAATAAAGATGGAACGAGCGCAATTGAAAACATTGTCCTCCACCTTTTAGCAACAGAGAAAAAAAAAGTATCATGAGATGGGGAATCGATAGAAATTAAATTTTTGTTGGATAAAATCAAGTTTGTGTCATCGATAACAACTGCAAGAAGTAAATACCACAACGGATTCCCAGCCAAAGGCAATCCAGCTACCAATGCTGCAAGGATCCCGATGCATATAAATAACTGGTTGACTGATCCGAGAGTGCCACGGATTTCAGTAGGCGAGATCTAGTCATGGAAAAGAGTGTCATGTGTTTGATACAATCATTAAGGTAAAAATAAATATCAGTTGCATAAGAAAAAAAAGGCTACCTCAGATATGTAAAGTGGCACAACAGCAGATGATATGCCTATTACAATTCCAGCAAGCACACGGCCTATTATCATCGTCTCTACAGTTTCTGATATGGCACTGAGATGCACAATTACAGTTAAGACGATATCCGCATCCTTTCATCATCAAGGATGGAATTTAGAACTTAGAAGACAAGTTCTAATACGAACCAAAGAAATGTCCCAACTGCAAGTGGAATTGCATCCAGCACAAAAGTCTTAGTTCGCCCAAATTTATCAGCTAATGAGCCTCCCGTAAATGAACCGACAGTTGCACCAGCAAGAAGTGCACTAACAACCCAGCCTGAGAAAAAAAAAATAATAACTCCCTAATGAGAAAAAAAGTTCATACATCATCAATATCTCAAGCCAAGTAAACAAGTTCAATTAGGAAAAAAGAATACGAAATATATACACTTGTTTTAGATTTCCATTATAACCCAAAAGAGAAATATAAAAGTAAAAAAAGTATGCAATATCAACTTGCCTTGTAGCTCTGTGTTCTCTACGATCCCAAGATCCTTGGCGAGGTACTCTAAAGCTCCATTCACGACCCTGAATAAGATAAGCGTTACCGGAAGGACATGAATAAATGAACTTCAGACCAAAAAACCGAATTAAACGTCTAAGTTGCTGTAAATCTCCGAGGATGAAGTACTAGAAATGGACATTTACCCAAAAAAAGAGAGGGAAATATAGTACTCCCTCCATCCCGACTGTTTATGCCTTATTCTATGATTTCAATAGACTCAGAATGAATATATCCGAGGCATAAACAGCCAAGACGGAGGGAGTATAAAAATGCATACCCGAGATGATACCCAAACAGAATGGCCCCTAAACAAGCAACTCCAACATATGGAAACACAGTTCCGGTTGTTTTCGCTTCGATTTTGGAAGGTGAAAGTTTCTCGAGATCTTCTTCTGCAATTCAAGAAAAATGCTAAATCCTCATTAAAATCACACAGAAGCGTGCCTTGCATTCACTAATTTAAAAATTCAAGAATCAAAGTCACATGATAAGAAGAACACATGCAGCTACAAATAAAAGACATAATCGCCATCAAAATCGAGCTATGAACCAAAAATTTGAAGGTCAAAAGTGATCCTTTTCACCACATCTTTCGGGTAGTTAAAACATTCTTCAAAAGCATCTAAGGCGTAAGTTTTTAGCCGATGATCTATGATTTCGATGACTCGATTTATAGCTTCTAAATCTCTAGCTTCTTCCCCTTGATCAGTAAATTCATCCCACAAGTGATGTAAGTTCCATAAATTTTCTTCCACTCCTATGTCATCGCTCCAACGATAAGCTAGAAACTTATTCCAACAGATTCCCGCCGTGTTAACCCTTGAAGTTCTTAACAGCCTAACCATCTACAAGAAAATTATGAAGTAAATTTCGAGGACTTAAAAGTAAATACTTTAAATAAAGATCACTTGATAAAACTTACGACTCTTTTACCTCTTTCGGCACGATGTAGCGGTGGTGATGATGGTCTTAACTTATTAAAATTTTGCAAGTCTACAGGATAGTAAACCTGCTCTGATACCACTCTGTAACGCCCCAATTTTCATAAATAAATAAATTGGTTTGTTAAAAAGAAAACTCCATTTATTAAAAACCAACATAAGTCTTGGTAAAACCCAATAAAATAATAAAACTATCAAAGCGGAAGTCTTAACATGAAAATAACATTAATCCGGAATTAATCTAGCTTATTAAAAATTAATCCCGACTCCACCATCATCCACCACGCCGCTCATCGCCCGAATCTGCTCCTGAAAAGATAAAATAGTTTTGGGGTGAGTACTATAAACTCAGTGGGTTGCATTTATCCATATTATAAGAATTTCTACAAAAGAATATATGTAAACATGTTCTTCTTATTCTCATTTTTACGTCCGTAGATGAACTTTATTTATTTTACGTCCGAAGACGACATTTTCTTTATTTTACGTCCGAAGACGAAACTTCCTTTATTTTACGTCCGAAGACGACACTTCCTTTATTTTACGTCCGAAGACGAAACTTCTTTATTCTCATTAGCTCGTAAGCTAAAGCTGCATATCACACATATCAATTGAGCAAAACATATAATAAGGATAAACACAAAAATGCAATTTTTTCCCCCACCTTAACCTTTCTTGACTTGACTCTTCAAAATCTGCAATTAAATTGTTAAGTCCTACGCGCCTCGCCTAAGAAAATAGAATAAAATCTTCAATTAATAACTAACAACAATCGTATTCTTTACGTAAAAATTCTACACTCAAAATAATGAATTAAAATCATAATATATATGCACCAAACTGATTAGAATATACATATACACATATTATAGCTATACTTTAATTAAATAATAAGTTTTGAATCATGCATTACGTATATGTAGAAGTAGATAGCCTATATATTCTACATGCAATGTATATATATATATATAAATTGGCTGCATGCGATACAGTTGGAAAATAAAAAAATAATAATAATAATAATAAAAAAAAAAAATAGGGATACAACAACTACGACTATGCAGTGTTTCATATCTTGTCGCCGATCGGTGGAAAGAGGATAATCATGAATTGAAATAAGGAAAACCAAAACTTGTTGAAAAGAAAAAAAAGATGAAGATCTTTTGACACGTATCGATGGAGAGAAAATAAAATAAAATAAAATAAAAATCATAGGAATAGAGTTTGACTCAACAAGAATTTGAAGCACACTCGTCTTGATAGAAGAAGCAAACATAATGATTTATTTTTATTCTCAGTTCTTCGACGATGAGACATATAGATCGTCTATCGCCATCAAAACTTGATTACGACACTAAAAGAACAACGAGGAGGAGGATTGTACCTCTTATGATACTACTAAAGAATTTTTCTTCTTTTCAGTGTGAAGAATGAGGGGAAAGAAGACTCTATTTATACTAGAAGATGAAAAAGTTGGATAGGCTTTTTCAGCAATAGAGTTTAGGAAGGAGAATAATTTTAGCACTAAAGTTTAGGAATAATGAAGTGATTTGCTCAATCATTTTTCTTAGAAGGAAAGGTTTTCTTAAAATAAGATAAAATGAGCATTTACTAAAATCCTAAAATCATGCTAGGAGACTAATTGAGGATTTGACTTTTGAAAATTAAAATCTACGAAAATATTTATCCTAATTGATGGATATACTATTGGGCTTAACTTAAAGGAAATGGGCTGAGGTAAATAATACTTGGACTAAAATTAAGAAGAAGATGGTTAGTAAATGAAATAAATGTGAATATGCTTAAAATGAAATATGTGATCATGCATGCATAAATTATTCTTTTCTAGAGGCGCGATTTACGGAGCTTAGCAATTTAATAACACGTAAATAAATAATAAAAATAAAATAAATAAAATAAAATAAAATAAAATAAAATGATAAATAAATAGGAAAAATGTAGCTAAAATATTTGGGCGCTACACATCCTTTTCAGAAATCATAATCGAAAAATCAAGATAAATTGACATTTATTTTGCTATTATATATATATATATATATATAGATTTGTGGAAATTGTGCTGTTGGAGTGGAAGCCGATCGAACCGAGCCAAAAATATTGTTTCAATGAAACCTTTTTCAGCATCTCCAAAACCAATAAGCATGCATGAAAAATACAATCCATGCATGCTTAAGTATTCTGTATTCTCATACTTAATTATTGTGTGATGCAACCATACTTAATTCAATAACAATCATAAATTCTACTAACATATGATCAAATTAATGATCAAGATCTATTCATAATTTTTTTACGGCAGAACTTGTTTCTCTATATATGAACAAAACTCTCATTTCATATTTAATTACCATCCACAACATGAGGTAGCACTACACATTCCTTTTGATGAGTATACTCAATATAATCCATCTCAATTAAGAGAAATGCAAGAACAGATGATACACGAGTCGATTACAGAAGTAAGCCATTGTTAAAAATGAGAAATTTGATGAATAATAAGTAGCTACCAAATACCAATTATAGGATCATCATCTAGGCAAAATATCTGAAACAGTGATGCCATTGATAGAAGGGCAAAGGTCTCCTCCTCCTCCTCCATCTCCATCACTTTTTGTGACTGATGAAGATGAAGTGGTCATCAAAGTTGAAGTTGAGAAAGCAGGATTCTTAGGCTGTGGAAGAGCTTCAATCTCACTACCAAGCATGGATACCACACTGCTCATATTTGGTCTCTCATTGGGATTTTCTTGCACACACAAAAGTCCCACATTTATATACCTCAACGCCCTCGAACTCGAACCTCCCGCCTTATCATCCACTAGTTCCTCTCCTCTGCCCGAAATCCACAGATCCCACGCCTGCACCATTCATGATTATATAGAGATTCCTCACACAGTGGGAGGTGTAATATTATATGTGAAAATAAATATATATAGCTTACATGTCCAAGGAGATTGAGAGAGTCAGTTTTGTAGAAGCCAGTGTTCTTCCTCCCACTTATAATCTCGAGAACCAAAACTCCGAAGCTGAACACATCCGACTTGATGGAGAAGAGGCCTTCCATTGCATACTCAGGAGCAATGTAGCCACTATAATTAATTTAAGAAATATGTCAACCCATACACCAATAAGTCAGTACTGCCTCTGTTCTGATCTACTAGTCCACTTTCTTGAATATATATATATGTGCATGCTGAGTACTTACTAGGTTCCGACAATCTTATTGGTATGAGCCTGCGAATCATTGCCTGCGAAGATACGTGCCATGCCAAAATCCGATATCTTGGGGTTCATCTCATCATCTAGAAGAATGTTGCTTGCCTTGAGATCTCTATGGATTATGCGCACCCTCGAGTATTCGTGGAGGTAGAGGAGCCCTTGAGCAACGCCTTCAATGATGCGTGTGCGCGTCATCCAATCTAGTTTCTTTGATCCTGATCAGAAATACCAACGCTAGCATTGAAATAAAGTTAATGAAGAAATATAATACTAATATATGTTGATGTTGGGCAAATTAAAGTACCAAAAAGGAACAAGTCCAGGCTCTTGTTGGGCAAGTACTCATATATGAGAATGCACTCGTTAGGGTGAATACAGCAGCCTAAAAGCCGGACCAGATTCCGGTGCTGCAGCTTTGCGATTAATAACATCTCGTTTCTAAATTCTTCAAAACCTTGTCCGGATTTCTGAGAAAGCCTCTTTAGGGCAATTTCCTGTCCATTTAGTAGACATCCCTGTGTCCAAACCCAACCAACAGTATTAAAGATTTACAGTAAAAAGTGGAAATACTAAAAAAGATATAGCTAGATAGTGTATTGATATTGATATGTACTACCTTGTAAACTGGCCCAAATCCTCCCTCTCCAAGCTTATTTTCGGGTGAAAAGTTGCTAGTTGCAGCAGAAACGCTTGCATAAGTAAACATGGGCAAATCAAACTCCGTGTTGGTGTTGGTGTTGGTGTTGGTGAAGCTTCTTGTCCTCGAAATTGTTTCATTGCTGGAGTTGAAATCAAACGATAAAAGGTCCTCTCCTACCTCCATTTCTGTACAATTAATAATGAGGTCCCGTGTCAATACCAATTCAGATCCTCATTGCAGATGATTAAGTAGTAATAAAATTATTAATAATTAAAGATTTTCATAAATAGACAAGTGACGAATCATACGTTAGTGCAATAGAAATTGTGGAGGAAGTAATATTAATAACCTTTGTGTTTGTGTTTGGTCCTATAATTATTGTAGAAGAAGCCGAGAAAGGCACCGAAAGCGATGACGAGTACTGGAACCACAACTGCAATGATCACCTCCATCATCTTGGTTTCACCTATGAATAAATAACACAATTAAGCCATCAACTTTTAGTACTGTAGTTCCAATACAATGTATTACTCCCTCTCCCGTCCCAGCACCAAATAATACGTTTTTTTGAATATATTTGAGGTATAAAATAATAAAACGTACGAGACACAGAATGAGGGAGCCTAATTAAGTAATGAAATTTGAGGAATGTTCATACCCTTAGGCTTAGGCTTAGTGGCAAGTCTAAGATACAGTTTTAGTCGGTTAGAAGAAATGTCCTCCTGCTGCTGCTGCTGCTGCTGCGTACCGACCAAATCTTCATCTTCATCCCACGTGACGCATTGAGCGCGATCATCAAACGCATAAGCTTTGCAAGAGCATTTGCTTAGGCACTGGCCCCCACAATCTTCTTCACTTGTAGAAGCATAACTTCCTCCGTCGGGAAGCTTGAAAACCGAGACCTCCTCAAAAATCTCATCCTTCTTTTCACAATCCACAGGATATTCTCTCGAACAGCTCCAACCCATGAGGCTCTTGGACAACGGTCTGTAACCGGGTAAACAGTCACAAAGTTTTGAAGAAGAAGAAGAAGAAGTAGTCATGGTCATGTAACGGACGCCGTTGGCTCCACACAAGGTTCCCGTCAGTCGAAGCCGCTCCGGTGCCCCTTGGCCGCCGCCTCTCCACGACGTTACCGCAGTTAATATCCCCTCTCGATGCCCCAGCACTACCATCGAGAAGGCACCGCCACCAGTACCATTAATCAGAGAACCTCTGTTTTCTAGTCGTCTCACGACCCTCGCACCTATTTTCTCACTACTGAAACTCAGCTGGGTTGGGATCTTATCATTATTATCCATCTGAAGCTCACCATAACCTTCCTCGTCTTTCCACTTGAGTACAATCCAAGCATTGGATTCAGGTACCTCCGCCGAGAAAATCCCCGGCGAAGGATCGTCGTCGCTCCTCCAAGAAACCAGGCGCCGCCCCTCGCCGAGCTTAGCTCCGGGCAGCCAAGTATCAGTGGGGTGGTCGAAACTTTGCCAGACTACTAGTCCCAAACGGTCGTCCCTCAGGATCAGATTTCCTTCGTCGCTCAGCACCGCAACCACTACACTTTCCGGTGATGAATCGCACCGGCGGACCAGATGGGAACACTGCCGCCGCCGCCGCCGCCGCCGTAGAGTTGGAGATTTCGGTTGGAAGAAGGTATTTCCAGCCTGGAACCGGTTGTTCCGGTTAACGGTTTCTCTCTGTTTGCTACCCAGACTATTGTTTTCTGATCTTGAAACTCGATGTAACGAATGCTTAGGTAGAATTTGTTACCATTAGAGATTGATGGATTTGGTGGGAAGAATCCCAGTTCGAAAAACCCATTCTTTGAGGTTAAAGTCTGGCTTCCTGTAAGAGTTTCCCCTTTTGAGAGGGTGTCTCCGCCTATGGCCAAACCTCCACCCATCACAATCACCATCACCAACACCACATATAATAACATTAATATTGACATTCCATGCATGCCTAAGCCACCTGATAGATCGAATAACTAAAAGATGGATCGGAGAAGATGAAACACAAATACCATATATATTAATAATTTTCTCACAACCAATCTAATTTTACAATACTAAATGAATCAATTCATTTGAAAGCCAAGCCATGGTCACAAATACTCTCTCTACATAATATCATGACTTTTCAAAGTAAACGAAGACCAAGACCTTACTTTTTCTTCTTTTCTATAAGAATGCTTCATCTATAGTTTCTTCTATGGCTTAATTACTGATTAAAGCCGTCAATGCCACTCTGTTTCTTGATTTTTTGCCACCCTCCCCATCTCAATCTTGAATCAAATTTAACCCATGTTTGGTTCAAGTTTTTTTTTATAAGGAAAGGGAATCAAGTAATTGATTCCATTAGATTTTGTTTGGTTTGAGTAATAGGTTATTAATTTTCCTACTAGGTTATCAATTTTTCTTACTTGGGGGTAACTCAATCCATTACATTGTTACCCCTCAAGAAGGAGGGAAAATAAGGAGAAAAGAGACCCCTCACAAGTGACTCACTTTCTACTATTGAACCAAACACTCAATAAAAGTAACCCTTAGGACTTGCTTGGTATGATGGAATAGAATTGAGGTAGAAATGATGTACAAATTTCTACATGATTTCTACCTTCATTCTATTTCACCTCATTCCATTCCATCATACCAAGCACCACCTTCTTGTTTTCATTCATTTACTTGACTTGATTTCTCCCTTTCCGTTACCCAACTTGAAGCAAACGAGCACTAAATATATATTGAGGGGAAAAAAAGTAACATATCAAAAGTTAAATGACCGACAGGCAGAAGGTAGCCAAAATGAGAACTGTGTTGCAGAGAATTATTTGTGTAAATTAGAATGAAACATGCAGCTAAAGAAATGTGAATGAGATGTCAACTAATGAATCAAAGTTTGTATATATTCAAGTAGCTGAACTAAGAGCAAGTTCTATTTCCTCCAACGATCTCCCCTTTGTTTCCACCACATTACCGATTATGTACGCGACGGCTAGAACACAAACGGAGGCGAACCCCAGGTACACCGTACTGATCCCGAATCTATTCACGACACTCAAGAAGTAGAGCCCGATCACGAAATTCGCTATCTGTTATAGACCAAATTAATCAGTTTCATCACATTTTCTTTAGTTTACCATCAAGAGAGTAATCTATCGAGTCTTACCCAATGCGTTCCCAGAGATAACGCCACTGCTTTCGCCCGGATTCTGGAGGCGAAAATCTCGGGAAGAAGCAGAGCAGGCACCGGACCAGCACCAAGAGAGAAGGATAACACATAACTAAAACAAAGAAACGTCAAAGCAAATTTCAGCCACTTTTTACATTCAAAATCCATAAAAAGGGAAAACGAAAAGAAACTTTTCGGAAAATCACAAAAAACTTACAGAACGGTTCCGAGTACAGCAAGTGTGCCCGAGTAGGGTGCCAGAGCTCTCCAACTGAATGTCAGGGAAAGCAGCAGCATAGAAGCACCCTTTGAAAGCAAAAAACGAGGTATATATGAACAAACAAAGTCGATCAATTCTTTCTTTAACGATTCTGTTCAGGTATTATTAGATATACGAATCATACCATTCCTGCAAAACTTGTAAGTAAAAGACTCTTCCTTCCTTGTTTATCCATCAATGAGGATGCAATGGTTGTGCCTGGCAAAATTCACAAACGGAATACGTAAAATGCCCTCATAATCATCCATATTCTAGAACGTCGAAATGAAAACTAACCAAAAACATTCGCAGCCCCAACCAGAGCACTGGCAGCAACATCAGATGTAATACCGGCGCTTCGGAACACCGAAGTGGAGTAGTAAACAACTGCATTGATCCCAGCTAGCTGCTGAAACAAGAAGAGAGCTGCCCCGACACTCACAACTGCAACACCGAATAATTTAATCAAGTAGCTTAATCAAGTCGAGTATACGATAGAACCATGGCTCGTGCATATTCAGTCACACTTTCTCCTGATCACAAATCGGAAAAAAGAAATGTAATCCCTCTTGCAAGAAAGTATATACTTTTCCTGTAGCGGCTGCTGAAAAGATCTAACCATCCAGCTTCTGGTTCGGAGGAACCTCGACCGGCTGCATCCAAATCACTCATAACCTCAGCAACTCTCTCTTTCCCATATAGCCTCTTAATGGACAATTCAGCTTCAGCGATTCGCCCTTGCTTCAGTAGAAATTTGTCGCATTTAGCATATTCATCGCATAATATCATGAAAAAGAACTCCCGCCAAAAGTAACAAAACATATATACTAGCCAAAAAAAGGCATTGCTATGAAGTTCGCAATGTAACCTGATAAAGCCAACGAGGACTTTCAGGAGAAAAGACCATTCCTACTGCCAATAATAAAGATGGAACGAGCGCAATTGAAAACATTGTCCTCCACCTTTTAGCAACAGAGACAAAAAGCATCATGAGATTGGGAATCAATAAAAATTGAATTTTTATTGGATAAAATCAAGTTTGTGTCATCGATAACAACTGCAAGAAATCAATACCACAACGGATTCCCAGCCAAAGGCAATCCAGCTACCAATGCTGCAAGGATCCCGATGCATATGAATAACTGGTTGACTGATCCGAGAGTACCACGGATTTCAGTAGGTGAGATCTAGTCATGGAAAAGAGTGTCATGTGTTTATACAATCATTAAGGAAAAAATAAGTTACAGTTGCATAAGAAGAAGAAAAAAAGGCTACCTCAGATATGTAAAGTGGCACAACAGCAGATGATATGCCAATTCCAATTCCAGCAAGCACACGGCCTATTATCATCGTCTCTACAGTTTCTGATATGGCACTGAGATGCACAATTACAGTTAAGACGATATCCGCATCCTTTCATCATGAAGGACGAAATTTAGAACTTAGAAGACAAGTTCTAATACGAACCAAAGAAATGTCCCGACTGCAAGTGGAATTGCATCCAGCACAAAAGTCTTAGTCCGCCCAAATTTATCAGCTAATGAGCCTCCCGTAAAAGAACCGACAGTTGCACCAGAAAGAAGTGCACTAACAACCCAGCCTGAGAACAAAACAAAAAAAAAACAATAACTCCCTAATGAGAAAAGAAGCTACTTCTGGAGTATCAACAACTAACAACTTTTTTACGTACATATATCATCAATATCTCAAGCCAAATAAACAAGTTCAATTAGAAAGAAAAAGAGAATACGAAAGTAAAAAAAAGTATGCAATATCAACTTGCCTTGTAGGGCTGTGTTCTCTACGATCCCAAGATCCTTGGCGAGGTACTCTAAAGCTCCATTTACGACCCTGAATAAGAGAAGCGTTACCGGAAGGACATGAATAAATGAACTTCCAACCAAAAAAATAAGTAAAATCTCTAAAGTTGCTGTGAATTTCCGAGGATGAACTACTAGAAATGGGCATTTACCCAAAAAAATAGGGAAATATAGTACTCCCTCCGTCCCAACTGTTTATGCCTTATTCTATTATTTCAAATTTCAATAGACTCATAATGAATATATCCGAGGCATAAACAACCGAGACGGAGGGAGTATAAGAATGCATACCCCAGATGATACCCAAACAGAATGGCCCCTAAACAAGCAACACCAACATATCGAAACACAGTTCCGGTTGTTTTCGCTTCGATTTTGGAAGGTGAAAGTTTCTCGAGATCTTCTTCTGCAATTCAAGAAAAATGCTAAATTCTCAATGAAATCACATTGAAGGATGCTTGCTTGCATTCACTAATTCCAAAACTCATGAATCAAAGTCACATGATAAGAAGAACACATGCAGCTACAAATAAAAGACATAATCGCCATCAAAATCGAGCTATGAACAAAAATTTTGAAGGTCAAATTCAAGAAAATACAGACCAGAAGCTTGGGATTTGAGTGATCTGGCCTTGGCTGAAGATCCATTCAAACTCTGAACACTCTCCCTCCCTCCCATTGAACCCGGGCCCACGCTAATTCTGCAGAAATTAGCCTTCTTCGTCGTTCCAAAATCGCCACCGCAGCTGACAACCGGCGACCTGATTCTCCGGCGCAAGAAACTGCGATCCTGGTGGGGGAAAACCGATTTCGCTTTGATTGAAAAAGCGGAAGCCTGCATTTCCGCTACTTAACCTGTCAACGCTCCTAGAAAGTCAACAAACAGTAATTTTTACATCGCAAAACAGTAACTTTTTACATCAACCGTACGATGCACGGCGGTGAGAGACATTTCAACGGAGATACTTGAATGCATGACTTATTAGTCGCGAAATTCAGAAGCATTTAATCGAACGATACTTCGAATTATCCAACCAAAAACACGAGATGAGAGAAAATGAATAAAATTCGAGAGAATATGTTATTTTTTACCTGAATAGATGGCTGAGGCGGAAAACGGTGAATTAGGCGATGCAATGAAAATTATACGGCTACCTCCGGCTCCGGCGCGGCGGCGGAAAGAGCAGATGATTACTGTTTGTTCGCTAGTGATCAACTCGGTGGAGATCTCATAATATTATTTATCTTTGTAGATTACGGGATTTTTTTATTTTACGAATTATTTGTAAATTGTTATCTTCGAATTCATAAATCTGAACTAGAAAATATTAGTGTGCTTTTTTTAGTTCGCACGTTTTTTTTTGTTTTTTTTTTTGGGATACATACAAACCAATAAAAATGGCAACTTTTTATGAATTCTTAAATTAGTTTAGTACCACGTTTGCGCACGTGACATGTAACTTCGTTACTTGAAAGTTGCCACGTCATTACTCGGAGGTGGGACCCTTCATTCCGTACCATATCCAAATGACTAACTATAATTTCATATTTTCATTTGCGTCCAAAAAAAAACTATAATTTCATTAAACCAAATAAGCTAGAAGTACAGTGGGCTTTGATTCTGTAATATTTTTCAAGTTGGCCCAATATAAATTGGGCCTTTATCAACAAAACTCCAAATTCTAGCTACATTTGCAAACGTGCCACGTGGACAGTACTAGAATAACAAGGAAAATAAAAATAAAAATACAAAAATAAAATAAAATAAAAAATCTGCTGTTTCTGCAACTTCTCAATTCGAGCTATCTTCTGCTACTGCCGCGCAGTTTACATTTCACAATTTTCCACTGCAAATCAAAATCTTCATCACCCAAGCAACGGCCATAGACAGTTAGTTGTGTTTGCTTGCTACAATTAATTTCGAGACCTAAAAGTGAAGGTTTGTTATCTGTGTATCATGAATTATTTCAGGATTCCATGTCCAATCTTCTTCCCTTTTGTAGTTTTTCCATTAATTTCACTAGGTCGAGTTTGGGGAAGATTTATTGCGTTTGCATACAATTCAAGTGAGGTTTATGTATGTGGGGGTTTCAATCTCTGCAAAAGATTATCTGCTAATTTATATAGCGGTGTTTGCATTCAGGTCGATGTTGTTTGCAGTTTCTTTTCCTAATACTTGCACCAGCAGCATCTCTTTCCCCAGAATCAAAGTTCCGAATTTTCATCAAAAGAATTTAGCTCCAACGAAGCTTCGAGTCTCTGCCACGTCAGCCGAGCCGAATGTCGTCAAGACTGAGTACACTCCATGGCTGATTGTGGGATTAGGGAACCCTGGGAACAAATATTACGGCACTCGCCACAATGTATTAGCTTCTTCCTGCTTTTGGTTAACTTTGGATGAGTTGTGTTATTGCTTTTCTGTTTGAAGCTATTTCTATTCTTATCATGTTCCTTATCACAAGAATTTATGAAAACTAGGTTGGGTTTGAAATGGTAGATCGCATCTCTCAAGCGGAAGGCATTGTGATGAACACGATACAGTCGAAAGCATTGGTTGGAATAGGTGCTTATTTAGTCATCTCTCTCCTTTTTATCTAGTCCATTTAAAGAAGTATGTGAATTTGCGATTGAAGAGAAGATATTTTTGCTTATGAGTTTGATTTATCATAATGAAGATTGAAGAGTATTAATTAAGTTGCGTGCCCTGAACACAATCAGTGCAGGCTCAATCGGACAAGTGCCGGTTTTATTGGCTAAACCTCAGACATACATGAACTTCAGCGGAGAATCGGTTTGTCCTTTACACTACGCTCATTAAATTTATGCAGTTCTTGATGTTTGATAAAGCTTTGCCATGCTGAGAAGAAATAGCATTGTATTTGAAGTGTCTGCCCTGGTTATTTTGCTAGTTTTTGGCGATGAAAGAAAAAATTGAGTATGTGCTGCTGTTCTGAGCCTCTGCCATGGATGCCATGTTCTGCAAAACTAGAGTTTCTCTTGCATAAATAATGTATTGCATAATGCTGCTATGCGATTGGTTTGCTACATAGTACAATTATCAAGTTTGTCTTACTCTTATAATGCTTCACATACCAATTTCGCTATCTAGATCAGGAAACTCCAACCATAGTTATTTACCATGTACAACAAGTTCGTACAGCAATTTGCTAGCCAGCATGGATTTGTTTCTTGTTGCTAAATAGGGTGTCTATTTCGTAATAAAATGTCGCATAACTGAAAAACGAGTGTTCAGTGAACAATGTCAATAAAGTTCATTTCTGTACAAATCCTCCCAAAGTATGAAATTAAAGAAAATTGTGTTTAGTACTGAGATATCATACATGGACTGCTTCTGTGATAAGAGGATCTATCTTTAGTCAGCTCAATAGAATCTTCTTTAGATTCAGTGTCGAACCCATCATACTGGTGCATAGAGCCGGAGATTGGTAGTTATATATCTGAAGCATGACTTTTCCTCCAGAATCAACTCCATCACTGCCATTAGCATAGATCATACAGTATGTTAGAGGACTTCTATCATATTCCAAGACATATTAATGTCTACTATCAATTTCCCTTGGTACTATGCTAGGTTGGGCCTTTCTGTATATTGCAGTTTTTAAATATATCTTGCCTGAAACCAATTGTTGCTATCTTCCTGTGCTACCAGGTGGGTACGCTGGCTGCATATTACCAAGTGCCCTTACGCCACATTCTACTGGTCAGCTTCTTCCTTTCATTTCTTATGAAAATAACAAAAGTACTTCATTCAACCGTACTTTAGAAATCTTGACTTCTTTCTTGAAAATCATTCAAGGTTTACGATGAGATGAGCTTGCCAAATGGAGTTTTGAGGCTTCAGCCTAAAGGAGGACATGGCCACCACAACGGGTATTGTCTCTTGATAAAGCTTGAGAAAAAAAATTGTCGAAGAATTTATTCATATGAGTTCAATGATTTAGTTAAATTTTGTCTTGAACTCTGTTGTGCCACTCTTGCAGTACTGGAAAAAATATGCTTATAGTAAGGCAATAATGAAGCTCAACTCATATATAGCTCGTTTATCATGCTAAACAAGCTTAGTATGGTCTGGGATAGTTGAGCTCAAGTTCTAGATTCTTAAGCTTTTAAATACTACCTCCATTTCATGGAATTTGACCCCTTTGCTTTTGGCAATTGCTGGCACGTTTTTCCACGCTTCTTGATAGTGGGTTTTAAAATGGATTTTTGAAGATTTCTTTCTTTTACGAGATACTACGACTGTTGTAGTATCCCGTAAAAGAAAGAAATCTTCAAAAATCCATTTTAAAACTCATTATCAAGAAGCGTGGAAAAACGGTCGTAGTATCTCGTAAAAGAAAGAAATCTTCAAAAATCCATTTTAAAACCCATTATCAAGAAGCGTGGAAAAACGTGTCAAGCAATTGCCAAAAGCAAAGGGGTCAAATTCCATAAAATGGAGGGAGTATGAAAGTTACAAAATCAAAATGAGAACTTCTTAATCATGTAAATTTGGAAAATAATATGAGTTGGGACTCTCGAGAACATATGAACTAGCTTAGCTTGTAACATACATGCTTGTAACTTAACGAGCAAATACTATTAGGCTTGTGGGATTGGCCTGATAAAAGTTCCATGCTAGAAATGAGCTTGAGCTCAGCTCATTAAAATTAACAACCTATCTCGAGCAAACTTTTTTCTGGGTTAGTTTAAGTGACTTGGTTAATTTAAGCCCCAGTTTCTGGAATGTTTTGCAGTTTGCTTGTAATTTCTAAAGAAGTTGTTGCTATTAAATCTTGACTTGTTAGGAGCTAGGACTACCGTAGTCGTACCATATCTTTATGCTTAATTTCAGATTGCTGTGACATGAAATTGGATTAAACAACCTACTGAGAAACTTGAATTTTCTCTTGTCATATCTGAGATTTCTCCAAATGATATTTTCACAAAGTTGTTTTTCCACAGGGTGAAGAGTGTTATGGAAAACTTGGATGGGCGTCGTGAATTTCCCCGGTTTTGCATAGGTTACTTTCGTAACTGAAATCCTACTCCTACTACAGTTTCTTTTGACTAACTAAGCACACATGCCTTTTATTCCAGGTATTGGGAATCCGCCTGGTACAATGGATATGAAAGCTTTTCTTCTTCAGAAATTCAGCGCCATAGAAAGAAGACAGGTACATTTTCCTACATTTAGATTCATGTTCTCTTAGCTCTCAAATAGACCTACTCCTCACACACACACACACACAGATAAGAAGAGTATCAACTTTGATCTGCTTCTTAAGTTTGTCCTTAAAATATTGTGCCTTTGTTGAGAAACTTTTGGATGTGAGAACAAATCAAGATCGTCAATCCTTTTGCAGTGCTTCGGTCTGTCTTACATGAAGTATTTAAATTTAAGTTCTTAGCTAAACAAGCTTCGACGTTTTTTCTGCTTAGGTGGATGCTGCATTAGAACAAGGTGTGGATGCAGCGAGAACGCTCATACTAGAAGGATTCACAGGTCGAATAAAAAGGTTCAATCTTGGGCAGAAATACAAGTATCATCAAGTTTGAGTATTGGAATTAGAAATGGTGCTAAAAAAGTTGATGTAGGAGTATATATCATGCTATCAATGCTCAATTCTCTCTAGTCTTTATCTTGATCTGTGCTTATGAAAGATAGGTATTTTGCTATATGCATAGAGTACACAAGGTTTCAATCAAAATTAAAAAATATATATTTACTAATTTTAATAGTATAAATAAATATACACTAATTATGTTGCTAAATCAAATACTACTACTTGATTAAGATAACATAAAGATCGGCCGTTTGAGGCATGTCCAATTCTTTTCTATTTATTTTATTTTTTTTATCTTTAAAGGAGATTTCACCATTTGTATGCATGCTGTAATATCTATACAAAAGAAGGAAAGCAGTCCACTAATTTTATTATTATAAAGCCATTTTGCCGACTGCAAGCTTTTCTCAATCATCTCAAATTTAAAAATTAACTGAAAAGCATATAATAATTTGAAAATTTGGGCCAGCTTACCCCTTTTAGTTCAAGAATGAGTGCCTATTTGCAGTTTATTTAAAGTAACACAAGTTTGAGATCAATAATTTCCATTTTGAACTAATTAATATTTTATAAGATGTCGAGTATAATTTTATATATCAAAATATACATATTTTTTATTTTTCAGAAATAAAATAAATATCTACTAATACAAATGCATTAGGGTGATCCTATTTTGAAAGGCATAATGCGAAACAAGAGCCCACACAAAATCATGAAATTAAAGCAAAGTCGAGGAAAAGTAAAGATGGGAGCAAACTAAAGCTTCTTTCCTTATTGTAATGGGAGGACTGACTATCAAATTAATATCCAATAAACTTTTCTAGGACCAACACTAAATCAAAAGTGGACGAAAAAAAATCATCAAAATCCAAACTATCCGCTTAATATTTCATCCGTCCCGTTTATATATTGAACCCACAAAATATTATAATAAAATTAATTTTATTTTTTTCAAAAAAATAAAAGGAGCTTGAATACAAGTCACTTTACATTTATATTTACTTGCAATTTCATTTAGTAAAAAACACACTTTTAGACAGAGCTAAAGGCTCCTGCACTAATTAGGAAACGCAATACTCTAACACAAATAAAATACAGTAATTAAGTAAGTAAATTTACTTTAATGAAACCACGACTTCCATAAACATTAAATAATTTAGTAGCTTCACTCATTACGGAAGGGGCCCCACATCAATAAGAACGTTGAGATAGTAGTAAACTTTCTATTGCCCTCTTCCCTCTTCTACCCCTTCCTCCTTTATTAGACCGTTGCAAATTCTTCTACCTCACAAACTTTTAAAAACAAAAAACCAAAGCTTTCATCATCACCGAAAACCTTAACGAAAATCTCGTCAATGGCGGAGATCAACGAATCTCTGCTGCCGCAAAATCGCTATGCTCTTCACGCCGCCCTAGACCCCACATCTCTCATCCTCTCCCAATTCTCCGATTCCGCGAAGCCACAGCTCCTCCAACTCACGACCGAGAGCTTCATCATGGAGCGGGGCCCCAGATTCAAAGCCTACTCCGATCTTAGAGAGAGAAAGCTCAGAATGAAAAGCTCCAACGATCGTCAGATTCCGGAGAAGGTGGTGCAGAACCGATCGATTTTGACGCCGCCGAAGAAGCAGGTCAAATTCAGTTCGAATTTCACCACTCCGCCGAGGAGGCCGAAGCCGCCGTCCGCTTTAGCCCAATCCGTTCCGGATTTCTCCTCCGCCCTGCGGAAGGAGAACAGGAAGCCGGCGGCGCTGCTTCCGCCGCTGGCGGAGCGGTCTCTGACGCCGCCGGCTGCGTTTTCGAAGAACGGAAGCGTTTACGGGAAGGTGGGAGGCGGAAGCAAGTCGGCGAACTCCGCGGAGAAGAGGAGCGGCGGATTGATGGCGAGGAAGAGCTACGCTAGCATGGCGGAGTTGAAGGGGCTGGCCGCGGCGGCGGGAAACGCCATTAATGGAGGGGGAGAAATCAAGGGAGGGAGAAGCAGTAGAGGTGTTGCCAGAACTGTTTTAGGGTATAAGCATTTTTGAAGATTTGCAATTTCTCATTTGGGTTTTTCATTTTTTTTTTTTTTAATTCTTTAATTGTTTGGATTCCTATTGCTCGAGAGTGTGATGTTTTTCTTGATAGAATTTACTTTGTACAGATAGCAAGCTTTTGCATTTCAATAATTTGGAAAATTTGCTTTTGAGTATTTGGTTGAATGCATCCATAGATTATCAAGAAAAAGATACATACAACAATGGCTAATTAATACATCAGTTTGTACAATGGATTCCATCCTTGAATAAGAAGAAGTTAGCTTTACCTATTGGGAATTAAATCTTTCACAATTAGCAAAGATCCATTACAATTTCATCCACCAAAATATGGAACAAATGTCTGCTAATCTCAATCCCAGTCTCAAAAGCTTCAGTCTCACAACTTGTCCATTCTTCTAAAGAACAACTCATCTCTCTCTCGACCAACTCGTCGACGCTGAGCCTCGACGCCTCTTCCCACCTCCTAACAGCTTCCACAATCTCCAGAATCAACATGTTGTTGCTCATCCGAAGAGGCAATTTCCTCGATACTTTGGATCGACTTTCGTGAAATTCTTGAAATCTCACGCCCAGATATTCCATGACCGAATCAAGAACGAATCTTTTGAGCTGGTTCGCCTCTTTGCCATCCTCGACCCCAAGGGAGCAACCGAAGTTCATCCATAGAACACTCGCGAGCATATCCAGTCCATCGAGGAACAAGTGCTTAATCTGAGAGCCTTTCCCTACAGCTGAACCCGAAAGAAGCGAGCTATGGAATGCTAACTCAGCATTCAAGAGCACCTCCTTCACTTGTTCGACCTCATTTCCTTTCAAACCAAAAGCAAGGCCACTGCAGCATAGAATTTCAGAAACATTGTTGAGGATATCAACTATCATCTCTTTAGTAGTTGATGAGGCTGCAGAGTCCAAAATATCACAGTAAGAGGAATCCAAAGATTCGTGGACCGTTTTGTAGCCTACAGAGAGATTTTGAGGTTAGAGAGCCGTAAATATAAACTGATTACATAAAAACTATTTCTTGGAGTAGATGTTGTCACCTAAGCCATCATCTGCACTGCTGGAAGGGAAACTCTCAGTAGAAAAGCAGGTTTCAAGAACAGATCCTGGGCTTAGGTGCTCACTATCGAGCGGTTGATCAAAAGAAGGGTTCACACCCATGGAATTTCCCTGAATAAAATTAACCAATATGACAGCAAATCAAAACCTGATATTAGAATATTAAGAATAATGAGAATTTCTTCAAGCTACAGTCCATCCAACATAGGTCACTGTTTACTTACTACGAGTTCGGTCTAGCAAGGTAAAACTAAGACATGGTATCGTGAACACTAGATTCGCAAACATAGAAAAAGTTGTATTTAGCAAACAAAACAGATCAGGTAATAGATATGGAGGATGAGTACTAAATTACTATTAGATGCCGAAAATCTGGCTTAGGTTAATCAGTTAAATGAAGTTACATTCTGTTTTCTAACTGTGTATCCAGTCTATGACACATTTAACAAGCAAGATTTCCCTTTTTTGCTTTTTGGAGATCCTTATTTCGCTCTATAGCAAATTTTTGAAGATTCAAACTGCACATATCTATGTCAATAATGTATCGAGAATTCAAACCAAAACGAATATCTTTTGACTTGCCTGTAACACGGTTGAAGATCTTGAGCTCAACAAATGGCTCTGATCACTCCAGCCATTTCTCCTATCAGGTGTAGCTGGTAAATCATCCTGCTGAAACGGAACCTCTGATGTCAAGGCCGTTATCAGTTCTTGTAGAATCGTAGCAGTGCTTTTTTTAGGTGCATTGCCTGTATCCTCACCTTGGCAATTCAATTCCTTCAATTTTTGTTCCAGAAGTGCACCGAGTGCATCTCCACTTATGGGACGCGGTGTCTCAAACTTTGTCTTTCTACCACATTCTTCCTCTCCGCCTTCATCACAATATAAACCACTTCTTACCACTGTTTCGTCATCTCCTATCTTTGGCTTCACTGATGAATGAAATGTGAAGTGAGGGTTATACCCCAATTTCTTCCCTGCCACTGAAGGTGAAATAGTATAGCTCGAGCAACCGGTATTTTCACCTTGTCTAGAGATATTACTTGGCCTCCTCTTCCTACCAGTAGGTACTGAGTCATTCATGCTATTAGGGAGTCTCTTCTCCAATTCAAATCTACCGTTCTCAATTCGGGAGGGAACCCTCGACCTAGAGCTGTAACTTATGTTTTGGTTTGCTGAAACAGAATTCTGTGTCCCATCATTCGCAACAGGTGTTAAAGCTTTACTACTCGTCAAAGTATTCACATTTGGCCTTGGAGGAGCTGTTTCCCTAACTCGTAGCATCGGATTTTGCCTATATGGCTTCTGGTTAGTACTAAGAGGTGGAGGTTCACCCCTAGTAGCCTTGCACAAATGCTGCTGAATATGTCCAGCACAAAAGGGACTTCTATACGAAGCAAGTTTAACGTGAGATTGAACATTTCCAATGCTCGGTTTTGAGTAGCCATAGCGAATCTCTCCTTCCAACTGGTGATAACATGTACTTTGCTGCGACACTTGACAACAGGAGCTTGCATTGTTCGAGAAAGGTGAAGCAAAAACTAATGGTTGTGAAGCCATGGAAGGTCTGCCGTTCAAATTATCAACCAAATAGCCACAATTCATGCAAGATGAATCCCCCTCTGCAGCAATGCTTCCAAAACCATACGAATCTTCCAAATGGCTTGACAACGCGTGCATCCTTTCCTCCAAACCTGGTTCTTGTGGAGAATTTCTTGAGGCGTTTGGGTAAGTGAGAGCACATTTAGATCTACTTGTCTGCAAACCAGGTTCCAAGATTCTAGTGGCTGCACCAATCAGTTTAGACGGTCTCTTCCTTGAAACACTTTTCGGGGTCTTCACCGGAGAAGGAAGTTTCGGATGATGATTCTTTCTCGACTTGGATAACACATTCTTGAATGGCAGTTTTTCAGCCCCAAATCTTGCAACTGGTTCCCTCTCACATACACTTGTCTTTTGAAGTTTCTGAGGCCTTACTTCCTGCTTAACAATCCCACCTTTCTCCACATTCAACTCTTCCCTTTTATCAACTAACTTCTCTGCTTTTCGAGAAACAAAACTAGACGAAGAAGAAACCTTCTTCGACTTATCTCTCTGTAAAGTTGGCATAGAATCCAAGCCCATTAGCCTGGCAACAAGCCCGGGAGCACGCATCTCGTGCTTCTGCCCATTTTCGACATTGTTAGACATCTTCGAGGTTGGGAAACCTCCATTGTTTTCATCAGCAATCTATTAAATTCCCAGAATTACAAAGGAAAACAAAATAAATGCTTCATTACTTTAAGCTATTTCATTGAACCAGAAATCAAAGGAAGAAGAAAATGAATGCAGCATTAAATAACTCAGCATTAAATAACTAAACTTACCAAACGAAGCTTCGGTTGCTTCTCATTCCCACCAAATTTATTCGAAGATTGTCTGAACCGAACTATAAACACCAAATCAGCAATGCAACAAAAAACAGATACAAAAATCAATTCCCAAAATTAAAGATAAATGTTCTCAAACAACACTTTTTTTTTTCTTCTTCTTTTAAAAGAAAGAACATATACAGCAGTAACAATAACCTGGTGGAAGTAATTTCTTGGAAAAAAGCTTCTTTTTCGCAATTCTACGATTCCAATCAAAAAGTTGAAAGAAAATACCAACACATCCACCAGGTTTCTGGGGTTTCTTCTCCACAATCGCCAGAGACGGCGCCGCTTTCTCCATTGTTTCATCCATTCTTCCAACAAAACATCAAAGCCCAAGAAAATTGAACAAGTTCTGAACAGAACCCACCTTCCAAAACAACCAAAAACTTCAAAAAAATTCAATCTTTATCCAATACAGAGAAGTCCCATTGGACAAACACTGCTGCACACAAAAAAACCAGTCACATTTTCTTCTTCCTCCCAAAGGAATACCCAAATGTCAGTAAAAAAAAATGCAAGAAACAAACTCCCAACGCCATGTGCAAAGCATGAGAGGTGAGATGCTTGCACAAGAAAAGCCCAAGTTAGAAAAACACCAAAAAATCTTCACATGATGAAGGAGAATCATCAAAGATGTTTCAAGAAAGAGAAACTGTAGAAACAGAGGGGTCTGAAACTGACAGCAGATGTGCAGAGAGCAAGAAAGAGGGAAGGACAAAGGGAGCGTGCATATACATACTAGATATAATATGGTTTTTTTTTTTGTTTTTTTTTTTTAACTTTTTCAAGGCATGGTGAAATGATTATGAATCAACGGGAGCTAAAAGGCATAATCATCTGAAAATAAATGCACGCATATTAATACCTCCATCCCATAAAAAAAAATTCAAAATTATATTTTAAAACTCATATTAAATTTTAATGAAAATGCGTACCAAAAAAATAAAAAAAATAAATAGGATTAATAGTGAGAGATGGAACTAGTAATTATCAAGAATCTTGACAAGTACAGGAAACAAAACAATGGTGTGTTGGGAGAAAAGAAAAAAAAGAAAGATAACAATGAAAATGAAAATGAAGATGAAGGTTGACAGTAGACAAAGCTATGCCGGTGAAAACGGCTGCTCTATGAAACTCAGTAGTGTGTGACAGTGAGGAGAGAGAGAGGAGGATAAGACGGAATGCCACTCGGTGCGTGAGCGCCCACGCGCAATGTGTGTGTGTATTCTACACCTTCGAATTGTTTAACAAGAGAAGTGTTGAGGACCATTTTTGTAGTTTTTTCTTTTTTTAATTCTTGTACTATGTGTTGGTACTATTTTTTTCTAGCTTGGGAGTTCATAAACCTTTTGGGCACAAGTTATTAAAAATTTAAAATGTACTCTCCCTAGTCCATCTTATCTTTTGCTCCCACATGTTGTAAATTATTATGGTATCAACTACTTAAAAATAAAAGGGTGAGAAAGTGATAGAAAATCGAAAAAATGAAATAGTGTTTACAGATCGTGGACAAAATGAATATTTTATTAAGATGCATGCAGATAAGTGAGTAAATAATGAGTGTCGGTATAAATTAATCTGACGATTGATTAAGACTCTTAATAAAGATTAATATTATCATTTTGAAAAATACTAGTACTCCTTCCGGTTAAAAATTCGTGACATATTTATTTTTTTTCTTCTTTTTGGCATGCATTCCCACACGCTTCTCGATAGTGGGTTTTAAAATAAATTTTTGAAGTATTTTTTCATTTACGGGATACTATGAATGTCATAATATCCCGTAAAAAAAACAATGCTTCAAAAAATTATTTTAAAATCTATCATCGAGATGCGTGGAAATCTTGAGCCGAAGGGAGTAACATTTAGAACGAGTGAATGCAAAACCTTCTCGTCCCGTTTAATAAGACACGTTTCTATTATTTTATATTCAAATGTAATCAAGAAACATCTTATTTTAAACAGGACGGAGGGAGAGTATTATGTTATACTACCTCTGTTTGGATTTCTGTAAGGTGATTATTTGTTAGTTAATTAACACAAAGTTATTAACTATAACCAACCTTCTAATCCTAGCTCACTAATTAACCCTAATAAAAGTCTCTTCTCATTTAATAAGTGGAGACTTTTATGAAGGGACGGAGGAAGTAATTAAAATTTCATATGATTACTTATTTTAATAAATAAAATGTATAAAAATTCGTGTGAAAAACCCCATATCACAAAATCATCAATAAGAAAAAAATTCGTGTGAAAAACCCCATATCACAAAATCATCAATAAGAAAAAAAGAAAGAAGAGATAGAGATAGAGATAGAGAGAGAGATTATGGATGAGCACCGTCGAGTCTACGTCTGCTCTGCTACCTTGCGCTGTCGCGAAACGCCTCACTTTTTCTTTGGAGCGTTTGCTTCGCAGAGCCTACAGGGATATCATAGTTGGCCCCACAAAGAGACACGTGTCGCTTAGACAGAGCGAGTGAAAGTGCATCTCGCCCTCCCGCGCGTGGGCTAGTCGGTTGGTGACACGTGGGATTTGACGTTGCGGGAAATTCGAAACTGACCGACGGAATTCGTGTACTCCTGTTTTTTCAAATTCTGGTTTATGAGATATTCATTTTTATATTTATTTAATTCAAAATATCGCAAGGATTAGGGATTTTTGTCTTCAATGGTGATTCAATAATCACAAAAAATTTTATTTTTTTTATTTTTGGGAATTTTTACTACTAATACTTGATGATATATTTATTTATTTGATGCTTGATTGTATTTGGATTTAATTATTGATTCTTAATTCACGGTCTTCAACAGTGTTTTAGTTGTGTTTGAATTATTACTTCTTCATTGATGCGAAATAGTAGTACTATATCAACAGGCGTGGTTGTAACAAAATTATAATGCACAAAATTTTCTGCTCCAATTATTAATATTTGAAGCGTTGTATGTGAATTAGGAGTACAAGTGTAAAACCGGACCCCTACATTTTAACACGGTTCGGTTGATTTTGACTATTGATCAAGATTGGGCATAAATACAAAAATAACTATGTTAATGAAATTTTGAAAAAATGAAATGAATCACAACTGCAGTTTTTGTGTGCTGTCCGATTCATATACTTCCATCTAGTCCGTCTTAAAATGTATTTTGAAAATGAGTGATTTCAACACCTCCCCTGTCGAAATATCGAGTCAGGTCTACTGTAAACAACAAACTATCAACGATCTTAAACTGGCAACGTTGTCATAGTAAAAATTGGGCATACGCCCCCTTAAAACATCTTGTGAGAGGGGAGTGACATCCAACCCAGCTATATATTGAGTTCGAGACTTATCTCAAGTTGATGTGGACAAAGAGTTGGCTTCAGCACGTCCTGTCATGTGTATGCCGTAATGACTATCGGATCTAATGTGAACAATAAATTATCATCAATCTTGAATCGGCTTTGTTACAATATTAAAAATTGAGCCTACACCCCCTTAAAAGACCTTATGAGGGAAGAATCGTTCCACTTTTATATTGAGTTTGAGACCTTTTTTTAATTCGATGTGGAACAAATGAATGACTTCAATGATTGATAATAAGAACAACAATAACATAATAATGGTCATCAAGTCATCAACACAACCTATTTATACTTGGGGGAAAAAAAGATTAAAGGAAAAAAAAACTCAACCCATTAATTGCAATTTGCCAATAATTCGCAATAATAATTATATAGGTATAACGACTTTATTTAAATAGCTACATGTATAATTTATGCAGTTACATTTCGTTGCGGCGCTGATTGAATTGTTTCATCAATTCTTCATTTGTTAATATTACATACTACATCCATCAATAGTATCCCGTAAAAAAATGAATACGTCAAAATTATATTTTAAAACTTATACTAAATTTTGGTAGAAAAACGTGTTGAAAAATCAAAAAGCAAATGGCTCTAATATAATGGGATGTAGTTAGTATCTCTCTTTAAAAGGATTTTCCGATAGTGGACGAAGCATGCACATGATTTTGCCAATGAGAACTTATAAATCATTTTTTCCTAAATAAATGATTTCATATAAAAGCTTTGGGGAATGTTAGCTAACATAACAAAAGAATAATTTAATAAATTAATAAAACCCAGAAAGTCAAATATAGGAACAAATCCAACAAAATATACATTATTCTAAATTTATTTCCAAAATCATTAAACCCAAACAAGATCCAATACTAGGGTGGAGTAGAAAGACCAGGTCCATGGACCACACTAAACAGTAAACATTAATCACAAAAGGCATATACGAATAAATCATAGTATGAAAAAAGTTCTAATAGTGCTTATAAGCACACAAAGTCATGCTTATAAAATTGTACAAAATTATGCTTAAGTATCGCCATGTTTATTGTGTCTTGTAATCATGTTTAAATCAACGACAGTTACAGATCAGAATAAAATCAATTGTTTAGATCTATTCACATATTTCACATCATAACTTATTTTTATATAAATCATAATTATTTAGGTGGTGGCGTGGCGCAAGAATTCAACCTCTTAAAATTGGAATAATGAAAATTGGTCCATACCATTGATGAGAGAAAGTAGAGAGGTCAAGAATCATTACTACAACTTTGTCAATTCTGTATCTGTTTCTCAGAACTTAGGACCATTCTTTGCTGCTAAAGTTCAATACATATTGGTGCAAGAGTCCTCGATTTAGGAATTTTGAGGTAAATATGAGTAAGACTAAACATAAAAAATTATGTCCTTTGTGGAATAAGCTTTCCTTGTAACACTAAAGCCTCTTTTGTTTGTGATTTCGTTCTCAACTTCTGATACTTTTTAGGTGGAGTTTGAATGATGATACTTTTGTGTAAAAGCCAAGTTAAGCTAAGTTTTAAAAGAGAGTGATTTTTGCACTACATGATTTTTTCATCATTTTCTTCTACTTTCACTTGTTCTATTGATAGATAATACTCCTCAGTCAGGATTAAAAAAAAAATGTCTCCAAATAGCCCTTTTCACATTTTCTTATTAATTCATGATAAGAAAAAATATGGGAGTTTGAAGTGATAATATATTTCCACTTGTAGCGTCTGAATAAATTTTATTTTCCACCTTAGAGAATATATAAGATAAAAGAAAGTGAAGACTTACATTATGTGATAAAAATTTCCATTATTTTCTTATATCTCAATTTATTTATTAACCAATGAGAGAAATTAGTTAATTATAGAGATAATAAAGATTTATTTGAACTATGGAGAAGTTTGGAAAATAATTGAAATAATTATGATTCTTTCTAGAACTTTGCATGTATATGATATGATGACACAAAGCAATATAGTATACATCATAATTTTACAACATTATTACTAGTGCAAGGTGCAAACAGGGCATGTGATAAATCTTGACAAAGAATTCAGCAGTATCCATCTTAATTTACTAGTCCGTTTTTTATTATTTTATACAATATATATTTAAGAAAATGGACTAATCGGGAAGTTTTATTTTGAGTGGCTATGTGTTAAAATATGTACTTCCTCTGTCCCACTCAATTTGACCTGTTGATCATTTTATACTATCCATTTGAATAAAAAACAGACCAAGTCGGGTGGGACGGAGGGAGTAGTTGGATGCAATGCAATGAAGGGGGTCAAAAGAGACTTTTTCACTTTGTAAATTTTTTTTTGGGGGGGGGGGGGGGGGGGTTGGCGGGTACAATCAAATAAAAGAACTGACCCACACATAGAAAACATGACAAGTCTTGAAGAAACCTTCAAAATTATGGCCATCTCTATCTATCAAAAGCTTGTGGAAGTAAAGAGAGTCATTATTATGATTTCATAATATGATTAAGTTACTATAAATAGACTTAGTTGTGACACCCCACAACTCCTAACCATACTCTTTTTCTTCTACCAAATAAAGTTGAACCCAACTTGTATCTCTCTCTCCACCACACAACCCCTTTACAGATCCACATAAATCTCATTTGCTATCCAAAACAAGATTCTACGTGCATGATTTAACCAATTAAAAATTAACAAAACGTACAAAGTTCGATACTATTTCCGTTTTGAACGTCTACGAAGAGTTTGATACTTCCACTTTACTATGTGGGGCCCACATCACTTTATATTCTAAACTTTTCTTTTTTATAGTTATTTACAAAAAAATATCAATTTATTAATTCAATTTTTCTCTAGGAGGGCCTAATACTTCTCCTTAATGAAAATTTATGAACCGTACATCAATTTTTTTTTAGCGTATCGAACTCTCTTTGGACGAATGAAGTATTCCCTCCGTCCCACTCGACTTGACCTATTTTTTATTCAAATGGATGATATAAAATAATCAAACATGTCAAATCGAGTGAGACATATAGAGTATATTATACTACCTCAGTCCCGTTGAAATGACCATGTTTCTATATTTTATACCTCACATATATTCAAGAAACACGACAATTTCGACGGGACGGAGTGAGTGCTAAGCAGATCACATAAATGTACTAGTACTAGTATTTATACTGGTCAAATTTAGTAACCTAATAAATGTTCAATTATTATATATCTAATATATTAATAAATAGTAGAGCATCTTTGGAAGAAGACCGATTCCTGGGTACATTTCTGACAGAATCTGGAGAAAGCAAAAGTGCAGAGTATAGAAAACAATATTTAGAATGTGCAACCATTTTACTTATACCTCCTAATAAAATACTCCCTCCGTCCCGTCGAAATAGTCTTATTTCTTGAATATATATGAGATATAAAATGTAGAAATAGGGTCATTTCGACTGGACGGAGGTAGTAGAAAATTTGAATAAAAAATGAATTAAAACAAAGAAGAAAATGACAACACTAAAAGCTTCTTACCTGTAATTCGGCATCCCATTTCTGTAAGCACATAACGCCGGCCCAATTATTGATTTCCACTTCTTCTTCATTTTCTTTTTTTTTAAATTTTAATTTTAACACTCGCAGTGCATTAAATACAATCTTAATCTTAATTAATCACCGCTTAAAGCATTTTACCTTTGTTATTGAACTCGAGAAATGATGGAGGAAACCAATAACAACTAATTAACACTCAAATAATCAGTACTTCTTCTTGCTCCGGTCCTTGCCGCCGCCGGAAAAGATGGAGCCGAGGCCGAAGAGGGCGGCCGGAGGTACGTTCAGCACCGGATTGAATTTCATCCCGCCGCCGTGGGAGAAGTGGCCGTTCTTCTTCAGCGGCGGTTTCGACGATGAGTAATTCCCAGGCTGTTGCGCTTGCTGCTTCTGCGCATGCGAACTGTTCGACGAATTGCTTTTGACGAAATTCTGCTTCTGGCTGCTCGGAATCGACGAGCGCTTGCCGCTGGCGGTGGATCCCGTCGAATTGCTTCTCGACAGGAGCGGCAGCGGGCAGAGAGTCCGGCCGTAGCCGCTGCCGCAGTTTAAGCTGGAGCTGCGCTTGAATCGCCAGAACGATCTCTGCTTCTCTTCCGATTCCGAGCTGGTCTGCTTAGCTTCGGCCGATCTCGCCGCGGATTTCTGCTGCGGAGGCGGCGGCGGAGGAAGAGGAGGCGGCGGTTCCTCCACTCTCGGCGGCGGCGCTGCTAGGCGCCTCTTGATCTCGATCGGGAGGATCTTCCCGTCGAAGAAGAGCTCGTCGGCGGAGGAGGACTCCTGGTCGAAGCTCTCGCGGAAGACGCAGAAGTCGAAATCAATGGAGGAGGAGGCGCTGGAGCGAATGTACTGCTCGATGGGAACGACGTCGGATTGTGAGAGATCGTGCGAGAAGGAGATGCGGGGGCTAATGCCGGCGCTGGGGCTATCGGGAAAGACTTCGATCGCCATTTTCTCCTTCAATTATAATATATTGGGTAGAAATATGAAGAAGAAGAAGAAGAAGAAGAAGAAGAAATGAAGTGATGATGGGAGAAATGCGAAGCAGTTAGGGTTATTCAAAGTGAAATAAAAAGCATTAAACGCCTCCAAAAACGGTCAAAAGACTGGAAAATTTAAACATATTTGAAGAATTTTAGTGAAAATATTTGAAGCGCCGACCGTCAAACTAGACTTGTTTGCATGGAACTTTGATTATTTCTTTCAACAATCAAACTATATTATATATATTCACTCAACTCAAGTATGGTGGGGTTCTAAGTATTAAATTAATTAAATAAAATATTACATGACTTTTTTGCAAGAAATCTTCAAGGTTGGGATCGAGATAGTATAAAACATGGAGAGAGTGCCCTTTTGGAAAAATAGTTTTAATTGATGTTTATAACAAGTTGTATTTTTCTTTTATCCCTTTTGGCGACGTGGGGAGATGAAATGTGAAATTTGTGATATAAATGGAAATAGATTTAGAAAGGGATAGTTGCATTTAATTTAATGGTGATAGCATATATCCATATACTCTTCTCTATATAGTATACTGGCTCTCACGTAGAAACGAGTCACTTAAATTGGGACGGAGGAAGTATTAACTCCGCCACATTTTATAAATTACGAGATAAGCTATTTATGAGACATGGACCCGAGTCCGGGCCCGGACCTGGGCCCCGGCCTGGGGATGGAGGTTGGGGGTGGGGTCTTAAACAATGTAGAAGGGAAAGACATGTTTTTGGCTTGGTGGGCATGCACATACACACCATTGAAACAAAAATCAAAACACAAAATTTGTGACAGTATTTAACAAATATATATATCTGTCAAAGAAGCCCACTTCTCGAATGAATTAACTTTATACACTGATAATTCTCTCGAGTGCTTTAGTTGGTCGGCACTCACAAAAATACAAAAGAGAATGAGGGATGGCCTTAATTATTATCAATGTTTACTTTATTTTATCTCTAGGTAAGTGTCCTTTACTCATGAAATCATAGCCCATTATCCAAAATCTCAGAGGAAATGATTATTTGTCTTAGATATACCAACTTTTAAGGTAGGAAAATCATAGACAAAATTTAGATGATCATATAATCTTGTTATGTCCCAAATATTAAGTACAGGACAATAGATGTATAGGGTTGTATAGTATAATAATTGTTACTCTAGATATAAATACTTGACAATGAAGTAATCTATAGACTATAGATGGGCGGCGTTTCAAATTCAATTATTAGAGATATCATAAACATTCAAGCTAATGAATTGACTCCTTCTTTATCTAAAAGGAAATAAGCATTAATAACTTTCATTTTTATTACTAGACATCATTTATTTTAATATGCGATGTGATAGATATTATCTAATTATATACTACTATATTACTCCTACAGAGAAATATGGAACAAAAATAGAAGGGGAAAGAAATTAGGTGATTTGGGAATCATTTAAAAGAAAAAGGAAAGAAAAAGAGTTTTCTAAAGCCAAAGTAAAGGTCCTATATATGAAGAGTGAAAATCAAGAATTTGAGGTAGTAGGAGAGTATAATTGCATTCATGCACAAGGAGGAAATTATCATTGCCCACAAAGAGAATGCAAGTAAAGTGAGAAATGTGGAGTAGATATGAAAAAAACTTTAAAGGAGGAAAAATCAATTGCCAACAGCCAAAGTGGAGCTATCCATATCTAAATTGAAAAGTATTGAATGGCCATAGTCATTGAGAGTGATCCTATTTATCATTTATCATATACTCCGTAATATATATAATATGTGTGTGTGTGTCGTGAACATTATAATTCAAATATACGGAGTATATGTACGTACAATGCATTATAATGCAATTGTCCAATCGATCACTATATCTTTGATGTGTTGTTTGAATGATGCAGTCATGTATGTGCGTGAATATATGAGATATAAAATATAGTTGGACATTATTAATGGGACACATGAAGTATTTATTACTCCTCCATCTACGATAAATGTGCTTAAAATTTTCGGGACTGCATCAAGTAGATGTTAATTAAGATAAAGTTTGAATGATCTCACTTGATGTAGTGTCTCACTATTTCAAACAGAATAATACTTATATTAAATGAGACCTAAACTTTATATTAACATTCACTGTTCAACATCTAAAAATATGTACCAAAAGATTCTAAACACGTTTATCGCGATGAAGGGAGGAAATACTATTTTTCTTTTATCATTCTTAATTTTACAATGACGAGCTCTAATGAAAGAAAAAAATTTAGATTGGAAGACATGTTCAAGAATACAAACCACAATTCAAAGAAATAAGAGTGCATGAATTATCCTTAAGACATTCTAGAAAAACACTAAACTCGAGTGGTTATCCCAAAATCAATCATACTACTACTATTCATTATGGTGCTCTATGAATTTTTTTTGTTTAATTTCATTTTTTTAAGTTAGTTTAGAGAAAATGCAATAGCCTAGAGATAAGGGTTCCGAATTAAGAGATAAGGGTTCCGAATTAAGGGAACAACTCCACGCATACCCACATTCTCACCTCAAGCTCTTACACCCTTTAATTTATTGTATTTTATTTGATGCCTCCATGATTTTGTGGTGACCAAAAGAAGAAGGGTCCATGAATTTCGAGAATGCTAATAATTCTTTTTTATTTTGTTCTTTTTTATTTGGTGCAAAAAGGAAGAAACTAATAATTCTTCAAAAAATAAAAATAAAAATAAAAATAAATAAAAGAAATGAACTTTTTCTTTTTCACTTCCTTTTTGGGGATCCCATTTTTCATGTCCACCACATGCCCATGTGACCAAACACTTAAAAGAGTGACTAATAACATCAATATAGTTACATCTTCCACTTCAATGTCCCCATCTCATTTGCCCCTTTTCTATCTTCTTATCTTCAAATCATTTATCCCCAATTTCTTAATTAAAACCTTTTCTAATTTGATATATAATGTTAAAAGTTTGTGTGTGATTTGCATCTCATGTGAGCAAGTTTATAATTGGGTGGTGTCGGTGAGGAGTTATTAGCAAGTTTGTGTGTGATTTGCAATATCTCAATTAGATATTGTAAAGTTGGCCTAACGTCCGGCCCAGCTCCGAATCGGGCCGGGCCACATATATAGTCTCGACAAAATTTTGAAGATTGTCCAGAATGGGAAAAAAGCCCGATTGGCTAGGTCAGTCGACTAAATATTTTTTTCACTAAAAAGAATTTTTCAAACTGAGTTGTGCCTCAAAACTCTCAGCCGGAAAGGTTTCGGGCCAAACCAACCCATTTTTAGCCAAAAACCCATCGGTCTAGGGGCCGGGCTGCCATTTTGCTAGCCCTAATTTCAACTTTTATTTGTTTTTCTTAATCATTATTTGTTTTTTTAGAAGGCCCCATCCACAAGTTTTGAAAATAACAATTAAACTTTATTATTTTAATTTTAAATAACACTCAAACTTTATTGTTTATTTTAGAGCTGTTAATACTCATAATTTAAAATTATAAAAGTTCAAGGATTAGCTAGCGAATATATCTCAAAATTTTCCACCAATAACAACAATCAAGTCAATAAAATAGAAAAAAAATTCCAACAATTTTCGAAACAGAGAAAATAAGCGGCCAGTGGCATGGTGCGATACAATCGCAAAGCCCACAATCTAACAGGCCTACAACTGAAAACAATACAAGTACTCCGTAATAGATTAGGTCAAGTGATTTATTAGCTTTCAAGACCTGACTACATTATGCGACCGACTCATGCAAATTTTTGTCAGAAAATAATAGTAATTGCCAATTACTCGAGTGACCTACCTCATTAATTTTCATATATAAGGTGGACCACAACTAATGTATCCACCTCAAATCAAATGAGTGAAATATTTAATTTCATATTCTTTTCAATAATTAATATTGAATTTTACATAAATTGTTTTTCAAAAATAACTTTCTTCAAAAAAAAATCTTCCACCAAAACAAAGGCCCCATATTCCATTTTTTACTTGCTTGTTCTGTTTATTTAAGTAACTCAACGAGGTTCCGGAAAGGGATAAAAAGTCGGGATGTAATTTATTGGAGAGTAATTAAAGAGATGAAAGCGAAAGGAGAGGTGGGAGATCATTTGGAGATGCTTTATTTATTGTTGTAAAATTCCAAAAAGAATACTATGTTAAAGGTTTTGTGGATAAGAAAGCAAATAAAAGAGAATAAAATATTTATTCTATTAACTTCAACATATATTAACTCCCGTCTCGTCACGAGTATTTTTCTTTTTGTTGAAAGAGAGGATTATGATACCCCTTTCCTCATTATTTCACTAATGAGAGAGGATTAAATAACCAATATATTTATTTATTCTTACTCGTCAATTAAATTTCTAAATTGAAATAATGCAAATGCTACAACAATGATTTTATTTTTTTTATTTTTTATTTTTATTTTTTTTGACGCAAAAATGGTAGAACAATGAATCAGTAAGTTGTTCATTTGGGATTATACTTATATATAAGAAATGTACTAATAGTAGTCAATTGCGTTAATGTTTTAATTATTCTTCCAATGTTTTCTATTTGTATTATTTGCTCGAAACAGGTTTATTTAATTGTTAGTAATTGCTATTAGCAATAATTCTGGATCTGAAACATACCTGGTTAATCAATATGTAACATTCAATTGCATTAATGTATTATTATTATTATTATTATTATTATTATTATTATTATTATTATTATTATTATTATTATTATTATTATTATTATTATTATTATCCTATGATGTTTCAATTTCTTTATGAGTAATGTTTTATTTGTACTTTTCAAAAGGGATTAGCTTATTTTTGCATATCTGGTAAAAGTCATGGGCTTACATGTCAAAAGCCCATAAAAATAAGTATTGGGTTATACTTTAAAGCCCAATCTAGCCCACAGTTAGTATTGGACTTATAAATAAATAAATATTTATAAACATAAACTACCCAGTTGAATGAAATTCAGAATTCAAGAATGCCGGATGTATTAAGGTTATTTATAGTTAATGACCCGAATTTTCATCACTTTTTATTTGTGATCTTTTTTTTTTTAACTAACTTCTAAAAAATTTAGATTTATGATTTGATTTTTTAATAATCTAAAATTTGACATTAGAAGAGTTGGGCCCAATTCATTTAAATCATAAATTAAATTATTTATAAGAGATTGCTTCAAATCATTAGAAGACTTAAATCAAGTCGCCTGTAAACGACAAAGACACAAAGGTCTGTTTTGCGATGGGACAATGACTTCTTCTTCTTCCTTTCTTTTTTTTTTTTTTTTTAAGAAGGATGAAATGGAACAATATGCATTTAGCAGCTTTTATTATAGTAGGACACCAACTCTGCTAATTCCGCGAAATCTGGACATATTCAAACTACCTCCAAAAACTATTTTTCTTCTTTAATCAAGAAAAAAGCTTTCGTTTTACTCTGACCACGCCAACTGGGCTCTTCATTTACCTGCCGTTTCATTCGTCAATGCACAATTCTTGATTTTATAATACTATTGTTTTTTAACTTTTCCGTTCCTTTTTGCATTTCTTTTTCCCTTCCCTTCTCAAAGAAAATAGAAAAAGTTGAAAGAGAATGGTGGATCCGAACTGGGAACTGAAGAATTGTTGTCAGCGCGAACAAGTCACGTTCCTCATCACAATCGGCGTCTTCACTCTTGCCATTCTTGCTGTATGTTGCTTCTTGCTTTTGTCTTTCTTTTCTCGTTGACTTGCTAAAGATCTTTTTTTGAGACCTCCCTTTTTCTTGAAGTTGCTTTTCTGTTCTCAGAAGGAATTATTTCAACCATTACAATGATGTTGCTTGCTATTTTCTTTTTATTTTTTTATCTGTTTGTGTAACTTTTCCCCCTTTTCTGTTTAATGGGCGTTTACTCCGCTTTAATGGTATCTTGGTGTGTGAACAAAAGCTTGAATACTAATTTACATGGCCGCTTTGGGCCAATGGTAGATTTTTGGAGCCAAACTGCGGTGTTATTACAGCAAAGACATCATGATTGATGGTTGATCTACTCGTGGATTTACACTATTTAAAACTATACATACTTACCCATTTACCCATTAATTTAGATATAGCATCAGCCTGTTGTTGTATAGCTCCAAAAGCTTTGTGGATCAACGAGGGGAAATTGATCATTTGTCTTTTTGATGTTCTGAAAGTATCTCTGCAACATTTTGATCATTGATGGGCAACCACAGGTTGTTACCATGATACATTCGATATGAACAAAGGTAACTAGGTCGACCAGCTTGAGATCGTGGTGAAAAGCTGGTTGGGATTCGAATTTGGCTGAGAGAGCCTAGTTTTGAGTTATATAGCTCTGATGTCGCTTTTCTTGATTTGATGATAAGCCAGATAGTGCATTAGGGGCCTCGAGTTAAACCAAGAGTGGGGTGTGCTTGCCTCACTAGAGCTTATCATCATTTGACATTTAGCCAGAAAAGGCGTAATGGACCTCAGCTAAACTAACACTGCCTCGTGCTTGCCTCGTTGGAGATTGTCTTAGATAACATGTTATGAAATCCAGCAGTGTGGAATATGTTAATCAGCATGCAATTGTTTTAGTTTTCTGAAATTTCAAGCTTGCCATGTCATGATTCATTCATTTTGGTTGGAATCACCATATGTGCAACATTCATTTATTCAGTCCCTACTTTTTCCATTTTATTCGTTCATTTTCCTGTTTTTTTTCCCTGCCAACAGATTTGCTTGACATCACTCCTTGAATTTCTAATTTATTCCATTTCTTTATGGCAATGACAGCTGTGGAGAACATTTCTGCTTACACCTTTTAAGCTCATCACTGTATTTCTTCATGAATTAAGCCATGCAATTGCTTGCAAGCTCACATGTGGTCAGGTAAAAATAATATTGTTTGTTTTTATTCATTCTGCAAATCTGAAGCTTGTTATCTATCTATCAAAGTTCAAGTGTAATTATATGTCCTATTCCTGTGAGCTCTTCATGAGATATATTGTGATTTATACTCAATATTTCACATGAATGAATTTGAATTGTACTCCAACTTCCTGTAACTACGGCTTATCATCATGGAGGAGAACTGTTATTGTAGAATATATGCAGATACAAATTACCAACAAATATATTCATCAATAACGATTATTACAATGAGAAGGATTTCTAAACCATGCAGGCCTCAAAAGAATAAATCTTGACTAATATGGACGTCAGTCATGTACTATGATAAGTCATTTATAACCTGAATTGGGCGTCTAGTTATAGTTTTTTTTTAGAAGTCTTTCTCAATGCTGAGGTCCTAATGTTCATCACCAATCCCTTTGCGAAGAACTGAAGCTCTTACAGCTGTAACATATGTTACAAACTATGAAACCATCTAACTTATTAAAGACTGTTTAAATTTTTGTATCATTCACAATTGTATCTCCGATGTTTTCCATTTTATCTCTATTGCGCTCATCAAATTAGTTGATCTCTGTATATCCGAGCTTTCCAAATTGTGTTTTGCCATGTGTAAGTGTTCAACACTAGGATCGCACATCTCTTTTTACATGTAGGTAGAAGGCATCCAGGTTCATGCAAATGAAGGTGGGGTCACGCAAACACGCGGTGGTATATATTGGCTGATTCTGCCAGCTGGATGTAATACCATGTTTCCCTTTTTAGTCTTTTTTGGCAAAAATATTTCAGATCTTTATGCATCTTTTAATTTTTTCTTCTAAATTTACACATTTTCCATTTCTTTTTTGTTCTCTATCGTAGATCTTGGCTCATCATTTTGGGGTATGGTTCTTGTACTTGCATCAACAAAGCTTCTTAGTGCAAGGATTGCTGCTGGTGGTCTTATCCTTGCCCTTATTGTTGTCTTCTTCATAGCCAAAAATGTAAGATTTGAGAAATGTGGTTCTCATTATCTGCATTGATTTCTAATATGATTTCTTTCAAAGTTATAATGTTCTTGAGTGTTCACATATCTTACTGACTACTTTATAATCAAACAGTGGACACTCCGAGGGCTTTGTATAGGTATGTAACTTTGCTGATAAGTCTACTTAGCGCTTTAAATTTTTTGAGGAACCAGGGATTCTAATCTTTGCATAATATGCCTATCAGGATTTATCGTGTTCATTGGTGTTGTTTGGGTGCTGCAAGAGCTAACTAAAGTTCGTATTCTTCGCTACGTTATTCTCTTCATTGGTATGAGATTATCTTTGTTATACTTCTAAATTTCAAATCAGTTCATTTCTTTATATTTTTAATCACTTATGGCTTTTCCTCTGTGTGACAGGTGTTATGAATAGTTTGTTTTCCGTCTATGGTACAAACTCTACTTTCATATCAATTCGACAAAGTACAACAGATAAAGCACAGATTTAATTATATGCTCCCATGCAGATATATACGATGATCTGATATCTAGAAGAGTCAATTCGAGTGATGCTGAGAAGTTCGCTGAACTTTGCCCCTGCCCTTGTAATGGAGTTGGATGGGGAGTTATTTGGTAAGCGTTTACATAGTCATAATGTTATAAGGGAAAACATTTCCAATTATTTGGTTCGTTTATATGACTCTAGTCATGATAATCTTTAATTCCCAAAGAATTTATAAAATTTCAAACTCTGCATGCATAATCTTTAATTCCTGAAAATTTATCAAGTTGTGATAGGCAAGAAATGCTCTTCAAAGTCATTTAACCATAATACCGTTTCAAGACCTTGTAATATAAAAGAATGACCGTTTCAGAATTTCTCAGACTCGTAGTTGTTGCAAAATAAGTGAGTGTTAGGAGTTAGGACAAAGTGAACGAGCCGAGTGGGGCAACAAATTCTGAATCAGTAGAAGGAAATCCACCATTTTGAGCTACTTCTTACTTTTTTTAATCGAGTTTCGACCCATGTGATATTTAAGCCATTTGAAATCTTATGATCAGCCCTTTCAATCAAATGCTCAGAATTTCCATGTATAGTTGAATTAATATCTTCTGTATTTTTAAATTTATCAATTTAACATTTTCTGCAGGGGAATGATATCCTTCATATTTCTTTCTGGATCCATATATCTCGGGCTTGTCATCTTGTCATGAGGTACTTTACATTGCAGTCTTACTAAGTTCGTTCGGTTTAATTAAGACTTCCTTTCATATTCTTTGTTAGTATTACTACCATAAATCTAATCCCTCCACTCTATAATAAGAAAACCTAAAGAGCACATATTTGATTGGAAAATCATGTCCAGTAAGTTAGTAACTAGGTTTAGTAACTCAGCTAGGAATAAAATATGCTAGCTCTCTTGTATTTTGTCGTCACTTTTGCACTTCGATCTTTATCTCGACGCTCACTTGCTGCAAATTTTGATGTCAGGGTTGAGTATAATGGCTCTTGACAGTGCTCTAGACTCTGTACAGCAAGATCTTGACTTGATTGCAGTTTATCCTTTCATGTACAGATTCATTTCTTTGGCCAATTCTTTTGATTCTTATCCCATGATTATGGAAGATTTTAATATTGTTTCCTACCAATATCGGTTATGTGAGGTATATATTGTCCTAGAGTGTTGAATATTTTGAGATGATTATGTATGTTATTTTATATTTCTGATTCAAATTATACTTCTTGTTCAATGAAAAATGTTGTGTAGTAATCGATTGGTGCTTAGTGAAAAATCGGAGATTTATATGAGAAAAAAATCCAAGAAAATTAGTGAAATTTGAAGTAATTTGGCAATAATTGGCAAAACAAATCTAAGAAAGAGATGCAAACAAACACGAGACAAAACCAAACACTAGAGCAAAAACTGATGGTAATAAATCCTAAAAGAGTAGTGACAAGACAATTTGAGATATTAAACTTCACATTAGTTACTAGAGCCGCCAAGGCAAGGAAATTAGAGATACTATTAAACAAGGGTATAGTAAAGCAAGCTCTAATTATTCTAATTAATTAGTAGGTTTGAACCTCCATTCATTAAGTTGGAAGATGCGAGGAGGTGCTTCAAGAAACACCATGGCTTGCACTGTCTTGACTTCTTCCCTATTATCCCTCACAGTCATTGTGAGGAAGCTAGTCCGATGACCACCGGCTTCCACTACTTTCACAAATCCATCATATACATAATACTCACCATGCATCTGCACGTACTCATTATATTATATTCAATTCCCCTATTTATTATTATTATTATTATTATTATTATTATTATTATTATTATTATTATTATTATTATTATTATTATTATTATTACAACAACAAATTAATTCATTTTTTTTACTAATAGTATAGATATTACAAACCTCAGCCTCCTGATTGATTTTATCAACTACAAAGTTGAGCTTTGACCTCAAAATATCACTATAAGGTTGACTATCGACAAGTGCTCTGCTCGGTATGTATAAAGGAAGGTTCTTGTTTAACAACTCAGGAGGGCAATTATCATAATCATAACCCTACAAAGACGTACAAAATTAGGATCGGAAAGCAACAATAATATAATAAATAATAATATAATATAATAATAATAATAATAATAATAATAATATAATAATAATAATATAATAATATAATAATAATAATAATAATAATAATATAATAATATAATAATAATAATATAATAAGACAACTCGCATCTATAATCATTGAACAAACTCAAAATACAACTATATATCGATCTCTTAATCTTTGAACTTCATGCACATCTGCTTTTTGGACACAATTGCATACAAATTAGTATTCTTTATATACATATATGTAAATCAAAATTGAGCATGCATGCCAAATTTGAAAATTCTCAATTTCTAAAGAAAAGGAAATATGGCGAGATGCAAAAATCTTTCAAGATTAATTTTGTTCCCACCATCCGAATAAATTAAATCCCTTTGCATGCATCAGCTAATTACTAATTATTATATATGCAGTGAAAAACACATCGATCTATAACAAAACTTGAAGCAAATTAATTAGATCTCACACCTGCGTTCAAGAAACCCAGTTTCCTCCACAACCCATTTCTCGATTTCAAACAAAAATCAAATCTTTACTACAACGATATTAACATAGAAAGAAAGAAAAAATAAATACATACACATTGTATTCAAGAATCTCATAATAACATACCCTAATTAATACAAATTAATTAAGATGATAAAATAAAATTACCCTTTTTTTCATGATATATATTTCCCCCCTTTTTTTTTCTAGGTCCATATATCTCGGACTTGTCATCTTGTATATACAAGCTATAGATCAATATTTTTTGAGATGATCCCACGAATATCACGATAGATTTGTGGAGTATTTTATATTTTATATTTTTGATTCAAATTGTTTTACGTTAACATAATGCAAAAGATCGAGTTAACCCGAGCCTGTCAAAATTGCATGGGCCTGAAAATATTAAGGCCTAATTTAGTCTGAATATATATTTATAGTGTAAAATAGACTAACTGAATTGAGCTTAAAATTCAATTGGGCTTAAAATCATGTAGTCCAACCTTGTCTGTCAGATCCGACCAGACAATTTTGGCTAACTTATCCGCTCGTAAGATTAGCAAAAAAAATAGCTCGGGTCGGGCCGACCATGTTTCGAGCCGGTTGAACAACAAGATTTTAGATTCGATTGCATTTTGGACCCCCATCGACTTGTATAAAATGAAGTAAAGCCCGACGAGCCTAAGGATGGTCCGACCTGATCACGTTACAATATAAAATTAATTTTGGTGGAATATGTTATGCAATTGTCATATGATCAAACTCATGGCTTAGGGAGTGTTTTTTTTAGCCCTTTCGTTTATTGTGGAAGGAAACAAAACCACGTTATTTATTTTATTTAATTTTCTTTCTCCAAAGGAATATCCTTGATAAGCTCTTTTTTTAAATAAAAAATGATAATTGATCGATCGTAGAGTTTTAGAGTGTTTTCGTGATGATGAGATTTATAGAAAGCTAAGAACACAAGAATTAACGTGGTTCGATTTTTGGGTAGATCTACGTCCACGGAGGAAAAGAGAATGTTTGTATTGAAGTCTCTCCCGCTAGTGAAAATACAGTGGCCCCCTTTTATCTTCCCAGATAGTTCTATTTATAGATAATTGAGGTTATGGGTGGCAGAGAAATCGTGGGTGCTGTCTTCACACGTCCCGTCGCACTCTGACCATGGCGGGTGGTTGAGAAATCGTGGGGCAGGTAGATGGATTTGTTGACTGGTGCTTATTAGGCTTCACTCTGGATGGGCCGAGCTGATCTGGGCCATTGGGTCGCATCCTATCACATCCCCCCCCCCCAAAAGGTCGGAGAAGCGAGGTCCTTGTGGAGAGGTGTGAATTGCTTCGTCCTGTCGAAATTGAGATTTCGACGAAGTCGAATTGCATACTGCCTCGTTTTGACGAGGTCGAGCTCAAATTGCATTAAGATTTTGACGAAGTCGAATTGCATGCCGCCTCGTTTTGACGAGGTCGAGCTCGAATTGCATTAAGATTTCGACGAAGTCGAATTGCATACCGCCTCGTTTTGACGAGGTCGAGCTCGAATTGCATTAAGATTTCGACGAAGTAGAATTGCATACCGCCTCGTTTTGACGAGGTCGAACAAGCTGGAGGCTACCATCGCCGGGCTTTTGAAGGACCGAGCCCCGGACGCTGCAGGAGGGAGGTCGGGAGAGGCCGTCGGCGACGAAGAGGTCGGCAGGGAGGAAGGGAATCGTGGTGGAGTTTAACTGACTCCTTCCATGCATTCCTTCTCTCCCCCCTTTTTTTATATATATATATAGTTTTTTTAGCCTTGTACTTCGTCGCCATTAGGGTGGCGTTTCATTTGCCGTGTTCGGCTATAAATAAAAAAGGCTTTCTGTTAAACCTTGCTTGTATTTATTCTGTAGCCTGCCCTGAGTTTTACGATGCTTCCCACCTTGTTAAAGAAATATCCGAGCTTCGCCGAGCTGTAGAAGTAGCCGAGCTCGATGCTTCGGACTGGAAGAAGCGAGCAGATAACATCAAGATCGAGGCCGAGGTGAAACTTCGGGCCGCGCTGGAAAAACTTGATGAGATGCATGCCAGATATATGGAGCTTGAAGACCAGTACCAACGAGCTCGGGACGACATCAAGACTTGCAAAGAGATCGTCGAGGAGCATATGGAGTACGAGACCATAATTCACAGAGCTGGGGGATCCACGATCTCCGAGACTTATGATAAGGTCAAGGATATCCAGGCCCGATGCCGAAGCTATAGGGAGCAATATGGGAATGAATCCTGGCAGGTTAGGGGTGAGTTTGAAGAGCTCATTCGTGTGGCGAGCATTTATGAGACGGTCCTTGATCGCTTTCCGAAGTTGAAGCGACGTCTGTCTTTAGAGGCTGGATCTGCGACTTCAATTTCCCCCGATCTGGATCCGAGGTTGCTCGACCGTACTTCTAGAGAATTTTTGGAAGGTGAATCTTCGAGGTCTGTTGACCCGGACCCGAAGATAGTGACACGTCATTCTCGAGAAATTTATAGTTAAGAGCGGCGATCGGCGTCTGGACGGGACCGGGGTCGGGCGAGCCAGAATGTTCGAGGTAGAGGTCGAAGTTCGGCTCCTGGACAAGGCCGAGGTTGAGGCAGGTTTAGCGTAGACGATATTTTGAACTTTAATTCCGGCAGGGATTTTGCTAGAGATTGGCTTAGCTTTAGTCAGCCAAAACCTCCGGGTTCCTCGTCTTCTTAATGTAACAATTGTACATTTATTTCCATTCAAATAAAACAGAAATTTTTGCATTTGTGTTTAAGCTTTCCATCCTTGTCTTTAACTGAGGTAGATTCCCTTGTTTTCAACGAAGGCAGCTTTCTCGTAGCCACTTCGTCGGGTGACGAAGTTTGGGCTTTCGGTCGGCCACTTCGTCTAGAGATGAAGTTTTGGCTTACAGTTAGCCACTTCGTCTGAAGACGAAGTTTTGGCTTTCAGTTAGCCACTTCGTCCGAAGACGAAGTTTTGGCTTTCAGTTAGCCACTTCGTCCGGAGATGAAGTTTTGGCTTTCAGTTAGCCATTTCGTCCGGAGACGAAGTTTTGGCTTTCAGTTCCTTATTTGTCGAATTTATCGATAGGGGTGGTCCCCTTACGCGCGTTTAGGTGTTACTCTGAAGTGGAGTTTATTTGCGTATCCTCGTCAGGATTTTAAAATTGAGATACTTAATATAAACGAGAGAGAGGTGCAAAATGCATGCAAACTATTTAAGCAAGTGAAAGCTAAATTTTTTTTTAATTGAATGAAGTCAAAATAAGATAAAATTTACTGAGACAACTCGATTCCTACGACCTAAATGAACTTGGACATCACTCTCTGTTTATACAAAGTATATTTTCAAGTGGGTAATGTGCCATGTACGGGGTATGGGCTCACCAGATAGGTGGGCGAGCTTGTACGACCCTTTTCCGAGGACTTCTTGAACTCGGTATGGTCCTTCCCAGGTGGCTTCTAATTTGCCGAGCTTCTCCGCCTTGCTGACCTCGTTATTCCGAAGTACGAAGTCGCCTACTTGGAGCTGCTGATGCTTTACCCGGCTGTTGTAATACCGAGCTACTTGTTGTTTGTATCGAGCTTCTTGTATGTAGGCTTGCTCCCGTTTTTCTTCTAGCAAATCCAAGTTAGTTCGAAGTCCGTCTTCGTTGTCTTGGGCCACGAAGTTAAGCGTTCGGGGGCTCGGCAAACCGATCTCTACCGGGATCACCGCTTCGGTTCCATACACCAAGCTGTATGGTGTTTCACTGTGTGATGTTCGCGGGGTGGTTCGGTACGACCATAAGACTTGGGGTAAGTTCACTGCCCAGTCTCATTTGGCCTTATCCAGCCGGGTTTTTAATCCCTTGACTATCGTTCGGTTTGTAACCTCGGTTTGACCATTCGCTTGAGGATGGGCTACCGAGGTGAACTTCTGTTGGATGTGGAGTTCGTCACACCATTCTCTGAACGTCCTGTCCGTGAACTGAGTTCCGTTATCTGAGTCGAGGACGTGAGGTATGCCGAAACGACAAACTATGTTCTTCCAAACGAAGTTTAAGGCATTTTTACTTGTGATCCGCGCCAATGGTTCGGCTTCGACCCACTTCGTGAAGTAGTCGATGGCTACAATGAGAAACTGTAGTTGGCCAGGAGCTTTTTCGAATGGGCCGACGATGTCGATTCCCCACTGCATGAACGGCCAAGGGCTTTGCATGCTGGCCAGTTCGGTATGTGGCAATCTCGGAACCGTCGCATGGATTTGGCACTTCGGGCATTGTTTGACGAGGTCGGTAGCGTCTTGGAACATGGTGGGCCAATAGTATCCCCACCTCATGACCTTTTTGGACAGGGCGCGGGCTCCGATGTGACTGCCACATGAGCCTTCATGGACTTCGCGCAGTGCGTAGTTGCTTGGTTGGGCCCCACACATCTTAGGAGAGGTTGGAGGTAGGATTTTCTATACAGTATTCCCTGCTCCAGGACGTACTTCGTGGATTTGGCCAGGAGCTTTCTAGCCTCGGCCTTATCGGTTGGGAGTTCGCCATTTAACAAGTAATTGCGAAGTGGAGTCATCCAGTTCGGTCCATCTTCGTTTACTACATTAACTTCGGCATCGTCAATGCTTCGGAGCTGTACTTCTTCCACCGGAGGGATCGATGATGATGATGCGAGTTTGCTTAGTGCGCCAGCTCGCCCATTATCTCCTCTTGGGATTCGTACCAACTCGAAGTACGAAAAGCTTTGTTGTAGGATCTTGGCCTTATGGAGGTATTTCTTCATTTGTTCTCCTTTGGCCTCGTATCTGCCTAGTATATGGTTCACTATGACTTGGGAGTCGCTGTGAATTTGAATGGTCCTTACTTGGAGAGCTTGGGCTAGACAGAGTCCAGCGATTAGAGCTTCGTACTCCACTTCGTTGTTTGTGGTCGGGAAGTTGAACCGGAGTGCGTGGGTGGTTTTCTTTCCTTCCGGGCTGATGAGTAAGACCCCGGCTCCACTTCCTTTGTGACCTGATGCCCCATCCACGTAGACCTTCCAACAGTCTTGTGGCGGTGGCTTTGGCGCCTCAACCTTTGATTTATCCTCAGTGGGTTCAACGGATTGTTGCGCGTCTGTGAACTTGGCTTCCACTAGGAAATTGGCCAAGGCTTGCCCTTTAATGGCTTGGCGAGGTACAAAGGAAATCGCGTGCTCGCCGAGTTCTACAGCCCATTTAGCGATTCGCCCGGACGCTTCTGGTTTTGTAAGCACTTGCCGAAGTGGGAGGTCGGTCAGCACTTGTATCGGATGTGCGTGGAAGTACGGTCGGAGTCTCCTTGCTGCATTTACCAATGCAAGTGCGACCTTTTCCAAAGGTTGATACCTCGTCTCCGGTCCTTTTAGGGCTCGGCTTATGAAATAGACGGGTAGCTGATGACGTTTTTCTTCTCGCACCAGGACTGCACTGATTGCCTCGTCCGAAGCGGCGAGGTATAGGGAGAGGACCTCGCCCTCTTTTGGTACAGATAATGTAGGAAGATTTGCGAGGTACCTCTTCAAGCCATCGAAAGCTCCCCTGTGCTCGTCGTTCCATTCGAAATTTGGTGCCTTCTTTAGTATCTTGAAGAATGGGAGTTGCTTTTCGGCGGCCTTAGATAGGAAACGACTTAGGGCGGCTAGGCAGCCTGTCAGTTTGTGCACGTCATGGATCAACTTCGGCACTTGCATTTCTTGGATGGCTCGGACTTTTGATGGGTTGGCTTTTAACCCTTCGCGTGAAACCCAACACCCTAGAAATTTTCCAGATCGGACCATAAAAGTACACTTTTCTGGGTTTAATTTCAGGTTCACTTTGCGAAGTAGGCTAAAAATGATTTTAAGGTCGTTTACACAAGTGGCGATTTCCTTGCTTTTTACGACTATATCGTCTACATACACTTCGACAATACTACCAATGTGGGCTTCAAAAATCTTGTCGACCATCCTTTGGTATGTAGCTCCAGCATTTTTCAGTCCGAAGGGTATCTTTTTGTATGCGTAGACGCCGAAGTCTGTGACGAAGGCGGTCTTCGGAGCGTCCTCTTCATTCATGAGGACTTGGTGGTATCCCTTATATAGGTCCAAGAAGCTGAACATCTTGTGGCCAACAAGGGCTTCGACCTTCTTGTCAATGTTAGGGAGGGGGTAGCAGTCTTTTGGGCAGTGCTTATTGAGGTCAGTGTAATCAATACACATCCGCCACCCGCCTCCTTGCTTTTTCACCATCACGGGGTTTGCCAACCAGGTCGGATATTTTACTTCGAATAAGATATCGGCCTTTTGTAGTTGCCGAACCTCGTCGTGGATCACTTGATTTCTTTCAGCGGTGAACGCTCGCTGCTTTTGCCGAACTGGTTTTACCTCAGGATTGATGTTGAGGTGATGAGTGATGACGCTTGGTGCCACCCCAGTCATGTCTAGCGACGACCAAGCGAAGACGTCTCTATATTCCAGAAGTAGCCGGATAAGTTGGCTTCGGAGCTCGTTTTCGCCGACGAACCCTACTTTGACGACCTTGGCAGGGTCATCTTCGTATAATACGACGTCTTCTACCGGCTCGTCGGATGGAGGCGACGTCGGCTCCGCCTCTTCGGGTTTCTGTAGTTGCTATGCTTGGGGGTGTTGATTCCTAACACCTCGGAGTGCGACCTGCATGCACTCCTTAGCCTGTTGCTGGTTTCCCCGAAGCGTGATCACTCCGTTTCTAGACGAAATTTTAATCGTCAGGTGGTAGGCTGAGCAGATCGCCTTCGTTGCTATTAGTCAATCCCTTCCTAAGATGATGTTATAGGGGGAGCTGACTTTTACGACGAAGAAGTGGATTATCTTCGTAGTGGACAACGGGCTCTTTCCAACTGTCACGGGCAGTGAAATTATGCCTTCCGTCGTCGTTTCTTGTTGCGTGAAGTTTTTTAGCGGCGTGGGTGCTGGCCTTAGTCGGGCTTCTTCGATACCAAGCTTATCGAAGCAGTCTTTAAAGAGCACACTCACAGAGGCTCCACTATCAATAAACACGCGGTAGACCAATTTGTTGGCTACCACGGCCTCGATTATGGTGGCGTCTTGATGATGTACCGCATGGGGAACTGAGTTATCATCAGAAAAGGTGACGACTTCATCCCTCTTGAACCTTTTTTGGGTAGGTTCTTCCCGTTGTTGACTTCGGGCCTCGGCTTTCAACGATGACTTCGTCGTGCCTTCGGGCAGTCCGGTGATGGCGGTAATGACTGCATCGTATTGAGGCTGGTCTTCATCCTCATCCTCGTCATCGTGTTTTGGTCTGTTGTCGTTTTGGGGGGCACAGTTATTGCCTCCCCTATTTTTCTTTCTTTTGCCCTTCCCTTGAGGTCGGGCCTCTCTCTGGTTGCGACTTTGGTACAATTTAAGGGTACCGTCGCGCACCATATGCTCTATGTCTGAGGCGAGGTCCCTGTCGTCCTCAGTTTCATGACCGTAGTCATTATGGAGCTTGCAGTATTTCTCCTTGGATCGGCGCTTCGACCCACCTCGGGATAAGGGCGGTGCTTCTCGAACAAGTTTGAGTGAAGCTCATATATTTCGGCCCTGGACTTTGTTAGTGGTGTATACTGACTTCGGTCTTGGTTGGGCCTGAGGTCCTAAGCGGGACTCGAGGGGTCCTCGCTGTAACCTTTCGAGGGCACTTCAGCGACCTGGCCCATGGTCAGTGCGCTCCTCTTTTCTTTTCTTATCGTTGTTTTCGGGCCGATCTGCTGCCCGCTTTTTCCGATCAGCCTCGTCCGCCTCCGCGAATGTATCGGCTATCCTCCATAGCTGCCTGGAGGTCGTCGGGCGTGCCTTTACGAGTTCTCTGAAGAGAGTTCCAGACTGGATGGCGTTTTGGAACGCCGAGATAAGCACGTCATCGGAGAGACGATCGACTTTAAGGCTTTCGTTATAAAAACGGGCCAGAAAATCATTGACCGTTTCTCCCCGCCCCTGCCTTAAGGTTAGGAGCTGGGCTGGGCTGATTTTCGCCTCGGCTTTTTTGAAAAAAACGACGTTCAAAAGCGTCAAGTAGGTCGGCATACGACCCTATGCTGCAATTAGAGAGGCTATCAAACCAGCTCCTAGCGTTGTCCACTAGCAGCTTAGGGAAGACTTTACACATGTAAATGTCTTCGGCCAATCCCTGGTTCATCATGTTGTATTGGAACCGGGATAGAAAGTTGTTGGGGTCTTGTGACCCGTTGTAAGGTGGGATAGGAGGTACTCTATATGTCGACGGGAGGGGAGTATAGAGTATCCTATTAGTGAAGGGAGTCGAGATTCGACCGTACACGGTGAATCTTCCCTGGTAGGCGTTTCCTTCGTCACGCCGAGGTGGAATGGCATTTTGATGAGGTGACGTTGATCCGCGCCGAGGTGAAGCGCGGTCGTTCCCACGGCGATTGTTCTGTCGCCTTCGGGGAAGTTCGGCCTCCCTGTCTCCAACGATCTGGAGACTTGGGGATCGCCTTTGTGACGGTTCGACTCCGTCTTCTCTGTTTTGACTTTGTTGTCGATGTTGATCGACGAACTTGCGAAAGTCCTGCTCGTGGAGGTCCAGGTACGCCTTCAGCGCGTCTCCAAGCTCGGGTTGGAGTTTGGCGTTGCCGCGTCGGCTGCCACCCTGATCGGGCCCGTCGCTGCTAGCTGAATCTCCAGACGGGACATCTGCCAGGTGGCCTTCGGGAGTTTGACGAATGGGCTGTTGGTTACATCAGATTTGGGAAGCAGTTTTCTGAGCTTGACTAACGTCACCCTCTTCCTCGTTGGCTGGAGTGTAAGGCGGATTGGTGAAGGGGTCAGCTTGCTTCTGTTTTGCTTTGGCGGCGGCGGCAGCAGTGGTGGTGGAGCGGGTTGGTCTCACCATCGTATCTTTACTCAAAACGCGTTGATCGGTTTCACGAAATTTTCATTTCCCACAGACGGCACCAGTGATCGATCGTAGAGTTTTAGAGTGTTTTCGTGATGATGAGATTTATAGAAAGCTAAGAACACAAGAATTAACGTGGTTCGATCTTTGGGTAGATCTACGTCCACGGAGGAAAAGAGAATGTTTGTATTGAAGTCTCTCCCGCTAGTGAAAATACAGTGGCCCCCTTTTATTTTCCCAGATAATTCTATTTATAGAGAATTGAGGTTATAGGTGGCAGAGAAATCGTGGGTGCTGTCTTCACACGTCCCGTCGCACTCTGACCATGGCGGGTGGTTGAAAAATCGTGGGGCAGGTAGATGGATTTGTTGACTGGTGCTTATTGGGCTTCACTCTGGATGGGCCGAGCTGATTTGGGTCATTGAGCCGCATCCTATCAATAATATATATATAGCCGTACAAATTTATGAGTCTTTTGTACTTAATTTATAAACAGAATCCTTCAATAATTTAATGCAAAGTTTAGTGAAAAGGAATAGACTAGAGAGATTTGTATTCTCTTCTTTTTCTCATGGGTTCACACTTAAAAATATAAAAATACTCATTGGTTAATCATTGACGAAATCGAATCCTAACTTTAAAGCCTAGATTATATGATATTTTTCTTTTAAAAAATAGAGTTTTAATTTGTGTAATAGCTAGCTTGAAATGGTGAAAATGTGGATGGGATTTCTTTATCTTCATCTACGGCAACTGGCCTTGATCATGAGTAGTAACATGGCTTTGTCTGACATATATAATTTTCAACCATAACTTTATTTTTAAGTAAAGAACAAAAAAATCATTTTTTAAATATCTATGAATATTTTACCATCACAAATTCAGAAGCCATGCGACTTTGATTTTTGAATACTTCTATGCGATTAAGGCAAATGGGAATATGCGAATGCGAATTCCGTTGACGTAATAATTCTTTTATTATAAAAATCTTTGCATCATATACGTTAATTTATGTGGATTTAAATATGTGAATATCACAATCTCATCTAAAGTGTGACTAACTGACTAACTAATATTTTTATAGCAAATTTTGTTAATGTTTGAGGTTATGAGCTCAACAAAAATATACTTGAACTTCAATTGATTTTTATCGCATCCAGTTTCAACTTCATTTTAATTGAGTGAAGTGTACGAAAAATATATACCGTTACAATTACGAGACAAATAAATCATGAATTGTAAATTACAATTGAGTGAAGTCATATGGGTTTGTAAATTTCAAACCGAGTTCATGAATTGTATGCAGTGGTGGAGTCAGAAAAAAAAAAAAAAAAAAAAAAAAAAAAAAAAAACCGCTAGCAAAATCTGAATTACATTACATTTCGAGTTCGAAATTTTAAAAAATAAAATATTTTTTTACGATTTCGTTTGCAGAGTCAAATAAATTAAAGTCATATGGGTTTGTAAATTTCAAACCGAGTTCATAAATTGTATGTAGTGGCGAAGTCAAAAAAAAAAACGCTAGCAAAATCTGAATTACATTACATTTCGAGTTCGAAATTTAAAAAAATACACATTTGCAGTGTGGCTTTTTCAATATAATCATAAAATGATAATATATATATTTTTTTAAGAGATAATTTACTACTATAATTGGTCATCCATGCATTGATAAAAAAAATAAAAATAAAAATAATAATAGTATGATTAAACAAAACATTATTTATTTATTTATATAATGATAACATATAGAGGGAGTAGTGATATTTTTGATATTATTAATTGTTTAAAATGATTTATTTATAGTTATTAATTACTTAAAATGATTTATTTATAGTTAACTAAGACCAGGCTGGAATTGGAGCGAAGGATTAAAAAGACCCCCAAAATTGCCTTGGAAAGTGGGCCCATAAACTGTCAAAACCACTCTCTCACTTCAACCGCCACCGACGCAATCGACAGAGGCCTCCCCCGCCATCGCCTCCTTCCTTAAAATCCTGTTCCGCCGTGGGTCACACCGCCGTAATTTCTTTTCTTTTACCAACTTTTTTCCTTGCGTGAGGAAAAAAGTGACAGTAAATTGAGGAAATCGAAATCCCATTCCCTCTCATCGTCGCCTTCAAAAAGCCAAGCCCTCCGCCCCCGATTTCCCCCCATGGAAGCAGTGATTTCCCTCTCATTTCCTCTTCTTCTCTTGCTATTCCCGCGCTCTCGTCAGATTCAGTACCCCTTCTCTCACTAAACCTTCGGCATTGCATTTTACCATGGGTGCCGAATTTCCTGGGATTGTTAGGCTCAGATGCTCAGTGAAGAGGTACGAATGGGGCAAGGCTGGGGAGGAATCGGGGGTGGCGCGATTGTACGCCTATAATAGTGGGGAGGAGATCGACGGCGATGAGCCGTTCGCTGAATTCTGGATGGGGACCCACGAGTCGAGCCCCTCAACCGTCGTGGCCTGCTGCCAATTGCGGAATGGTGGCGTGGAGAAGGGAGGCGGCCTGAAGCGGAGTCACTGTAATCCACTGAGTTTGAAGGATTGGGTTAAGCAGAACCCTAGCGTTCTTGGGGATAAGGTGTTTCAGAGATGGGGTCCCAACCTCCCCTTCCTCTTCAAGGTAGCTATCGAAGTTTGACCTTTGCTGAAATTTGAGTGATGTGATTGCTATTGAGCAATTTTTGAGTCCTTATTTGCCTTGGTAGAAATTGACTCAGTTGTTGGTAACCATGAAAAGATGAAGATCTATGTGTACTGAGAAATGCTTATTTTGCTCATGATAGTTCCTTATCCCAGAAATCTGTGACTTGTTTGATCCATTTGTATCAATTCTGTTGCTTTTGTTTATCAATATTTATTTCTTTTAGGTACTTTCAGTTGCAAAGGCTCTGTCGATACAAGCTCATCCAGACAAGAGTTTAGCTGCAATGCTACATAAGCAACAACCAGAAGTCTATAAGGATGACAATCACAAGCCTGAAATGGCTTTGGCACTCACTGAATTCGAGGCTCTGTGTGGTTTCGTTGGTCTTGAGGTATCAGGATTTACACGTTGCATTTTGCATTATTAGTTAAGGATCTTACCTTTGGATCTGGAAAATTGATTTGCTAGTTTATGGAGGAACCTGCAAACAGTATAGATGATGTGTTGAGCACTTTTATGTTCAGTAACTTGTTACTGCTAGATAAGTCTGGGATGTAGATAGGCTGGTAAACTTTGTCAATGTATGTGGTCAGGTTGTACAAGTTCTTTAGCTTTGTGAATGGCTTCTCACCTGGGAATCATGAGTATCAGGATGCTTGATTTGTCCGTAATTATGGGTGGGGGTGCACGTTATCCCTTAAAGAGTATGGTTAGAGTTTCATGATGAGCTTAGAAGTTGAAACTGTGGCAGGTCTTACCTAAAGTGAGATCAAACTAATTATCCTATTCCATCTCACCTGGAGAGCACTCATTGCCAGTGAAACATAATGCAATTTATAGTTGTTGGGCTTTCTTGATAATTCTATAAAAACTTGACAAAAATAATTAAATGTTAATGTAGAAGTTGAAAAAGTAAGTTGTTTTTTTAGTATCTCTTGATATTTTTAAACATATTTACATGATATCTTTTTTCTTGCTTTTAGGAATTTAAAACTGTTCTCCAGAATGTACCTGAGATCACTGAAGTGGTTGGTATAGCATCTGTAGATCAAGTATTACGTATAAGCAAAGAGGACGGTGAAAAAAAACGAGAAGAGGTTCTGCGAACCTTATTTACTAAACTCATGTCTGCTAGCAAGGCTGTCATATCTGATGCAGTTGCCAAGCTGATAAGTCGACTATACATAAAGCGTGAGGTATTTAGAGTTATATCCGTATTGTTTCTAACTTATGTTTGTATTTTTTTGAAAGTGGTTAATTCTTCCTTTAAGGTTATGCCAGTAACCAGTTTCCCAAAATTTTATCTGGCTCTCTGTGTTGTAATCGTTACTTCCACATGGCCAGCCTGTTGCTAGTGTTTCATTTGAACCTTTGAATTAGGGATCTTGCTTTAGTTTACCAATGATGAGTGACTATAATATATATCATCACAGTCGTGGAAATGCCATTGACATTTAGACGTTTGAGATTAGTTACATGAGAAGCACATGTTTCACAGTGCTTGCTCCAAGTTTTGTTCTCTTGCATTACCTCCTCAACAAGCTTTTGCCATGTTTAGTTTGTTTATTTGAACAATTTTTCTGTTGTGTGGAAATACTGATTTGATAAGTCTCAGTAGTCCCCTGTTGCTGTATAAATGCACATGATAGATGGGAATTATGAAGCTGGAACAATATGAATAATGCTTTCGCAGTAAGGCGTAATCATTTAAATGCTTTCCATGATGGGTTTTGCATTTGTATGTCAATATATCCATAAATGCATATTCTAATGATTTGCTTCTCTGATTAGATTTACATTGACTGATGAATTTTAGTGTCTCATATAGGTGAGGGGGTTGACTGATAAGGAGGAGCTAGTTTTGCTGCTTGAAAAGCAATATCCTGGAGATGTTGGTGTCATCGCATCCTTCTTGTTTAATTATGTGAAACTCAATCCTGGGGAGGCCCTATACTTGGGTGCAAATGAACCTCATGCATATATACACGGCGAATGTGTTGAGTGCATGGCAACGTCGGACAACGTTGTACGAGCTGGTCTTACCCCAAAGAAACTCGACGTGCAAATTCTCTGTTCCATGCTCACATACAAACAGGTATCTTATTTTGGTACTTTGGTGGAGAGAAGAATATAACCCAACTCTATTTATCAGCTTATCGTTCATTGCCTTTACCATCATGTTGTAGTCATCAAACCGAATCTCTGGTGCAGGGATTTCCGGAAATTCTTCGTGGAGTTCCTTCAAATCCTTATACGGTTAAATATCTCCCACCTTTCGATGAATTCGAGGTGGATCGGTGTATTCTTCCTCAAGGAGCATCGACTGTGTTTCCTGCGATTCCCGGTCCTTCGGTTTTTCTAGTGGTGAAAGGAAGAGGAACAGTGTGTGAAGAGTTGGTTGCTGAAGGAGACGTGCTGTTTACACCTGCAAATTATCAGGTCACTGTCAAAACTGCTTCAGGGTTGAGTTTGTATAGAGCAGGAGTTAGCAGCAGGTTTTTGAAGTAATCATCAAATTGTTTTTTTCTCCCTTTTCCTCTTTCCTTAAATTGCTGCTCTCTTCTTCTTGTAATATTTGTTATGTACGATTACGATGTATATGTACCGATACTTGTACACAGATCACACACAAATTTATCATAAATGGAATTCATATTCAGCTTCGCCCACACACCTTAATTTCCGACTGTGATTACTTTTTTTTGTTTGATTTACTTTTTTCAAAATAGAAAGAAATTTTAGATTAAACAATACGCACAGAATGGATTGTGTTTCAGCAGAATTCAACTGTGATTGTTCTTGTTTTAGAGATTTAATTAAGCTACATTCCTCACACTTGATAATTGTTTCTTATTTCTCATAACCATTCATCATTTTATGGGGTAATTCTGTCATAGTTTAGTAAATGCAAGACACTACAAGAACAAAAAGCATAGAGAAGGAAAACATCCAAGACTACCACTACTCAAAATTCATTAGTAACAACTCAGAAAATGTCTTAAGCAACAAATACGAGAACCTCAAAAAGAGAAACTTTAATTAAGACAACATAGGTTTAACAATTTGGGTAAAAAAAAAGAGCACAAGCACAGGCAGATCCCAATTCTCTTTTGGCAAAACTTCAAAATACTCCATACTAATGTATATTTCTGGCAATGGAATAACAGATGAAGGTCTTCAAGCTTCTGTGGTGGGAAATTCAAACACAACATCTCTACCAGATAGCTTCCTGTAGACCCCAGAGAATGTCTCGAGCTTGTTCTCCGTATCGTTTCTTGCCTTAGGATCCAAGAAAACCTGCAAATGTTGAACAGAAAGATTGCAATATTAAAAAGCATTCATGGTTGCACATTAGAAAGTAGAGATGAATTACTGATTAAGATGCAATCACCTTCATAATCTTTGATCCATCAAGTCTGAATCGGACACGCTTTCCAACAATCTCAGCTGGGTAAACTACGTCCTCGAGCATAGCTTCATGAACAGAAGTGAGAGTACGGGATCTAGGTCTCTGAGCTGCAGAGCCCTTCTTTGGTGGACGCACAATCCTTCTAGTAGCAAGGATAATGACATCCTAAATTTCAAATAAGAATGAAAATCAATATGAAAAACATGAAAAAATACAAACATTGCCAAGATACTGTATATATAAATTAAAGAAAAACAGTGGGAAATGATCATTTTCACAGCAAACCAAAGTTATACCTTTCCACTCAACTTCTTCTCAAGTTCTCTCACCAACCTAGAATGAATCTTGCGGAAAGATTTCCTCAATCGGTAAGGTACATGGATCACAACAGCTTTCTTGCCTCCAGGGACATCAATTTGCCTAAAAGAAAATCAAAAAATTAATTAGCACTTTACGAAAGAAGCAGACCTACATCCACCCAATTCAAGACCTACACAGCAGAGTTGATGTAGAGGTCCTTCAAGTCGCTCTTAATTTCTCCATTGGTGTTCTCGAGATCAAACAAAGCCTATTTAGAAAATAAAAGAACAGTGATTCATCATAAGCACGTCATGACCTTCAATAAGTTCGAACATTCAAACATAAAGGAAAGCAAAAAAAAAACATTTATCGTGCATTACCTGAGCAACATTTTCCTCAAACTCAGTGGGCTCAGCATCCTTCTCCTTGTGAATCTTTTGCAAAGCGGTATACATGGTTGCACCTACACCAAACAATAAAAGAAAACTGTAATGTTAACAAGTTGCACCGAAGATCTTTAGCGAGTTTATAGAATGAACACACTATAATCACATATAATATGAACCAGCAAATTATCTTGAACTTTGCCACTCTCATAATCTTACTAGTAATAAAAGCAAAAGATAGCCTGAGTAGATTCTTCAATCAATTCTTACATACTTTTCTTCCCATCAGAAGCTATTATATCAAAACCCTCATTCCAACTCCTCTCATTGATGAATTATGACAAAAAAAACAATGCTTGATCCTTAACTTCTCAAAACCATAATCTCGACATAAAAACATTTAGCTGAATAAAACCTCATCAATACATATATCATCGACATTTAGAACATACCAAAGCAAGATTCCAAATAACAAAGGTCATTGCGATCCGAACAGGCACAGAAACATGCATTTCGATTAAAAAAGGACAAAATACAACAAATTCAACACAAGTTCGTTCCTTTGACCAAACGGAATCGAACTCAACAAAACGAGCCAAGCCAATCCCAGCTCAAACTTCAGAAATACACATCATATACGTAAATCAAGTGGCTTATCTTGAGAAATTCAAGATGAAAATGAATCGAACGCAGATCGAAAAATTGGGAAACATGAATGTCGCGACTAGAAAGAGTACCTTTAGAAACCTAGCCGGACGGTAAAGCTGCTACGTCGCCGGAGGCACTAGGGTGATAAGGCTTCTAAGAGAGTACAGAGTGAGGTTAAGCAGAAAACGAGGGTTTTAAATGTGAAACCCTAGCACACAACGGCTGGGATGTAGAGACTGAACATAAGAGGAGATCGTGACCGTTCAATCTGAGAATGATGTGTTTTTGGCTCTTGGGCTTGAAATGGCCCAATATACGTATTGGGCTCAAATTAAATCCACCATCATTTGCTCATTAGTTACATTTAGACACATTTCTCACTTCCATTTTCTTTTTCTTTCTTTCTTTCTTTTTTTATTTTTTTTTTATTTTTAATTTGGGTCAAATAACTTGTTATATACTCCCTCTATCCGGCGGAAAAAATAGATTAGTGTATTAATTGTAAAAGTTTATGTACAAATTTTTAGTACATACAATGTTTTTTACATTTTCAGCACATGAGGTATAATAAGGGCCCAATTAATTGGTCTAAGCATAAACTAATTCAAAATGTTTTAATACTTATAAAAACGTATCATCTTTCGTGGAATGTTTAAAAAAATGTATCATCTGGCACGAGATGGAGAGAGTATGTAACTGTTACTATTATAATACTACCTCCATCTCACCCACTTAGTCTCATTTCTAAATGACACAAGAACCAAGAAAAATGAGGATATGTGGATATAATTAATTCTGAGGAGAGAGAGTTAATTGTAGCCAAGTATTCTTTGTCATTTTAAAAAATGGGACTAATAAGTAAGACAGACCAAAACGGCAAATGAAACTAAATCAATGAGATGGAGGTAGTATGTTATTTGTCCCATTCAATTGAGATATCTTGAGATCCATATTTGGTTTCACAAAAGCCCAACTCAGCTTTGTGCAAATCTGAATTTTCTCAATATCATGTTTAAGTGTAACTCAACCCATAATTCTTCAACAATTCCATAGTGACAAGTAGTCTTGTGACACTAACACCAAAATAAGTACCAACTTCATTTCCTCAGCCTTGATACATAGAGTACTCAAGAAAATTACACAATTAGGAATGTGGAAAGTTCCAACTACTGAAGCTTGTCTGTGTCTAAAGCATGCAGCCATGATAGAATAACTTGTGCTCCTTTCTCCCATGAGCAATCCAACATCATGTCATGTGCAACTCCTTCAACGCAGGCAGGGGTCACTCCGTAAAATCTGCCCGTTTCGTTGAGACCCTCTGCATCCTACAAAAACCACGATACAAGGGATTCAGACAACACTATTTTACAAAACATGTAGTGGATAGAGATAAAATACTCCTGGCCAGGAATTTTACCACTATGAAATCATCACTTGCTCCCATGACCAGGATCTTCAGTAGAAGGATCTTTCGTGGGAGGAACAGGAAGTGATGCGTTGAGCTTCCGCAGATCAAAAAGTGGCTTCCGTGAACTTTCTGTCATCAGCTTCTGATAACTGGCGTGGTTTACATATCAAAGGAAAGAAATAAGACAAAAGGGTCAATATTTCTGTTGCTGATTATTACGAACTGGACTAATTCAGAAACTATAGGCAAAGAAGTTTCCAGTACTTACCGAAGGACTAGATGATCCTCCATGGCTGCAGAGAAGAAAGTTTCCTTACAAAGAGGAAGAGAAGTTTGAAAAGCTTTTGCTGCCAAACTGCGTGTTACCTGTTCCACATTACAAAAGTTGAGATCATTTACATTAAGAAGAATGAGTTTGCCAATATAAAGGGAAAAAATTTAAACAGCGATTGCATTTCAGTATCTCGGGTAGCAAACAATCACGTTACAGAATATCATATCCTAATAGCCCTCCTGGTTTAACCGGTCCAGTTCTGACAATTTATACAGCCTTGCTCTAAAAAAAAAGTTAGGATGCAACTGATTCATTATATAACAGATGAAGTACCTTAAATGCAGCAATAGGTTTGGAGAATAGATACCGCCAAACTAGGCCGCTGGATAATAAAGTAAAAAATAAATAAAAGGTAAGATATGTCAGTTTGGAGATCAAGAATTTTATGTGTAAAATAAGATCATTATGTTAAGAATAACCTAATAACCTGTTTCCTGAAGGAGGCACAGAGCATACAAGGACCGCTCCAGCTAGAAACGAATGTGTGCTTTCCATCTCTGAAACTGTGTACATCGGACAGGAGGGAAGTGAGTGCAGTGCAATATATGATCACTTTCGAAAGCAATTTACTATAAAATGCTTCTCATCACAACTCTTCACAGACAGATTCGATCAGCAGCTTAAGGCCAAAATAAAAGTTGAAAACCCATGCCACATACATGAGAAAATCATCAAGAACTTGTTCATTCCGAGAAGCACAGACCTAACTATTTCTAATGATTTGGTCGGATGGAGAAAATAGTTTCATAGAAGACAAAATATCAATACGCAACACCACTTACTTTGCCCTCTAAGAAGGGAAGGAAACCAGAAGTGGCAAATCCATGCCAAAGAGTTGTGGCTATTCAGAAACAACACTCAAATCATGAAGTAGTACGTACGAATCCTTTCAAGCTCGAGAGCCAAAATAAGTCGGTCGTGGATGAAGATCATCAAATATGAATCTAAATATCCTACTTTCCCATCCAAAAAGCATATAACTAAGATGAAAACGAAGCTAACCTTGCAATTTCTCATTTCCTACATTTGCAATATAGTATTGAACTATAAGTCCACCAAAAGAATGGCCCAACAAGACCGGAGGAAACTGAATTTCCTTGTGAATGAAGCCCGCCACGTCAGCTGCATGACTCTACTGCAGACACAGAGTTTCCAGAGTTAGAAGGTCGCAAGTAAAGAAGACTGTTCATTTCAGTGAAACAACTCCATAAAATATGGCTTCAAGAAACAGCCATTACTATTTATGAAGAGCAAAGGATACCTGGAGTGAACCTGCAACTGCACCATCAGGTGAATCACTTTCTCCCTGAGAATTCAATAGTACACATTTCTTTATAAACCAAATCTCAAACGCAAGCATACTACTGAAATCACACATTTCTACATAAGAACTCCTTGAAGAAAATGGCTATCTTATTTTCTACATGAACAGTCAAAAGGACGATAAGCAATAACGAAAGCCCTCTGAAAACCTAATGTTCTAATTTTCCCGCTAATTTCACAATCAAGGGAAAATTCGCACACACAATTCCCAAAATCGGAAAATTGAACTTCACGGAAAAATGTGGAATACCTGAGCGAGCAAGCTGAGAGCGTAGCAATCAAATCCATGCCGAGAAAAGAAGGGCAACCAGTGCTCAGCCCAGCACCACGCCGCGTGAAAACTCCCGTGCACGAAAACTAACGGCGGCGGCTTCTCGTCGTTCCTGCGATTGCCTTTTTGGAAGATGACCTCCATGTTCAAACCGGAAGGAAGCTTGTGGAACTGGCGGAACTGCCCTTGCTTCAGCTCGTACGCTACCGACATTTTGTACTTGGCGAGTGCCGCCCGGGGCTTCACGGTCATTCCGCAGTGAGGAATGTTTGTGAGGATCGTGGCGCCAATGGCCGCCATTGTTGATGATTACAGCAACAAGGATAAAGTTGCAGTGCCCTGGGCTTTCTTCGAGATTATACATTCTGGTAGTATTAATTAACGGCGTTAAAACGGCGGTTGACGTAATTAGGGGTTCAAAATATAATTAACACAAACCCGGAGGACCAAAACGAAAAACAGAAACCTCAGAGTCCAAAACTCGCCGCCGTGATGTTGTCGGCGCTGCCACCCGGCTTTCGAATTCGTTGCAGCTCCGATCGGAACAGACTGCAGTTCGTCCATGGACAGAAGCTTCTCAGCGATCTCAGCACGTGGGGAATTGGGGGTCCCTGCAAGTACTTCGTTCAAGTCTTCGGTCAGCACCAGCTTCGTACAGCCATTAGGTTTGCATTCAGTTCAGCAACTACGAAAAAAAGATTTGATTTTTATTTTAATGCAGTTGTGTTTGGATGCAGGCAGTGCAACGAGCAGTCGACGAGATACATTGTGATCGGTAAAGGTTCGAATTGTTTGTTCGACGACTCTGGATTTGATGGGTGCGTAATTCAAAACAGTATTGTGTTCTTGGAGAGGATTGAGACTGGTTTGTACAGAGCTGGGAGCGGCTACCCATTCAATCGTTTGGGGGTCCAGACTGCGTATGAGGGATTCGCGGGCCTTGAATTCGCCGCCGGAGTTCCGGCTACCGTCGGCGGCGCTGCTTTCATGAACGCCGGAGCTAATGGACAGGTCAGACGCTGCTCTTTCCCTTGAAAATGCAGTTCAATTTATGCTAGTTGAGTTATATATCTTGATAAAAGAGGGAATTTTTTTTTTTTTTTTCCTTGAATTATGTTGAAGGAAACGGGTGCTGCTGTTGAAAGTGTTGAGATTACCACGAGGGAAGGAGAGTTCAAGATTCTCAACAGAAAAGAACTGAGCTTTGGATATCGTTCATCACTATTTCAAGGCATGAGAGATTTAGCAGCCATTACTGCTGTTACTTTCCAGCTGAAGTTCTCAGAATCAGCCAAGAAAAACCAGCAAGTATACTTGCAAAGGTGGCCATTTTTCACAGTATTGGTCCAATCCCGAATTATGCATAGTAATGTATTGATGCTTGCAGAAGGAGATGCAGTCAGCCATTGAAGGAGAGAAGCGGCGGCTCCGTCTTTCGTAATCCATCTGCAACGGAGTTCTCGGCAGGGCAGCTGATCGAGAGAGCCGGTCTGAAAGGATGCAGAATCGGAGGGGCTATGATCTCCGAAAAGCATGCTAATTTCTTCATAAACTGCGGTGGTGCAACTTCTTTCGACATGCTTCGACTCATTGATGTGGCCAAGGAGGCTGTGCTGAGGCAGTTTGGTGTGGAACTTGAAGTTGAAATCTTGTACATTCCTCCATTTTTGTGATAAGGTAGATGATGAGTACGGCTCGAGACTTGTTTCCTATTGCTAATTTTCCTACTTCTATCAGGTTTAGAGGTTTATAAATAGTCGAGATGGCTGGCATATTTCTCCCCTGTTCGTGTTCTTGATTCTTCGTTTTATCTTTATTTCAGCTGCACATTTTAAGACTGAGTTTCTATATTGATGTATGTAGTAGAATAAGTTGATACATGTGAGTTGTATGGTAAAAGAATGTTCTAATCTCTACTGAGAGTTGGAAATGTAGGAGGATCAGCTATATTTGATGAAATCGCTAGAAAATGGCTTCTTCTTCTTCGTTGAACTCCGTCTCCGTCTCCTCTGTTCTTCCTCTGGTTAGAGCTTTAGTTATGGCATGAGCAAGAATTCCGATGGGGCAAAACAGGAGACACAACGAGACCGAATGCCTCGTCTCTATATTGTTCTGCAGTCCATCCCCATAAACTTGCCTGCTTGTAATAAAATGCTAGTTAGTGTGTGTTTGTGTGTTTATCAGAGAGAGAGAGAGAGAGAGAGAGAGAGAGAAACCTTGCAGCAAAAAGGTCCACTGTGAGCAAATGAATCCAAGCAGAAGCCATTGTCATTTCACTGGAGAACATCTTGACCATACCTGGCAACTGAAGGGATTGTATCTTAATGAAGTTCTTGCATCAAAAAATCGAAAACTACGATGATTTTTCGACTTAGAAAGGTACCTCTGGTAACAAGTATTTACTCGCAAACATGATTCGAATAGTATCAGGTGTCCATGAAAGATACAGCAGATAACCATACAATACTCCAAGAACCATATAAGGTAAACTGCTTGCAACTATTTTCTTAGTCTGCAATAAAAATAAAGCAAATTCAGACAAATGAGCTGGCACTGTATATCAAATCGGGTCGAAAGAACGAAAAATCATACGAATTCGGCTCGAGGTGCTACGATCATCAAGGTATAAAATGGAAGAACAGCTGCTGTTCCCACAGTAAAAGCACCACTAGCAAACTGAGCACATGGCACCCCTGCAAAAACCATAGAATTAAAGCAGTCCATTTTCATAATCAACAAATTCATGATCAAGACATAAAAGTTAAGGAATAATCAAGATTTGATAGAAATGAAGTACTAGTAATTACATGAAGCATATAAAGCTGGGCTTTTTCTGCATGGAGTATTTCTTCCTCTTGGAAAGCTGAAGCCAGTACTAATTTGGTTTGCTTCCCTTCCCAATTTTAGGCCAAACATTTTCATGTTATTCTTCCTTTTGAGAGGAGTGCCTAATCTTTGTGTTGTAACATTGTTGCTCCAAGTGCTACAGAGTAATCCTGGACGATCTACCTAAAATTAATTTCGTCGTGAGAACTATAAATCAATCTGAACCGTTGATTTTCTCGATATCAACATAACTTCATATTAAAAAAAAAAAAACATAACTTCATATATGAAAAACACTAATCAAGATTTCAAAAATGTAAAAAGAAAAATCATAATAATAATTACTAGAAAATCAAGAATGAATTTAATGCAAGCAGAGAAACCTCACCTTGAAAGAGACACAGACTTGAGAGGTGGAAAAAGCAGAAGACAACGCCATGTCCGAATACAAAAGAGAAAGAAAAACGAGACCTTCAAAATATCAAAGGCTAAGCTAACACAGAAAGGAAAATCAGTTTCTGCAGTAACAAGAAAGAGGGTACGGTGCATATATAAATAAGAGGAGTTCAACAGTGATCATGGATTAAAAAAAATGGAAAAAGAAAATGAGAAGGTCTGGTTCGAAGACACGAAGGCTTCATGTGTTGAATAAAGAAAGAGGAGAGGAGGGTGAGCTTTCATGGCTTACTGCAAATGCGCACTGAGACCCAAATCTAAAGGGACAACCTAATTGGATGAATAGACTGTCCCCAACTTTTTGTTGGATCGTTCTTACGTCCAATGGCAGCGTGACACGTTTCCCGGGCACGTGGCGCACATGCAGGGACGGTGGGCTTTGGTCAACGTCTTTCATGTTTTTTTGCATATTTAAATGATGAATTATCGAGGGAATCGGGATTAAATTTTCGAGGGCTAATCTATAAAATAAAAAAAAATCGGGACATAATTTGAATATAATTTTTGAGATGTTGAATTAATCATGCACCCATTTACACATTTAAAAAAAAAAAAAAACCAGATATATGGTACAACATAAAATTTTGCTAAAAAGAATTAGGAATTGAATTACTCCCTCCCTCCGTCCCCGAATAAGTGTCCCCACTAGCCAATTTTTTTGTCCCCGAATAAGTGTCATATTTCAAAATTTTATGCAAAAATTATGCCAAAGTTATTTGCCCCTATAATCATTACATATTCTTTATTTTTTTCATTTTTCAATGTAGTGATTAGGGGTAAGAATGGTAAAATTACCCACTTTCTTGGTATTTACGATTTGATGGCTCGAGACACTTATTGAGGGACGGAGGGAGTATAAGATGTTGTTGGAGTTTGGGTCCCCACACCAAGGCACTGAGGAACTAAATATTTCTTGATCTTCTCTTTTTCTTCTTACTTTCCTCAATTCATCAATCACCATTCACCATGTGCATTTCATTTGGTGTACACGCAAGCAAAACCCTCAAAGAAAGAGACAAAACGAGGTCACCAATATATATTGACGCGTTTTTCGGTTCCATTATCTTCAAATTATATAATATTATAATCGCTAACTTAATCTCTTAACATTCATTCAATAGTATAAAATAATAGAGAGTACATTTTTATTTGGCGTGCAAATTTTAATAAAGAGCTGGTGAATGTTGTTGCAAGTAGAGGGTGTGCATTGTAATATAAAAAAAAATATTGGAGTCATATATCAAAATGGAAATGTGCGTAATTTTGTAGACGTTTCGAAACAGCAAAAAAGTACACACTTATTGCGGACGAAGAAAATATCAAAGTAATTATACACCACATGTTCTAAAGTGCGATACTTTTGACCAGATATAGTGATTTAGTGATTGGTTACGTGGTAAAAAAAAATCCCATGAATTGGATTCTTGCACGTGTACGCAAGTAGCTTCCAAATTTAAGTCAAATTCTAGTACTTTATTCATGTCTGAGAAAATATGAGAGATTTCCTTTCAAAAAAAAAATGAGAGATTTAATTGTACACTCATCTTATGAAACAAGAACATGGTATAAAAAAACAGAGTATTTATTCAAGAATCACATTTCTGTACAAATATAAATAAAATAAATAAATAAAACTCACATGTTCTACTTTCATGTTCATGGCAATGGAAGAACAATCAATCAGGCATCATCATCTCTGCATTATTTTTCCCAACTGCAACTAATTATTTCCCTCAACTTCTTCCAATAACATGAAACAAGGGTTAGCAGTTGCTGTGTTGATGGAGCCAAGAAATGATGTCATCGAATACGCGTAGTATCATCTCATCCGGCTCCCCTTCTAGAAGGGAGTGGTACGAATCTTCGTATAGGTTAAGATTCTTGTCTCGACTGCTTGCTTTCTCGTACAGCGCTTTGCTCACCGATGGATCGGTTACTTTGTCTTCTTTCCCATGCAAGATCAACAATGGCAACGACACCTGCGTAATTATAAGTTCAGTAATTGATCTAAGCAACAGGCACTCTTTTCATGAGTTGCTAGTGATAACTAATACTCGGATGTTGGTGATTAGCGCTGTACAGACGATGGAGTACTGTTGGTTTCGACCATCTAAGAAAGGTATCAACAAGATCAACCTCAAATTATATGCATTCGATTCAATTGATTGACAGCGTAAAGAATCTAAAGATTTAGCGTCTTCAAGAATGATAGTATAAGATCTATATAGAGAATTCTAGACTTGATCAGAAATCCAACAGTAACTATCGTTTAGTGAAAAAACCCTACATCGAATCCACATGCAATGCAATAATGGATGGTTATTTGAGGACTCCATTCGACATATATGTATGGTATGTGTGAAGTCATTAATTAACATACCTTCTCCAGTTGCTCTTCTATCTCTTTCGTGGTCTTCAGCAACTCCAAGGCCGTTCCAAGGCGTGGTTTATGCTTGTACGAAACAATGTTATAAACCGTCTGCACGAAACCAACCATAAAAACTATTTATCATATTCTTATCACACAAAGTATAAAACAAAGAGGTGCAAAGTCCCCGAATTTCTTTCCCTTCAAGCGTGTGTTCATTCTAAAAAAAAAACAAGAATTTAGAGGAAAACATCTGACCTGCTTTCTCTTCTTTTCCTCCCTGAATGCCAGCTCAGCCAAATCTTTTTGCGGAACAAGCTTCAATCTTGGAAGTAATTTTGCCATTCCAGTAAGAATTTGGGTAACTAACCATGGCGGAACCATATCATCTGCAATCTAGATTTAAGGTATGATCAATTTAATGCATAGGTAAATTACGAGGGTGGAATTCATGGAATAAGAATGATAAGCGTACCTTGCACATCGGTGCAACAAGAATGGCACCGTTCCAAGCATCAGGTTGCTTCAGGTGCACCTTCAGTGCTACTGCTCCCCCCATTGATTGCCCGAATAGAAAACATGGTAAATTTCGGAGATTTGGGTCGTCTGCATTGAGTACCACTTGACTATTATGCGAAAGCCGTGAAAAGCATGCATAGTACTCATAGAAAAATATGAACATGAAGTAGATTTTGCAAATCTTCTAATATACCATAACAAGAACTTGCAAGAGAATCGAAACGGCACCAAAGCAGAATGGCGTATATTCTAAAGCTACCGATAAAATCCCCATACAGCAACAAATGCATACTTCTCGGTTGTAATTGAATTGTAATAGTTTTGATTCGAATTATATGAGAATTTCATCAGCTGCATGATATTGGGAATTATGAATGTAGTCGGAATCGCCTCGTATCCTACCTTTCACCTTTGAGTAATGCTCGATGACATCATCGACTATCGAATCAAAGTTCTGGATGTAGCCATGAAGACCTTCCGATAGACCAAATCCAGGGTAATCCATGGCAAAAACCCCATAACCAGAAGATGCCAGCTTTCTGGCAACTCCTACAGAAATATAGCATCGAATCATTAAGTTTAAATAGCTCAAATTCAATTAACACCTAAATTAATCTTGTAAATCACACATGCCTTCAAAGAAAAATGTGCAGGTATCTCCATAACCATGGCAGAAACAAATGACTGCTTTGGGGGAACCACTATCTGGAAGCCAACTTTTCGAGAAGATTTCTAATCCTCGGGAATTCACTTCGTATGACTGAAAAGACTCTAAATAAGTATTCTTCACTATCAATGTCAGAGAAGTTTGAAAATTAATTGAGTGGGAAAAGTATTACACGGTACTAAAAGATAAAGTTATCCCAGTATCATTCTTTACCTTCTCAGGAAGATATTGAAACGGAAGCGCGAAACTGTATCGGTAATGTTTGTTGCAATAGTTATATACAGTGAATGAACATGTTTTAAGGTCATGGTGCAATGATTGCAAATAGGACATGGATGTACGTTGGCTCGTCACCATGAAACAAAAAAAATCATCAAGTAATTTCTAGTAAGGACAAAAAAAAAAAAGCCAGAATAAAACAATGACATTTTGAACTGCATTTAAGCTCGGATGAAAGGGCATGATACGAACATGAAGTAATCACATTTATATATTGCAGTGCGAGATTTTCCATAAAAATCGACCTATATTTGACATCATGAAGACTATCTCCAAAAGTACATGGAGTATTGCAAAAATCAAAGAGCAGTTTTCCAGCACAGAATTGTGCAGAGGACAAAAAGACATTAGATTGATTAAGAGGTTAGAGAAATTAATTAAATGACATTTCAACTAAGATGGCAAGAATAGTAAATGCTTCACCTCTTTCATCTTCAATCCAGCATGAGGCATCTGAAAAGAATGTAAAAATAATAAGTACAAACACAAGCATATATGTATCAAATTATATTTGACAGATCAGATGCTTTAATTAGAAAGAAACAAGAAACCAAGGATAAGAATTTTGAAATCTCTTAAGGGCAACATGCAGTACTAGTGGTGAAACTAGTAAACCAAAGTGAAACACCTAAAAACAAAGGACTTTGCAAATGGCATCAATATCATCCATTATTTATTATAAAGATAAGACTATAAATCGATAAACACCTTGCCCACTAGAAACTAGTAAAGTCCACATTTTGCTCGAGTATTTCTAGTAACCTTACGTAATTGAGGGAGAACTAAACCAACTTTCGCAGATGCAAGAGGTGATGCAATGATTGCATAAGCCAAGTTTATGGAATACATCCAAATTTCTTACGGATTACATCTCTTTCCTTTTCAGCATACACTTGATCTTAGCCAAATGGCAGATTATCAGAATACGGAACCATAAATCCTCATTGTTCCCACACATCTTTACATGCCTCTCATCTTCTATTCAACAGTAACTATCCTCTACATTATGTAGCACAGCTAGAAGCCTAATGCAATTAGTATTCAAGGGTTGAAGTATTCGATCGAAAATCCTAAATTTCCCACTAGTTCCACCACCATTAACCAACTCTAACCAGGTTCATGCAACCATAGCAACAGCAGGAAAACGTATATTCCCATACGGTTGGACATCAACTATATAAATTTAATAACAATATTATCAAAAAAAAAAAAAAACATATTTTCTCGATTTCCCTTTTGAAGCACCATAACAAGATTCACCCAACAATATGTATTAGACGTTGAATCAGCTGATCAAGATCTCATTTTTGTTCCTACCATAAACTGAGCAATCCCAATTCTTCCATTAAAGTTTCAACACACACACACACACGAATCAGAGCTTTTCTTTTTCTTGAATAATCAAACATGGCCAGCGATTCTGGAATACCTTGAACAAGATGTGATCGATGGAGAGCTGAATGTCCTTGAAGGCCTCACGAGCTCGCCTCCTGGGCCCCACCTGTTCCATGTCAGCATCCAGAATCTTCTGCAAATCCTCGCTTACACCCTCAAACTTCACAGGATTCGCCATCGCTCGTTCTGTCCGAACCCTTTTCAGTTCTAGTTCGTTCGTATAAGCACCAGCCCACGAAGAATCGACAAATATACGGGAATAAATTTTTAAAGAAACAGAAATAAAAAGGGTGCCGAAGAATGAAGGAATAAAAAAGATAGACAGTTAAATTGAAGCAGTTGGGCTAGCTTTGCAATTGAAAGAAAGACTGCTTCAAGCTTGTTCCCAAGATTCAACGCTTGCTTGCGTATTTTATTATAATAAACCGAATTTATGAAAATTTACTATCGTGGAGTAGTACTTGCCTCCGTCCTATTACATTAGTCATCTTTGCTTTTTGATTGTTCGGCACGCTTTTCCACCGAAACTTAGTACGAGTTGTAAAATATAATTTTGACGTATTCATTTTTTCACGGGTACTATGAGTGTCATAGTACCCGTGAAAAAATGAATACGTCAAAATTATATTTTACAACTCGTATTAGGTTTCGGTAGAAAAGCGTGTCGAACAATCAAAAAGTAAAGAGGACTAATGTAATAGGATGGAGGTAGTATTTTATTTTGTTTCTTACGCAAAGAAATGATTTTAGATCTCATTCAAAAAAAAAAAAAAGAGATCAAAAAGCTGAATATATACTTTAGGTAACATTTTTTAAAAAAAACAAAAATTATGAGCTCTGGTCGTGTTATTCGATCAATGCCCACACTATTTTTGAAAAATAGAAAATAGAAAAACTTAAAAGCAAATGAGGAAATTGAACAAAACTAACAAGATGCATGCACCGATAATTATACTCGAAACAATTTTTTTTTTTTGAAAGAAGAAACAATTTTTTTTTAATATAGTTAAGACAATTAAATCTCATAAATTACCCTTTTAATATTAAATACGAGATCGATCCATTTAATTATTCTTCTGAATATTTAAAGAAAAATATCTTCAAAATTGGTATCCTATTCCTTTACTCAGATAAAGAATATTCAGAAATAAATAAATGTACTTGCAGTGATTACCAATTATGCCCCTAAGCTTGAAACAAAATCCCAAAATTCTCCTCTATATATAATTTAAACCAATTTTATCCCCTCCTCCTCCATCCTCGCAAAACCGGCCACTCGCCTTATTTCTCTCTCTCTCTCTCTCTCTGAATCAGAGGAACAATATATTTCTTCGAATTTCACGAAATTCCGTTTCTCTGTATAGAAAATTCATCACATGTCACTAATTTGAAGGAAATGGATTGTTACGAAAACCTAATGGCTACGGGGAGGGTTGTATGTCCGAAGCCTCGCCGCGTCGGACTGTCTAATCTCACCAATTCCGCCAAGCCCTTGAGATTGCACTTACGGTATGGATTTCCCTTCGCTTCTTCTAGCAGAGTTTTCTCTTTCTTTTCTCTGTTTTTTTGTTTTAATTTAAGCTGATTTTTGAGCAGTAATGGTGCTGAGGCGTTTGATTCGAGAGCCGGCGCTGAGTTGCTCGATTTAACCCTTTGTAAGGTAGTTTATGTTTTTTATTTTGATTTTCTCGGTTAGTTAATGTGATTCATGTGCGTTATTGTTGTCGATTTAAGGAAGTGGTTTCATCAAGTCTATCGATCTTTATTTTCTGAATTAATTAATTTTGTATTGCATTATGCCCTTGCATGTTGTTGATCATTCTTTGGAAATTTTGTTTCTGAATCTTGATACATTTGTTTCTTCTCACTTCATTAATTCATTGAGTTAACGTCCCTAACTAACCGTCTTCCTTGGAGTAGAATGCTTCTTTGTAGTTTACTTTTGTCTGATTGTGTTGGCCTTATGATGAATTGCATTTACCCTCCATCTTTTCAACGGCCATCGGATTTGGTGTATAATGTCCATTATAAGTTGGATTTTTTTCGATCAATCTCTATCTACAAGTGTCCCTTTGTATCTTCGAATTGAATACTGTCTCGGCCTTCACTGAGTCAAATATCAATGGATGATGGATAGTATATTTATACTGTATGTGGCTCTGCTGTAGATCTGTTTATTGATCTGTGGTTCTGAGGAATAAAATGGATCTCAGTTGCCTAATCGTGAACATCTCTAGAACAGTAGAGAAGGAATTAGTTTTCTTCCCTTCTCCCCCTTTCTCTGGTGGTGGTGCCCCTTCGTGGTTTACTTATGCTGTGACATCATGTGCTTCGCTCCTAAAAATTATGCATCAAGTGTTTTTCTGAACTGAGGCTTCATGGGTGTAAGAAGTAGGAAATTGATTCACCTTGTTAACTGAATACAATTAATTTCCCGCCATGTTTCTTATCCGCAAAATAATGAAGTAGTATTAATTTATTTTTCTTGTTCTTGTTATTATCACCCCACTGGGAAAAAAAATTGTTACAAGCATTTAGGGTGACAGGTTTGTCCAAGAATCGCTTTGAACTTCAGTGTACAGTACTCCACAGTTTTGGTTTGAGCGGAGCATTTAGTTGCATACTAATTACTAATTGCTGGTTTTTGTAAGTTTATTGTATTAATTGACTTCGTGCCAAATATCTTAAATTGAAGTTAACTGACTAATTATATTCGGATGGGGAAGTTTAAGAATTAGGTTGCTGGTACTGAGAAACAATCAAGTATACATCTGGTCTTGCAGTCTTAGAAGTAGATAACTAAGTCTGACACAATTTGCTTGTGTTATATATATACTGTCATGTCATTTGTTTTGGTTTTCGACATTTTAGATTGTAGGGACTGCATGCTAAAGAATTATCACGTGGTTAGCCAAAATTTGAAAATCCTTCTTGCTTTACAGGAGGGCTTCCAAGGAGAAGGATGTGCATCCATATCATCATCTCCCCCATTTTTCTTCGGCTCTCCTCCATGCCGAGCTCAGAATCCTCTAGCACAAGATGCCCATTTCATGGTTCAAAAGCATGGCCCCACAGTTTCCTCCTCTCCTTCTGATTCCGCTTCTCTTCCATCAGCTGCCCATTCCAGAGTGAAGTTTGGAAGCAAACAAGCTGCTGTAAGAGTTGAAGGTTTTGATTGCCAATCCCGTGTTACTGCTATGGCATAGCAAGTTTTGCATGTAAAAATTTAGTATTGACGTCTGCACAAGAGGAATGCCGAAAAATGAACAGAGGGAGGGAGAGAGGGACAGGGACGACCACTTCAAAGGAAGTAAAATCTCGAAAACTTTGACTGTGAGCTTCTAGATTAGGCTAGCTTAATAATAAAATTAGGTGATCTTGAGGAGCAACCCATGCTCAGCTGACCGAAGAGAAATAAGTCAGGTAAATTGAAGCCTTTTGTTGAGTTTATACCATTTTTTTTTTCGTTTGTGGAGGAAGATCGGATTGGGAGTTCCTTATGATCACTCGGGAGATATTTGTAAAGAGTGCTTCTGTAACTATAGAAATATCATGTCAAATAGTTGCTGATAATTTTGTTGTTGAACTGCAGAAATGATAATGGAACTGAGTTACTCTATTTATATTTCTGTGAGTTTATTCTACCTTGTACAATTGCATTGTTTTAAGGTTGGAATACATTGGCAGGAGGCAGAAAAATATAGATTGTAATTAGGCAGGAGGCAAAGAAATAGAAATTGTAAATAGACAGGAAGCAGATAAATTGTAGAGCAGTAATGTAGCATTCAGGTGTCTGTATATTGTATTTTTATCTTGATGTTTAATATTTTTTCCGAGGGGTATTTTGTCATTTTCATCTGAAGATAAAGAGTGTGGCGATTCTATTTTATTGTACCGACTCAACTCACCCTTTTATACTTTGTCATTCTTTTCTTACTAATTAAAAAAAACAAATGTTTTATAACTTTTTTTTTCTCTAGTAGGCCATAAGTTCACTTAAAAAAAATCATCATTCTCTCAAAAAAAAAAATTAAAAAAAAAAATAAAAAATAAAAAAATTAAAAATAATCTTCAACTATCAATTTATTTTATTAAAACCGGTGCCGTGCTATTCATCAACTGTCTATTTATTTTGTTAAAACTGATTGCCACGAGGCTTAGGGTTTTTAATTAGGCTTAAATGATTAGAAAATGAATGGGTAATGGGTTCATTTATTTATGCCCAGTTTTATTTGGACTTAGAATTTTCAACCCCTAATTTGAGTATTAAAGAAAAACAAAAAACAAAAAAATCGTTGCATTTCATGTCCTTTTCATGTTAGTCATTAAAGCCTTTGTAAAAATCGTTCCCACAATTGAGAAACGTCCCAATGGGCTTTGGATGGGTGATATACATGGGACATTTAGAGTATGTTTGGTAGGCAATAACAATAGCCGGCCTATGCTAATTCTATTTTATTTTTCTTTGTTCTCGAAATTGATATTAATTTATATTTCATCCAAAAATATTTATTTAAATTTTAGTCTACATTTCTATAACTCCCTCAATTCTATAGATAATGTCATACTCCCGTGTCTCAATAGAGTATGCGTTTTTCTTCCGGTACGGATTTTTATAAATGATAGATGAGTGGTGTTAATGGAAAGAGGGACCTACATTAATGTGAGTGGAGCAGTGTGCAAAACTGGAATGTGCATACTCAGTTAAGACGAATTGAAAATGAAATTGTGCATGCTCTGGCGAAACAGATGGAGTATTTCTTTTGGGCACAAGAATTCAAAAATTCAAGAGAAGTGTAAAAATATTAAAAAATAATAGGGTCTTAACACTTTTTGATGAGTTAATTTTTTCAAAAACTGTAAATATAGCTTCAACACGCCTCTTCAAGAGTAGGCCGGAAAGACATCGGCTCTATGTGAACAAACAAATCATTATCGATCTTGGATTGACTCTGATAACATATGAGATTCGGGTCATTCACTCCCTTAAAAGGCATTGTAAGAGGGGAGATCATTCAATCTATATACTATAGAGTTTGAGACATTTCCCAAATCTATATGGGACAAACGAGTAGCTTGAACATAACTCTACCTACAGGACAACCCAATCAAAAAACAAGACGTTATTTATGAGACGAACGGGAGTACCATTAAATATACGTGTTCCAAACAATATGGTTGTTGTTAGACCACCATGGCACCATGTATTCATTCTTTTTTAAAGAAAACCACGTATCCATTCTTGATCTCGTGAAACAAGAAACCAGAAATACAAGAAAAAAAAGGTCAGAGAGATGCCAGTTGACTACTATATGTTCGTTAAATTTAACGACGAGTTACGTTAACGAGGTGGTTTCTTTGTACGAAATCGAAAATTAATGGTGTCGTTAGATATTGTGAGTGTGATTCCACGCAAGGTTGAGTCATCCTCCGTTAACTTCTCTGTACTTCCTGTTATCTTGCCGTTATTAGATCAACTCGGCCTTATGCCCATCACACCGAATAAATAAGCATCAAATAATTACAAGAGTGCATTAACTATATTTCAATATTTAAAAATAGAGTCCTTGAGGTTGGTTGCATCACTAAATCGATCCCAAAATGTGGTAAATTTCCAAACAAAACCTAAAAAAAGATTAGAATTCTCTTGACTCGCCAAATTTGCGAGAAATTAGAATTCTCATTATTCAATATTGATGTCACTGTCTTCTCAATATTATATGAGGAAAAAAAGAAATGCCTTTGAAATTTTGGTACACAATGCCTTACTTTATTCTACTTATTATCATTTTAAAAACATTGCTCTTATTTGGTATTTCTCACGATTTAATTGCAGCTCTGACATCTAAATCGTTTAATCAATAAAAAAAACCAAGATAATATCATTAAGATAATATTTCATCCGGCTCAGGATTTTTGAGACCTTTTATATTAATATGTGGGGTATGAAATAATGAAAGATGTCAGAAATCTTAAGCTGGAAGGAATATCACTTATTGTTAAAACGCTTACACATTTTTATGATTACATCTCAATATATACATATTTTTAAATTGATGCATAACATTTATAAAAAAAAATATATGTCTCATGTGTCACGACTCTCTCATTTCTGCCACATACAAGTGGTAATCAAAATTAACAAAAAAAATTCTTTCAAAATTTTAATTGTCTAAGTCTCCCAAAGATTGGTGTGTGTGTAAAACAACAAATTCCACTAATTTTATTTTTAAATTTCTTTTTTTTTTTACTTTAATTCCTCCTAGTATAGCTTACATGAATTTTCCGGCAAGCCATGTAAAACCAATCGCCAAAAAGTGGCAAACATAATATAATTGTAATTTTTCTAAATGTTATATATTGATTAAAAAATATATTCCCTCCGTCCCATTTATACTGGCCAGTTTGATTATTTTATATCACCCTATTTAAATAAATAATAGGCAAGTTTAAATGGGATAGAGGAAGTATATTTGTATACGATGAACATAATTGTTAAAATATTTACCTAAAAAATTAATCATAATCTCCCAAAACCAAAAAATTAATTTCATAACTAGACCGAATTGAACCAACTTCTAAAATCTACTTACCAAGTAGCAATTGATAATTCTTAGTATTTTCCATTATAAACCTAGCATTGCAGTGGGAACACAAGCCCACACGGTTTTGAATATATTCTCTATCAAGAGATAAACTTGAGAAAATTGTACATTTCCTTTTTGTCCATATTTACAATTAAAATCATACTAAACTCCCACTATGCGCATGAGATAAAAAAACTTTGGAATAGTGGAAATGGTGAAATTAAAAATGGGATTAAAGTAGTGACAAGTTGTGGAAATATTAATATAGTAGTAAGTCCGAGCTTTTGGGATAAGCACGAGCGAGTTGATGAGTGACGTGACGACTCGGAGTCGGAATCTGCCCCCTAGGTCCACTTCCCCGCCCACAGACCTCATACCGGAAACCACCTACCCGGGCAGCCGGTTGTTTTTCGGGGGGTATAAGCGGTTTTCCAGAAAACCGGGAGGATGTGGACTTGGGACCCACCCGTCCCCTCGTTCTCCACAATATGTGGCGATTCGACCGCACTCTGACACCTCCGTGTGACTCCCACGCGCCCACTCTCACTTTCCCTCCTGCCGCCACGCGTCCTGCCTCACGCTTTGTATCGACAGTTTTTTTGTTTTTTTTATTTTTTAAGTTAAATTCAGTCAATCTCGTCTCTTCCCTAAATCAGCGAGTCTTTGCTAAGTTTTTAAAAATTCTAAGTTCAATGTACAATATTTCTAAAATTCAACTATTTTTGTATAATATAAAAAATTATGATAGAAGCTTAAGCCCTTGTGACATGCACATTTATCCGCGCTGCACATGATGTACTTCACTTATTTTTCATATATACGTTAAAAAATCCGTCCCTCCATCAACATTTAAAATGTCGAATCATATTTCTTTACACATTAATATATACAGTATTACCTTATTTTGATTATAATGGTTGTAAATTTCTTAACTTTTTCAAAAAAAAAAAAATGTTATAAATAGGGCCAAATAAAATAAAATTGTGAAGCACGCGCTGGTGGAAGGATGTGAGGGTTATAATATGGTGATTGTACGCTTGAAAAATAATGGATTGACATAATTTATGGAAAGGACATATTGTACCATAATTTAATGGAAAAAATGGTGGTGGTACACCTCCCATTTCCATGAATGTGGCGACCTGGTTTTCTTTCACCAAATACCACTCTTCAAACAACTGCAAGCGACCCTAGTTTCCACTTTCCCCCCTTTCTTGTTTCCACTCCTAATAATAATCCAAACAAACCCCAAACCCCCCCATTAAATACACTTATCTTACCCTCACTTCAAACCCAAGTTTCTCTCTTTCTCCATTATTAACCTGCTCTTCAAACTTCCTCTCTTTCTCTCTCTAAAGTCGAAAATGCGACTGAGTTGCAATGGCTGTCGAGTGCTGCGGAAGGGTTGCAGCGAAAATTGCAGCATACGTCCGTGTCTGGAGTGGATCAAGAGCCCCGAGTCACAAGGCAGCGCCACCGTCTTCCTCGCCAAGTTCTACGGCCGCGCCGGCCTCATGAACCTCATCAATGCCGGCCCCCAACACCTCCGCCCTGGTCCGCCCTCCCCCCCTCCTCTCTCTCTCCTCTTGCTTAATTTTTTTTTTAAAAAAAAAGACGAAAAAATGAAGGCGAGACAGCGTAATTCGATTTCTGACGCCTCGATTTCCGATTATGCAGCTATATTTAGGTCTTTGCTCTACGAGGCTTGCGGTCGGATCGTGAACCCGATATACGGGTCGGTCGGGTTGATGTGGTCGGGGAGCTGGCAGCTCTGCCAGGACGCGGTGGAGGCGGTGCTGAAGGGGGCTCCGATAACGCAGATCGCCGCCGACGCGGCGGAGGCGAAGAACGTGCCGCCGCTCAAGGCCTTCGATATAAGGCACGTCATCAAGGAGGGTGATCTCTCTGGGTCGGGCGATTTGCACCGGGTCAGGACCCGCTGCCGGTTCAAGCGGACCGCGTCGAAGGCGAAGCGGAGCCGAGTCTGGGTCGGCTCGCCCGATGAGAGCGGGAACGAGGAGGGGAAGAGGTCGCCGAGCCACGGCTCGTCCCTGAGCCATCAGTCTGGGTCGGCTGAGCCGGTCGTGAGCCGGCGGAGCGAGGAGAGCTTGGGCTCGGCTGAGACCCCCGAGCCTTTAGCTGATCAGGAAGTCGGAGCCGAGGTGAATCTCAGCTCGGAGCCGGAGGCCGTGGATGGGATTGAGCTGGATCTCACTCTCGGCTTCGAGCCGATTAAGCGCTGTCTCAAGCCGGAGAAATCGAAGCTGGGGGAAGCCGTTGACCCTGGGTTTTGTAAAATGGAGCTTGGGCTTGATTATCCGGCTTTGTGACGAGGAGAGATTTGATCATCAGTTTTGACGGCTCGGATCGAGTTTCATTGATTCTTTGTTTTCTCATTTTCTTTTTTTGTTTATCTTTTCTTCTTTAGATTAGAGATAAATGTATTTATTTTTACTAATTCTACTTATAAAGGAAAAAGATCTGTACAAAAAGGTCATGTGATACGGAGTTAATAGTAGATTAGGAGGAGGTCCATGAAGTCAAATGTTTTGCATCATTTGTAGCAAATGGGGGAAATGGGAAATTGATATTTAATGCATCATCCCACCATATTAGTCCACATTCATTTTATTGATTTTTTCGACATGTGTTTCCATCGAAATTTAGTATGAGTTTTAATATATAATTTTAAAGTATTTTTTTTTTACGGGATACTATGAGTATCATATTATATTTTAAAACTCATACTATGAGTATCCCGTAAAAGAAATAATATTTTAAAATTATATTTTATAACTCGTTTCCCGGCTCTGTGGAAATGCGTGCTAAAAAGTCAATAAGTCAAACTGGACAATTGAAGGGGGACGAAGGGAGTATAAGATTTTGGTAGAAATGCGTGTTGAAAAAGTCAATAAAAATAAATAAGGACTAATATGGTGGGATGAGGGTAGTACATATCTAGTTATATTTTTAAATACTTTGTGTTATAAATTTATAATATTGTACCAGTGGTGCTACTCTCGACACTAATTTAATCACAAAATGTTCTTAAGGAACACAACATAAATATAAAGATTAATCATATTATGATCATAGTAGTAAAACTCAAAGAACAATATGATTATAAAAACTTATAAAAGTTGTAGTCCTTTATTGTTGTTTTTTATTATATGACTTTCTAATCTCATAATTTTATTTATTTATTTATTTACTTTTTTTTTAATATCTAGATTGAAGTTTTCAACTTTCAACTTTTCGCTTTAAAATTTTGTTTTCCTCCTCTCATTTTTGTGAATTACTAACAACACAAATGTTAATGATGAAAGAGATAAAAAGATTTTAATTGTCTTTATTGTGAGTATAATTCTTATCATATTAAGTAATGAGACAATTATACGAGACGTCTCAATCAGAAAAGAAAGACAATTAGAATGAGAAGGAGGAGGAGGTAGGGATGGCAGTGGATCCTGAACCCGATCCAGATCCGGAGATTCAGATCAATTTTTCAGGATCTGGAGTGCTACAAATTTGGACCCAATGGATCCGAACCGGATCTGGACTTCATCCTTAATTTTTAGATTTGGATTTGAAATTTTATTTTTGAGATTCAAATCCGACCCATGAACCCGATGAATATATTATATATATTAAATTATAATAATCTAATAAATATCTAATTATCTTTTCTAATTAAATCTAAAACCCTAATAAATTTAAATATGTTTTATGTTTTTTTTATATGTTTTAAAAAATCACACTTTATATTAGCAAGTGGCTTACTGGTGTAGAAATTCTTCATATATGGTGTGTGAAAAATCATTTATTGCTGGTGCAAATCAATTATATTGATGGTTGATATTTTAATTATTTTTTCATTCATTTTTGTAATACGTTTATTAGGTAATAATTACGGATCCGAGTCTAGACCCGAGATCCGCTAGATCCAATGGATCTTGAATTTGAATTAAATTTTTTAGACCCGATAGATTTGGGCTGAATTTAAACTTCAAGTTAAAATTCCGGATATGATCTGGACCAAATAAGATCTGGTTCAGATCCGGCCCATTGTCATCCCTAGGAGGAGGACGTCTCAATAAAGAAAGAATGACAATTGGAATGAGATGGAGGAGGAGGGAGTAGGAGACATAGGATGATTAATTTAATTATTTTTTTAGGCGAATCACTATTTTTTTAAGCAAATATATAAATTAGTGTATGAGCTTAGAAAGTCCTATAAAAAAACTGAGCGAGTATTAAAAAAACGAGGGAGTATTAAGTAACAAATACGAGTAATTCAAATAACAAATATGTAATATTTCATAAACAATTTGTTAGGTTGCACACTTGTTCTTATTTGTATGGAGTATAATTTGCTTTTCCCACGTTTCTCAACCATAAATAGAACAAAGACGAACATAGAAATTTATCTAGAATGAAGACTGATACATAGTCTTATTTTAGCTTTTGATAATGAAATTAGAATTGTCTATTAAATAAACACAATTTGGAGATGGCCAAATAAAGTTATAAACACAATATTAGCTCAAAAAAAGAAAAGAAAAGAAAAAGAAAAAAAAAAAAGAGAAGAAGTTATGTGGGGCCGTTTCCAAAAATTTCAGATACGCCTCGTGTCTAAACTTCCCAAATTCATTACTACACTGCAAAATTATAAATCAATAAACTAAAAAAGCCCTAACTAAGTCGCGGTCTTCCATTCTTTCATTCATACTTGCGAAGGAGATGATGTGAAATCTCTAACATTACTCCAGTATCCAATTCAGAGACTGGTACGATGTTTTGCTCAAATTATTATATTTTGGGGGTTTTCCCCTCTCTTTCGCTAAAACCTAATCCAATCAACGTTCAGCAGAAACGTGATTGGGATTTCATTGATTATGTTACTGTTTCACTTCTTTCGTTGAGTTCTTGTTTTGATGAAGAGAGAGTATGTTCATACTAATCTTGTATTGAATGTGTTAACGTGATTCGCTTCGCATTGTTTTATATATATATATATATATATATATTTATCCTTCTTAACCTGGGAATAAAATTTTAGGCGTTTCGTTTGCAGTTATGAGCTAGGGCACGAACTTGTTTATTATGTAGTGGAGAGGGGCGGGTCATTTTCGTAAACGATGATGGAAATGCAGGATGGGGTTTACTGTGGCTGGGTTTTGCAGGAGTGTGTAGGGGTAGTCTGAATAGGATTTTCAGTACTAGACGAGTTGCGGATGCTGTTTTTCTCCTTCTTTTAGGGACTATTACGTTGAATTAATTTTTGAAGTTCAAAATTATCTGATGGGTATTGTCTGATATGGTTGAGCTGAGCTGAGCTTGAATAGATCTGATTAGTAGTTTTTGATTTGATATTTGAGCTAGAACTGTGAGTCTGTGACTTCATTTATTGACAATATAACTTGGAATTGGAGTTATTTTAGTTGTGGCTAGGAGGATGAAATTTATCTTGATCCCTACTTTACTGTAAATCGATGAACAAGAATGCGTCAATAGAGTACCAATTCCTGTTCTCATATCCTGTTCATGATCGTTTTTCCTCCTCCATTTTCAGGTCTCGATATTTGTCCTTTAGTTTTAAGCAAGTAGAATAGCGATATCCAGTATTAGGATTTTTCAAGTCATGGAAGGAAACAGAAGAATGTTTCTTAATAAACATTCCAATCCACAGTTCAAGAAGACAGCAGGTCTTAGGAAAGGAAACCAACACGATTCTATCCATGAGGAATTTTCTGAGAACTCTCATTCATCAGATACTGTTTACCGAATTATTTGCCAGTCTAAAAAGATTGGAAGTGTACTTGGAAAAGGTGGTAACATTGTGAAAGCCCTCAGGGAAGAGACTCAAGCAAAGATTACTGTTTCTGACTCTGTTCCTGGCTCAGATGAGAGGGTAATAACAATTTCTAGTCCCTCTGACAAACAAGCCAAAAGACAGAGTGCCTATAAAGGCCGCCAAGTTGAGGGAGATTATGACGTGTTGGAGCCACATTGTGCTGCCCAGGACGCACTCCTAAAAGTTCATGACAGGATTGTTCAGGAAGATCTTGGTGGAGCAGAAAAAAGCCACGGGAGTGAAACTGTTGTGAGTGCTCGACTTCTGGTTTCAAACCATATGGTTGGATGTCTTTTGGGAAGGAAAGGAGATGTAATCCAAAGATTACGCAGCACGACTGGTGCAAACATACGTGTCCTTCCTGCAGAACATCTTCCTGCTTGTGCTATGAGCAATGATGAACTGGTCCAAGTAAAATCTTTAATCTTTCTTTTACTAGTTATTATAGTATGTCTTCTAGTCTCAAGAATATGCATTGGCAGAATAGTAATATGCTTTGACCTTATTTAGGATGCCAATGAGTAAACATGTCGTTCTGAACATTTCTAATGCTTAAGGTTGTTGAGACAATTAAGTAAGATGCTTTGACAGTTGTTAAGTGCTTTGGTAAAATGATTGGATAATGCACATTTGTAATCTGATATTAATATTTTGTTCCACTAGGTATCAGGTAAACCTGCTATTGCAAAGAAAGCTTTGTTTGAAGTAACAACTCTCTTGCATCAGAATTCATGGAAGGACAAACCTTCATTAAGTCATCCTGCAGCCTATGATAGGCAAGATTTTCACCCTTCCGGGCCTCCAATGAGAACTATGCTTCCCCCAGGAAATCCTCCTTGGTTAGAGCGTACTATGGAGCCCCACATGATGCAACCTATGCCTTTCAACGAAGGATATAGAATCAATCCATCTGCACTTGTACCTGAAGATCTTGATGGTGTTGCTCCGCGTGACCGTGAAACTCCATGTGAGTTCACTATCAAAATACTATGCTCTGCTGAAAGGATTGGTAGTGTGATCGGCAAGGGAGGCTCTAATGTCAAACAGTTAGAACAGGAAACAGGAGCTAGCATCCATGTTGATGATGCATCTAAAGAATCAGATGAAAGAGTGATCCGTGTCTCTTCATTTCAGGTTTGTACTTCACTAACTATAAGACTAATTTATACTAGCAAATTATTAGCCTTCTGAACTCAACTTTGTTTCAGGATCTTTGGGATCAAAGATCACATACGATCGATGCCATTCTTCATCTTCAAAATAAAACTAGTGAATATTCTGAAGATGGAACCATCACGACAAGGCTTCTTGTACCATCAAGCAAGGTTGGTTGCCTTCTTGGACAAGGGGGTCATGTTATTAATGATATGAGAAGGAGGACACACGCAGACATACGTGTTTTTTCTAAGAAAGAAAAGCCAAAATGTGCAGCAGAAGACGAAGAGCTAGTGCAGGTGATGCATCTGCTCTCGATTTTGAATTGCTGTGAAAGGTGCCTAATGGTGCTTGGTGCTGACTTATTTTAACCAAGATAAACCAGTATGAATGTATGCTTAAGCTCTTCATCATCAGATCTCTGGAAGTTTTGGGATTGCTAAAGAAGCCTTGATAGAGATTGCATCAAGACTTAAAACAAGATGTCTTCGTGATGTAAGTACTAGAGGAGAAGCCGCTTCAGTTAGGCCACTACCAGGATTTGGCCCACCAGAGGATTTACGCAGTGGTGGCTTCCCACTATCAAGTACCACTGCAGCTGGAAGCTCAGGAAGATATGAACGTATGCTGGTATGCATTTTCTGTATCACGATAGATTGAGAATTCTTTTGCAAGGCTTATTCCTTGCAAGTTTTGTTTGCAGCAACTGGTTTTACATTTCTGCCTTTATAACCGTGTCAGCTATGTATACTAGAAATGAAGTTGTAGATTCATGGTGGGGGGTTTTATTTGAGAGTTGCTATTACTCAAGAAAGCTACTGCTAACTTAGCAAATTCTGATTGAACACAACTTTTGTGTTTTTGCACTTGCGAGACAATTGTATTTATGAATTTCTTTTGGTTTTTATGAACAGTTCTTTTGTTGTTATCAGGACAGTGTTCGGGAGTTTGATTCTCCACGTTTCCCGCATCCTACACGAGCTACCAGGTAATGACATTGATAGAGAAATTCGGCTGAATAACTTGATGTTGAATCAGTCAGAAAAAAAACTCCAATTGAGTTTATAAATTCCAATCGACTCCTTTTCCATGCTTAGAATGCATGTAAGATGATCTGAATCCTCAATGATGTTTTTGTAAATTATTAAACCTCTTGGGTGCTTCGCGAGTAATACTCAGGTCATATCAGTTAAAACTAGCCCCATTGTTATGCATCTTGAAATATATAACTATCAATACTAAATAGAAAGCTCCAGTTTAAGTTCAGATCTTGTTCCATGATTTATTCTAACTTTTTATAACAGCAAAACTGTTGATGGAATAACACCATTACCTGCTCATCCTCCATGTACTTATTTGTCTGATGGATTATGGTGATTTTGTATTTCTTGAATGGTTTGTTTTATATTTTCTATTTCAGTTACTTGGATTTCAACGAGGCTAGATTTAGTTCTGTATCTGCAACAGGAGGGAGCCATATCTCCGAGGTGAGATTCATTATTCTTGTTTTCTTTTCTTTTCATTGGAAAATGAAGTTTCATTATACTTGTTAAAGATAAACTTGGACGTTTCAATCACACTTATCGTCTTTTGGTATTATACTTGATGGTTTTGGACCATTGTTTTCTTTCTGTTCCCTTGAATGCAATTCGACAAAGCCCCAGGCATACAACTCAAACACTGAGTAGGAGATCCTTGCCTCTGTTTAAACTGTTATCAGCATGCGACTCCACCTCTGTTTTTTTTTTTTTGTGACAAATAATAGGAAGAGCTAGCTTTCTGTTTCTAACTAGAATGGAACAACTACTGCCTAGTGCCTAGAGTTCCGTAACATACTTCAAGGCCTTCTAGCTGAAGTTAACCGCCTATTCCACTTTACATTTATACCATTTTAACTTCAAAACTTAGTTCCGTGCATCACTTCACATATACGGTTACAATCAAATTGTTTCAAATTTTAACCTTGGATGTTTCAGTTTGCTAGGCAACAGGATCCATATACAACCGGTCCTGATTTTGGCTCTTCCGAGGATTACAATTCATCACGGTATATTTACCAGAGTGGACCTAATAATTATCCTCCACCTGGTGGATATCGGGGCTATGAATCCGAGCGTGGTGTGTATCCAAATAATAACGTGTCTCCAGTTCCCTACCGGACCTCTGATCGATGGCCAGATGCCTATGAAAACAGCTATACACAACAAGCTCCATATCCAAGGGTAAGAGGACACGGTTCTTACCAGTACTAACTTGTGTGCAGTCGGTATTTTGTACCATTCAACTCCACATAAAATCATATAATTTTTTAAGTCTGAGCAGTTGTTGACATACATGCTTATTTATTAATCTGTAGTCCGAGTTTCTTATTTATTTTATTATTATTATTTTGCTTTGTTTTAACCATGTGTTGTTAGTGAAGTTGCATTGTAGTGTGGTCGAAATAGAATACAAAATATGGAAAGCCTCTGATACTACTGAATACTGATATATACAATCGATATTTTCCCAATTTGGTCGATTTTTGATTATTTTCATATACCAGATTTTCATATATGTGTTATAATGAAAAATAAAATAAAATGATACCTTCTTCATAAATTGTGACCAGAATCAGCAAATTTATAAATTAAAAAAATCAAAACCAATCTATATTTGAAGTTAAGGAAAAATAAAATAGATACTACAAATACAATTAAAATTTTCGCATAAACATAAAATTTAGTGTACATTTTTTTAGATATTTCATAAAATAAATACCTATATAGGAATGGTATGATTTAGTCAACCATTAATTGAAAGCTCTATATTCCGTTTCTTGTTGTGACATCTCAATCAATGAAAGAAAATGACATACGTACTAAGCTACAATATAACTTACGTAAAAAGATTGAGTAATCTCCCCATCTAATACCAACTAAATTAGTAGCTAAACCCAAACACATCCACAAAAAGGGTACAATATCTAATCTCCACAAATATTCGCGTGTAAATGAATGTATTTAATACATCATCTATAATTCCAATCACCTAATGAATGATCTCAATCACCAACATCCACCTGTAGCGGCGGCGCCAGCCGCCCCTCCACTATAACTACACGGCGGCGCTTAATTAAGACCCTCTAACTCACAGCTAATTTAGCAGCTAGCTCTTTCTTTCTTTTTTTTGAAAAAAAAAAAAGAAAAAAAAAGAAAAGAAAAGAAAAAAGAAGAAGAAGTTGGTGGTTGCATTTACTAGGGGTTGCCCAACAACACTGATGATCGGTCAATAACCCCCAAAACCACTTTCTTCAGAAGAATCAGAACAGCAATTGTGATAGCTACATACTCCATCCGTTTCAGCTGAGTATTCGCTATTTCCGGGCACGAGTTTTAATAAACGGTAGGTGAGTGGTGTTAGTGAAAATAGGGACCCGCATTAATTTGAGTGGAGTAGTGTAGTACAAAAATGAAATGTGGATATAGTGAAACGGATCGAAACGGAATTATCATAATTCATCAATATTCATGTCTGGTTGTTACCTGCTTCTCTCTCTCATCTCCCTCTCAAGGTTTTAATTAACGTGTAGAACAGCAGAATAAATTAAACAATTCAAGAATTGGGTTTGAATTGAATTCAGGACGCAGTACTCTGCTTGTATACAGCTGGGCTATAGACAGATTGTAAAAGCAAACGGAAATAAATGTCAAGGACATGAATTTCATCTACCCTTTTCAAGAAACAGTATTTTTTTTTTACTATCTTTCATTCATCACTTATAACAACAACAACTGATGGGCATATTCCCCAAACAATACACCTTTCTTCCATCATTGACCATCGTATCTCACTGTAATTTCCGGAAATTTACAGATTTCCCTCACAGCTAGAGCAGTAAATAGCCCATGCAGCAGCCCTAGTAAATGCATGCAGAGTCTTTTTCCCCAGATGCACAAAAGTGGTAAAAAAAAAAAGAAAAAAAAAAGCTAGAGCTAAATTACCAGATAACATTAACAATTGGTCGATCACCACCACGAGTGAAAGCTTATGAATAATAATACAAGCATATATATATAGGTCTAATTAATTTATATATATAATTAATGGTGGAATTGAAAAAGAAAGAAGAATGCATCAGAGCTTGACGATTTCCGGTATATGCACCGGATACCTAGTAATGCAGTCCTCCCAGGGGCCGTCGGTCGGAGTTTTGATCGTCCGGTTACATTTCCAGACGGCGCTGTTGCATTTGAATCCACTACCGAAGGCGATTTGCCAAACTCTATCCCCCTTCTTCATCCTCCCCTTCGCCTCGATGTACCCTAATTCGTACCAGAGGGAAGACGACGACGTATTGCCGAACCGGTGTAGCGTCATCCGCGACGCCTCCACGTGCTCCGCCGACAGCTGGAGGTTCTTCTGCAGCTCGTCGATCACCGCCCTCCCGCCGGCGTGGATGCAGAAGTGCTCGAACGCCTGCTTGAAGTCGGGGATGTAGGGTTTCCATTTGGGGTTGAAGATTTTCCGGCCGATCAGGGTGAAGAGGAAGAGGAGCTGCTCCGACGCCGGGAGGACGAGAGGTCCGATGGTGGTGATGTTCGATTTCAGAGCTTCGCCGGCGATCACCATTAGGTCTTTGGAGAGGTTGATCCCGACCTTCCCCTGTGGGTCCTCCTGCTCGTAGACGCATTTGTAGGCCTTGTCGTCGCCACCCTTGTGGGTCCGGACGACGTGGACGAGCTTGTACTTGGCGCGGCCGGCGTCGCGGCGCTTGTTGGAGAGGAGGATGGCGGCGCCGCCCATGCGGAAGAGGCAGTTGGGGAGGAGCATGGCTCGCTCCGACCCCTGGTAGTAGTTGGGAGTGATGATCTCAGTGCTGATGACGAGCGCGTGAGAATTTGGGTGGACTTGAAGTAAATCCCTAGCTAAATCGATGGAGATCAAGCCGGCGCTGCAGCCCATGCCGGAGAGGTTGTAGCTCTTGACGTTGCTCCGGAGCTTGTACTTGTTGACGATCATGGCGGAGAGCGACGGCGTGGGGGAGAAGAGGCTGCAGTTGACGATGAGGATGTCGATGTCCTTGGGGCGGAGTCCGGTCTTCTGCATCAGCGAGTCGATGCTGGAGAAGATGATGATCTCCGCCTCGCCCCGGGCGGCGGCCATGGTCGGCGTCGGAGGGATGTAGTGGATCGCCGGCGGGAGGCAGGTCTCCTCGCCGAGGCCGGAGCGTTCGAGGATGCGCATCTGGAAATCGACGCTCTTGGGGTTGTCCTTGAGGATGAGGCGGGAGTGCTCCATGAAGGTGGAGAAGGGGACGCGGCAGGTCACCGGCGGCTTGTAGCAGGCGTAGTCGACGAGGTAGATCGACCGGGGCTTCGACATGAAGTAGACGGTGCAGATGAAGACGGCGAGGAAGGAGGAGCAGAGGAGGTGGATGAGGTCGAGGTGGAGGGAGTCCCAGACCCCGAGGAGCTCCTCGGGGCCCGATCGGAGAATCTCGACGGCGACGGCGAGGGTGATCGGGATCAGAGATAAGCTGACGATGTGGTTGACTAGGTACTGGTAGCCTAGCTTCACGTACTTGGGCTTGACGGAGCTCGGCGGCATTTCTGCAGGCATGATTTAATAAATTAAGTTTGGAGAGAGAGAGGGGGGCGGCGGCGGAAGTGGAGGGAGGTGGCGGAGGAGAGGGGGGATTTAAAAGGAAGAAGATGAGAGAAAGAGAGAGCAATGAATGAAGGCAGGTAGGGGGATTTAATGAACAAGTTGATGACGCACACCACAAACGCTGCCTCCCTTAGCTGGAGATCGAGAGGAAGAATTGAAGAAGAGAGTTTTTATGTATGTTGCCACCTCCTCTCTACCTATATCCATTTTTCCTAATTTATTTAACTTCTTTGCTTAGGCTTAATTATATTTCATTCCATTTATCTGATAATAATTAGTAATTGAATTCATGCCAATGGGTTTTAATAATATAATCAACCCAAACCTTTAATCAAACTAGCTATATATTATGGTGTGGGAGTTTTGGACTGATCTGGACTATTGATCTTTTGTATGATTCACGGTTGTCGATCAACTGTCGTTGAAGTAAACTTTGTTGCTTACTATAACGGATGTCTTATAAGCTCCTTCAGCTTACAAGCTATTCACGAGATTATAAGCTCTATTTATTTATTTATTATTATTATTTTTATTTTTTTATAAAGGTGTTCGGCAAAAATAAACTCCTCAAGAGCTTTATAAGCTCAAAAAATAAGTTACACGAACTTATAAAGCCATAAGGGCTTAATTAAACCCCTAAAAATAAACTTATTTGAAAAGGTTATACGCACTAAGAGGTTTAAGATGTAAAAATAAGTTGAGATGGGAGGACATATTTTAAAGGAGCTTATAAGCTCTTATAGCTTATTTTTGTAGCTTATAAGCCCTTGAGTAGCTTATTTTGCTAAATATTTTTCTACAGCTTATAAACTCTTAAATTGCTTACGAACTGTTTTAAGCAGCTTATAAGCTAAGCCAAACACCCTATAAGCACGGTCGTAAATAAGCATCATACGTTTGTATTTTTAAGAATGACTATATATGTATGTATATAAACATGTTCGCATATACCGCATGTTCTTATGGTTCAGTTTTTAGCATTAGCTAATAAGTTTGGTGAAGATCGAATAATTAATTTGGAAAGTGTTTTTTTGCATGGTAAAAGTTGCAAATTGGGCACTTTCTTCAATTCAACTAAATTAATTGATGAGACACCTATCACATATGCACAGTTATACTACGTACAAGTGGATTATACAGTGCAAGGGTATGACGTGGCATTATTATAACTAATTAAGTCAATTAATAGTTAATACCAAGTACTATAAAAGCATAAAAGCACACAAATCGTCACTCTAATTCTAATAGGACATTATTGCCTTTTCATAAAAGTATATAAATTAAATTGACAATGCTGTTACTTTGCCCCAAAAACAATGGTTATAGTACGTATTATAGTAGCTAGCGATGAATATACATTGGCTTTTAATTAATTATATTGAAATAGCGGGAAAAATTAATAATATATGGCTGCTTTTGGACCATGTATAAATGAGAATTAAAAACTTCTTGCTCACAATTTTCCTTCATTAGAAAAAATATATAGTTAAAATTAAATGCCACCAAAATTTTAGTTGCTTATTAAAAATAGATAGCGAAAGGCTCATAATACACACCCTCATTTTTCTCCACAGATCCAATAATAATAAAAGATTACTATATAATAATTTATATTTTCTTTATATTATTTAAGTGTGTTTACGGTTGATGTAGTTGTGTCACGTCAACAATTTTTATTATTATTTAAAGTTTAATTTTTTTTTCATAGAGCTTATTTGTAAGGTTTACACTTGTGATAGTTTTCTTAAATATATTGTCGTCACGTCAGCCGTGAGTACATTACATATGCCCACGAGTTACGGTAGATAGAGGAGCATTCCTCTTCAAACTAATTATAAGCAATCCATGACCCAACGCGTGGACACATTGTTAATGTGACATGGTTACGTTAAATTTTTGTAAATAGAATTTAGATTTTTTTCCCCCAATAGGGCAACCATATATTATTATTATCTTTATGTTCACATCCTTTATAAGAAATATAAGACCAACTTTATGGTCAACTCCGATGATACACAAAAAAAAACACCAATTTCATGCAGTTTCCGCACATTCAAATCCTTTACAAATTTAGTGATGGTGTGAATGGAATATTTTCAGATAATATTTCTTAATTTGCATGTTGATGGTTAGACGTGACTAAAATATATTAGAGTAATGGTGCTAAAATTGCACAATTAATTGACTAGCTAACTGGCCTACATTTATCACAGTGTGAACAAGAATTATTATTATTATTATTATTATTATTATTATTATTATTATTATTATTATTATTATTATTATTATTATTATTATTATTATTATTATTATTATTATTATTATTATTATTATTATTATTATTATTATTATTCAATTACTCTACTTATTATTCCGTAATTAGATGCAGAAAATTATTGGCTACGAAATCACTCCAACTAATACCCATAAATGAGAGGGACACATAATTAATTTGCCAACACTTGATAACATTTCTTAATTTCTTTTTCTATTGTGTAGTAGTAGTTGTACAACTATTCTTCCACCTACTTCTTCTTTCTTCTTCTTATTTTCTTTCCTATTAAAAATAATTCTGGTTTCTAGAATTGAATAGAAAAACCACCTATTATAATTCATTACATTAACATCTTCTTCTTTTTCTTTATGCACACTACATGCAGAAAGTGGCAACAATATTAGCGTACTCATAATGTGGAAAGCAACATAGGTATTCACTATATGCAGATGAATAATGTTAAATTATAAATGTCACTTTCGTTGTAATATTTTCCAACCGGCCATCAAATTGACACATATACTAATACTAATTAATTTATGTACATAAGTTCAAATAATATTAAGCTACAACAATGTGGAATTTTGGATGTATATGCATTAGGTTTGGCAGTTCAGTTTAGATTAAAATCATAATTCTTTTTTTTTTTTTTTGTACTTAATTTTGACGTGCAGATCACCAATCCTAGGCAACCTTAATTAACACACACACACACACACACACACATATATATATATATATATATATATATATATATATATCGATTAGTGGACACTTCTCTGAGCACCTTTTGTCGTTTTATCACTTTGGCATTACTTTGTTCGATTTTTTCAATTGTTTTATATTTTAGTACTTTAGAAATTAATATACAAATTATAAAATCTAAAAAATCAAAGTTCAATTTATTCTTTTTTATTTTTAATTTCAAAAAATGAATAATAAAACAAACCGAACTTGATTTTTATTTATTTCTTAGATTTTATGATTTCTATATTAATTTATAAGGTACTAGAATATAAAACAATTGAAAAAATTGAACTAAGTAATGCCAAAATGATAAAATGACAAAAGTGTCCATGAAAGTGCCACGAATGGGGGAGTACTAGCATATCATTTATCTCTCTCTCTCTCTCTCTCTCTCTCTCTCTCTCTCTCTATATATATATATATATATATATATATAATTTGTAAGTTTAATTACTTTCGAAATTTTCGAAATAACGTTTTCTTTTTCTTTCTAAAAGGTAATAAACTAATTAAATAGATAACACTAATATATAAATTATGGCAAAAACTTGGGTGAGGCCGGCCAGTCGGCCACATAGTGTGGCCGGGTCAAAGTGTCAATCTTTATGCAGAAAAGTGTTAATCTATATGAATAAAAGTGTCAATCTTTAACATAATTATTTAATGAATAAAAGTGTCGATTTTAAAAGTGTCAATCTTTATACAAAAAATGCAAATCTACACAAATAAAAGTGTCAATTTTTGAACGGCCACATAATACACCCGGGCTCACTCAAGTGTGTCCATAAATTATATTTTCTTAATGAAATATCAAATATTTTACATATCAAACTTATTTATCAATGTAAAATACTTCTCCCATTCGTCTTAAGTGTACTATTTTGATTTTAATCTTGTTTAATAACAAGTGTCTCAATTCAAGATTTAAGCGAGAATAAATATAATATCATTACAAATCTATACCCTATTATAAAAGTGTCTTGTTTTACAAAATTTGGTTTACCTATTATGCCCCCATTATATAAATCTTATATGACAATAATATAATATAATAATATATTATTGTTAGTATTATTATTGTATTAGTATTATCCAATATAATAGTAATTTAAACATGGTTGAACTGATATACACACTTGTACAATAACTTTTGTTAAATATATAAATTGAATTCATATTATTTATAAATTCAAATTAGTCAAACTTTGAAAATAGAACAATCTTATATATTATTATTATTATTATTATTATTATTATTATTATTATTATTATTATTATTATTAATGACGTAGAATCAATCAATTCTTAATGGATTCTCTATATATATTGATTTTTTTTTAAGTACTATTTTTGGTGGAACACAAAATTTAATACTGTATAATTTATAAAGGATAGTTTAGTAGAATATAGTATATAATAAAAACTAAAATTATCTCAATTATTGATGCTACAAGAAGTTCAAATAATTTTATTGTGAGAAAAATGATTGGCACAGAGTTGCAGAATGTGGACACTGCCAAACTCTGGCGGCGATGCGCAGCTGCAGCATCAGTACAACAATATTGATTTTTCCCGTTGTGCAATAGTTTCGATGGTTTCAGTTATGATGGAAAATTCAGAAGATAAAAATCTTCAATCAATAGCTTTATGCTTTTGCCCTTAACAATGATTAATGAAGTCGGTTCTCTTTTTCCAATTTTCTTTTGTTTTAGATTATTTCTTTCATGAGGATTTGATTAAAATTTTGTTTCCCCACTAAGAAAAAGAAATTGATTTTTTTTTTTCCAGATTGATTCGTTTGTAGAGAATAAATTGAAGGAACCATTTTTTATTAACAATAATATAATTGATTAATTGTTGTCACGGCTAGAAAAACGCATATAGCCGTTATCTATGTGTCAAAAAAAACCATTTTGTATAGGTATGTTTATTTAGTTCAATTAGTAATATTGGACTTTGCGTAAACATTGAGATGTAATGCAATATTAGTGATCAATTTCTATTGTCATTATTATCATTTTACGTTTATCTTTCACACCCTTACCAATTGTTTTTGTTTCTAATATCAATAATTCAACTTTCAATATCTCATATGTAAATAGCATCCAATTTAATTTTCTTAAATAAAAATTTATGTGATACAAGTTGTATAATACATGAAAATTATTATTTTTACTCTACTTTTACAAAATTGATTTAAAAAAAATAGTTATACGTGCAACGTACGTAATTCCTACTAGTAAACCTATAAGTTGGTGGTTAAAAAAAACAATATGTACTAGCTTTCTTGCTACTCCCTCGTCCGGCTTATAATGAGTCTAGTGAATATTATAAAAGATACTCCATCATCTCAAGTATTCTGACACTATTTTTTACTGGGTTGTCTCAAGTATTTTAACACCTTTCTTTTTTGAGAAATAATTAGCTAATTAATAGTAATAAATCCCTTATTACACTTAACATTATCTAATTAAATCTCATCATCCACTCACCTCTCAGCACGTATCCCAATATAATTTAAATCCTAAATGTTTAAATTATCACAACTTTCTCATTTGTTATTCGATTTTTATGATTTTTATACCAAATTAAAGGTCTTGATACGATCTTTCATTTAAGATCAAGCTTGGATATGTTTTTATACATCTATGATGCTCTAGTTTAAAAATATGTCTAAATACATAAACCTACATCGCATCTCTACACACATTACACTTTACACACTAAACACTCTCGTCTTAAGTTCCGTGTCGAAAAGAAATATATCTTAATACTTGAGACGGATGGAGTACTAATTTAATGAAATAAAACTTATTATAAGTAGGACGGAAGGAGTATATGTAAAAAAAAAACGCATATGTTTAGCTTTAGCTGGGCTCGGTTTCCCTTTCAGGTAAAAGATTCTTGGAGTAAACTATGTTACTTCTTACAAAACTTATAAGAATGTTGCACGAAAATTATAAAATATTAAAATAAAATAGGTTTCTTGTACTCCATTTTATCTGTGCGGTTGTGTATTAATCACATTGGCTGTCCATACAATGAGTATTCGCAAGTGTCCTTAGAATTATAATTACCATTAATAACTTATTAGATATAACACATTTGCAGTTATTAATTATAAATTCAAGTCAAGAATTATTAGCAAACTAATCAATTAGTAGCTAGCGATCTAATTACATTTTCTAAGTACTTGCCACACTCTAGAAAGTAGCGTCTGTATATATTTTTATAGAGTACATTTTTTTTTTTTAAATTCTGTAATATTTTAATTTAACATATGCTACATGCATTATTCCTTTTTATGGAAAACTATGGTTGCATTAAGCAAAACAAAAGTTAACATATTCACTACTACAAACAAAAACTCATTCACTACTAACATCATTTATTAATTAAACCCGAGAATTGTTTGTGACTAATGTGAAGGAATTAACGATGATGGAAATAGAATTTTGAGAAATAAAAGGGAATACTTTGAAGGGACGACCGAGTCAAAAAGCAATAGCTTCTAATAATAATAATAATAATAATAATAATAATAATAATAAATGGCGCCACGTGTAAGATGGTGAGATAGTAACGTCCATAGCACATGAAAGTGTTCACAAAAATTACGTAAACTAAGAAAACTATGTGCAAAAGTGAAAATAATTGAAGTGTTCATTTTAATCTGCGTATTTCGATCTTAAAAAAAAAAAAAAAAAAAAAAAAAAAAAAAAAAACTGCGTATTTCGAATTATACAATCTTTCCTTATAGAGGAGAAAATACTTTACGAACTCAAGAAAATAGTCTGTCTAATCTTTTCAATTAATACAAAAGCAAAAGAACTTTTAATTAAGTCGTGTACAGTCTACCTTGCCGCCTAATTAATTCATACATCCACTTGCGTGCTAGACAGCTTCTATTATTATTATTATTATTATTATTATTATTATTATTATTATTATTATTATTATTATTATTATTATTATTATTAAATAGTCAGCTATATACATATGCACACATATATGTTCATAACATATTGTTTAATTTTAATTAGCATATTCTGAAGAATGTTATTTGCTTATTGCTTAAATTAGATGAAACATAGTTCTTGAAGAGCTAAAGAGCTGTCATTCGCTTATTTGCATTCAAATTCTTCTTCTGGTTTATATCAACTTAATTAATTAATGCTTACTTCAAGATTTCACTTTTGACTGTCGCAATCAAACGAAAAACGGTTTGTCATGCAGTATTCATATTTATACTCTATATTAGGTTAATATTAGGTGTATACTCCAAAACAGTAATGGTCTTAAATTGAGATTAAAGGAACTCTAATTCGTCTCTTTACAAAATTGAATAATTATTTAAATAATAATTCCACTAAAATGCGCACAGACATAAAATCACGTCCATTAAAACTTGTCCAAAAATGTTTGAAAGGAAAAAAAAATCGCAATAATGTTTATATAGTTTACAGTTACAAGTAGTTTTCTTGCTGGCTTCCAAATGTCACATATATATATATATATATATTAATCAAATAATGTTGTGAGTTGTGACCACATGAACAGGTGTGAGAGAGAGAATTGCCGCCAATTAAAAAGGGGTAGTTATTTTGATTTATGGGGTAGACTTCTGCTTTTTTCTGGCCAATTAATGAAGTTATATAGTGGCCCTCTCAACCTATCTGGTTTTAGGTTGGATAATTACTGCTGCTTAGTTCTTAATACTAATTAAATTTACCCATTATCAAATTCCTAACATATTCTAACTTTTTCTGTGTGTATTTCATAAATTTGACTTGTGAACACGTAACAATTATTTATCGATGCAATACGAGATGTCACATAGAATTGCAATTGAGGTTTCGAATCCATTTCCGCCTCTTTCAATATTCGAATAAAAAGTTCACGTCACCCTAATTAAATGAGTGTATGATATATTAGTATGGTGCATATTGGTTGAGCCAATGAGATGACATTATCTTCGTCAATTTAATTTTATCATAGTTCCATAAATTAAAAAATCAGACATCCCCCATACTCTGAAACTTACCTCAAAGTGCCGTTTCTAAATACATGATTTATGCATATTAAAAAAATCAATTCTCTCAAAAAAAAATCAATTCACATTTAATTTGGTTGAAGTGACAAAAAAAAAAAACTACATTTGAATCGGATTTACATGATAGAATGTTAAATTGTTTTTACATAAGTCTAATATTTCAATCGTGCACGAGGTGGTGATCAAAATCATTAATTGAATGAGATTGAAATTCTTGGTGGCAGAAGTACTAGTACTTTGGTTAGGCGTCATATCCAAATCAAGTTCAAAGTCGGAATATATCTAAATGTTCTATTTTGAAGAGTAAATACAAAAGGGTCAACACAAATAGGTCAAATTTGGCGATTATATTTATTAATGGATAGGTTTATTATTGTTAAAAAATAAATAAAATAAAAATAAATAAATAAATGAGTTTGTTTTATCAACCTTCAACCTCCAACCACTTATAACCTACGTGATTAACTTTAGTGATGATGTTAGCTTCTCCTTATCTGTTGTTGCATGGACAATTCGATACGATTGCTATCCTACTTCGATTAAATTCTCTTCCAACTTAATTTCTTTTATATCAACTCTTCACCAAAACTTTTAAAAAAATTATGCAAATTGTAGGAAAAATATATGAATTGAATTAATCTCGTAACTTTATTTGTTCATTTATTCATGTTATTTGTTGTTCAATCTATTTGCTAATTAATGCTTCATCCATCCACAAATAGTGCGATGCGCTCTTTGTAGCATGAATTTTTATTAACTCGTTATTTGTTCTAAAATTAACCTTGTGTAAATTAATTAGAAAATTATTTTCAATAATAGGTTAGAATCAGAAAATTGATTAGAGTCAAATGAGTTCGAGTTAATTGCATAACAAATGACGAGCTTATCAAAATCCGTGACACAAAAGGCGGCAGAGGGAGTAATAATTTTTGGGATTGGTTTATTTAGTTTCATCGTTGTACTTTTCTTCTTGTTAGTTTTATGCATATCAGATAAATGTTTGGCTCTTTGATGATGGTAGTCATATTATTTTATTTATTTAGGAGATGATCGCCATTCATGTTATTTTAATTTCACAAAACGAAAATGAATTTTAAATTATTTTTAGGGGTCTAGTCCTAGAGCAAGATCATTGTTCATATAATGACAATATCAATTGAAATTAATAAATTCAAGCCTAACATCACAGCAATCGACTTTTTTATTTTAAATTCTTTTACAAGAACTCACGATTTATACGAGCTAAAATTGCACTAGACAAACTCTTTACGAAAGAAATCTCAATTTAATGAGTACACCATATATAAGAATAATAACACTACATTATCGGCTGATATTAGTGTTGGCATCAACCGGTGGCATAAACAGAGATGTTCGCAGAGGTCTGCACTGTGATAGTCTCTTTGAACACAAAACGCAGCGGAAAAACACAGGATGGGGGTGAGCACACAGGCACTCGCAGCGAACACCTCCTCAGAAACTGACGCAGCTGAAAACGAAAATAGAAAGAACAAAATAGAAACGAAGAAGATGATTTTTCTGCAATATATGTGAATAATATCTTGCAGGTGCCTCAAGGCGAAACAAACACTATAATTCACGAAGAATTACAAACTAGAGTTGAGGAAAAAATAATGAAAAACTACTAACACAATTGCTAGTATTACTCAACTACAAACTCCTTGGATAAATCTCAATCTCTGATTTTTTAATCTCTCCCAATTGCACACCCTATCTCCACAATCTTTTCTCCTTATATACAACTGCAATACTTAAACACCAAGCACATCAGAACCCACAATGCAAGTAGTGCTAGTCGATCTTGGCGGCTACAATCCAGTCACGCATCCACGCCTCAACTCCTCTCCTCAACTTGTTGAATTAGTCAGAAACGTGGCTGCAAACTCCTTTTTATCCAAACCCTAGCTGCTCACGTCCTTATAAATAGGAGATATGGTTGTTGACAAAATCTTCCGTATTTCCACTTAATTTTCTTGCCACGTGGAAAAAGAAAAATAAAATACAAAAGAAAGACAAAAACTAAAAGTTAAGAAATTATGGGAAATAATTTCCAACAAACTCCCCCTTTTTGTCTTTCTTTTGAAAACAACAGATCACCACCTAACCCGAAAACGATCACCATCAGACCTGAAAACACATGCTAAAGAAAACTAATCATCTTCAACCTTAGCATGATCAAACAACCATCATCGTTCTCTTCACCCTCCACATCATCTTCCACATCAACACCCTCTTCAGTTTCCTCTTTATCTTCTTCAGCTTTGCCACCCGTTTACAGATCACCATATTCTCTCCTTTTTTGTGAAAAAATAAGAGAAGCAACTCCCCCTATCTTGGAGACTCCCCATATGTCACACCTCAAGCTGATTTGATCTTATGAGCCATTCAATGGCTCCACAGAGAAGACGAAGGATACTTTGGCTAGTGGGTGAATAGGAATATAATTGAGTAGGGATTGGAAAATATGAATTGGTATAGAGAACAATGCAGTAGTGTATGTGATGGAGGACCCAAACCCGAGATCAATCAAAAAAAACTTAGAGAAAATAGGAGATACCAAGGTAGAAAAGAGATAGGTACACTTACGTACCTTTGTCAAATCTACCAAAAACCGAGACTAACCCTATATTTGAGAAATATCCAAATAAAAAACTTTTCAAGGGTAATGTTCCAGAACACACCCCAAACCATGTTGCCCTTTCCCTTAGTGAAAACGCATATCCAGGACCAACACTCAGTGTGTCGAGTGTTGGCTCTGATACCACTTGTTGGCATCAACCGGTGATGTAGACAGAGGTGTTCGCAGAGGTCTGCACTGTGACAGCCACTTTGAACACAAAACGCAACGGAAACACACACAGGACGGGGGTGAGCACAGAGGCACTCGCAGAGGCTAGCTCTGCGAGCACCTCTACTGGAACGTGCAGCGGAAAAAAAATGAAAATAGAAAGACGAAAAACGGAGACGAAGAAGATGGTTTTTTTTTCTGCACGATATGTGAACAATATCTTGCAGATGCCTCAAGGCGAAACAATCACTATAATCACAAAGAATTACAAACTAGAGTTGAGGAAAAGACCTATGAAAAAATACTAACCTTAAAGCTAGTATTACTCAACTATAAACAACTTTGGATCTCTCTCAATTTTTGAAAATTAATCTCTCCAAGAAAGCGTCCCCCTTTCCTCTCCAAAAGCGTTAAGAATTACCAGTTTTAATTCCTAACTTATACTCCAGCAATCTCCAACTCCCACGTCTTTGGTTTTAGTGGGAGATGGTTTCTTCACGTCTTTCTTCATCCCACGTCATCCCATGATCTGCCTTTGACCAAGTCTTCCAACGGTTACAACCCTCTCCAAGTAGCACTAGGTTAACTCCTTAAATATAGGCCTGAGATGTTGTGTGGTGGGCTGTAAGTATATGAGCCCAATTTCCTTCAACACTTGCGTATTGGGCTTTTAATTAGATCCCAGTCTTTCTTCAATCACCGAAAGGCCTAAATAAGACTTGGTCTCCGCCCGTTGCTTAGCACACATCAGCCGCCACATCAGTTTGCTCATAACGACCTCATCAGCGACTCATCAACCACCTCATCACTCCCCATTAGTCCAACATGACACATGAAATAAATTCATGCAAACATATGTGAAAAAAGACAAAAACAAGAGTTGGAATCGAGTTCCAACAATTAGAATCACTATTCTCCATGTTAGCAGTAAAATCACTACATGTTTGCCCTTTCTTGAACGAATTTGATGATCTACTGGTATGTTTTCTTGATATTTCTCCTGATTGTTGTTCTAAATCGGTAATTAATCTGTATGACCATCGAGGTATTTCTTTACTGATTTCAATTAGAATTATTTCTTTTATTCTAATCGATTTTCTGCTAATTTTTCGACCATCATTACAATTTTAGATAATAAATATTTAAAATTTTGTGTTCCTTTTTCGGATGATCAAAGTATTTATGAATTGGCAACTCTGTTACAGAATCAACACCCCTAATAAATGGCAATGAGTTGTCAAGTTCCCAGTGGTGCCAGATGTCAATCGCTGGCGGTATCGATGAAGGGTTCTTTCTCGAACAATCGAAGTGCATGCTTTATTTCAACATCGTTTAATATGGACCCCGCTCCGCTTCTTTATTTGAGTTTAGCACAGTTCAAGAGGGCTTTATAAGGAAAGAGCTAAGAAATGAAATATTTATTAACATAAAAGTAAGTAACACTCTTGAGATTGAAATTTGGAGTTTGTATATTTATAGAGTTATTATAACGAGAAAACGACAGAAAAACGCATGTTTTTTTTTAAGGGAGAAAAACGCATGTTGATGTAACAGTAATAGATTATTGTCTGAAACCAATACTTTCAGATTCAAGTCATACTTGGCACGATCTTTATACTCCAATCCAATTCAAGTCATACTTCGCACTTCAAACTCCAATCCAATCGAGAGAAATGTTCTATTTTTTTATATCAATATATAGTGATCCAATCATCCCATCAAATGAAAGAGAAAACAAAGACATCTTCAACTCAGAGAGAGAGAGAGAGAGAGAGGTTCTAATATAATTCACGGTCTTGCCAACGGCATTCGAAAACTAGACTCTTACAGAAGCTCGTGAAGATTTAACGAAAGAGAGATGAAAAGAATAAAATGAAGCATTCATACTGGGAAGCCAAGTATAAAGCCCAAACAGAGACTAGAAGTTTCAAAGAAAAAGAAGGTAGATGTTGAGAACCACAAATTTGAAGCCACTGTGAAGGATATTTAAAAAAGTTGATCCACGCAGCAAGGATAACTTCTTATAACTATGAAGCACCACTCAATTGCAATCAATACCTTCTTCATTCGTCGAATTCATGCATATGGTCTAGCAGGTAGTTTGCTGCAAGCTCTTCATTCTTGTTGCATGCAAAGAAGACTTCCAGCACCAACGCTCGATCAAACCCCATTGCTTCAAGCTGCATATCAACATACAGAAGCTTAAACTTCAGGATCTGTTCTCTTGGCTTGGCTCGGCTATCGGATGAGTTAAAGTCACGTTCATTTAGAAATATAAGTGGGAAAGTAATACTCTACGTTCTATGCAGCCTCTATGACCATACTAAAGTTGGATAAAACTCATGCAGTCGAGGAACAATTAGATTAGACAGTAAGTCTGACTACAACCAACCTTGACTCAAGGATGTTCACTTTGGTTGATAACTTAGATAACATTGTTATTCATACTTTGAGGGATTAAATTTTGAAGTCCAGTATCAGAAGTGATGTCATAATCACTCATCTTCCTACTCCTTTTTCTTCATAGATATATGGAGCTACTAACATAAGTATGCACATGAAAGTGATCTAGATGTGTCAACTAGAAGTGCAATGCATCGACTAGAACTGCAATCTCTACAACAAATAAACCAAAGAAGACTATTCTGCCAGTAACTACAGAAAAGCATTAATAACATATCTGACATTAAGATTTTATACAAAAAAAAGTTTAGCCCCATTAGTATTCTAAACGCATTCTCCAATCCCAGGCCACGAGATGGGGACCTTTTTCCTCCCTAATTCCGTAATATGGAGCCCCAGATGTAAATGCTTTGGTCGCCCATATACCAGAGCCAGCTTAATAATGCTACCCAGCTAGACAGCTAGATTCTAAGTGGCAGCTCATTCTTCGTCAAAGGCATGCTACAGCTGCATAGACATGCTTCTCAGCAATACCCAAACAAGCTCTGACCTATTCTTAAACTACAAAATAGAAGTCAATACTTCTAGCACTCCTAAAAACAAGAATAAATTCTTGGCTGCGCATAATTCCATACTTATTAAGTTTATGATTGGAGTCAACGTGATGGTTTCTAGAGTTCTGTTTAAATGCAGAAACTGACATGATGACCGAGGTTATACATTTTCTTGGACAGGATACTTATTCGTCAAACAAGTTCCATCATAAACAGTAAGGAAGTATGCACAGGGACTGGGCAACCAACTAAAAAAAGATCGATTACACTGTTGGAACTAAAAACAAGTGAATAAATACACAAATTTATGAAAAGAAGGAAAATCTTACACGTTCAATTGCTTCCCGCTCTTCAGGAGTCACAGTCACAGCCTGTGGCATTGCTTCAGCAAGTTGCCCAAGTATATTCCTAAAAAAGTTATATTGGCACTACTTCAGAGCCAAGGATTTCATACCATAAAAACAAAACACAGAAAGTTGTTTAAAATACTTCCTCAAAAGTCTTTCAATACACCTAGATATTTCATTCAAACACGACATCAAAGTTATAAAATCCAAATTCTTACCCCTCGCCTTCAACGGGTTCATTAATCAGGCGTAGGAAATCGGCTTGATGTTCTTGTATCAATCTTACTAGTTGTGGATTTTGCTTTCCAAGCTCTTGAAGCATAGGCTGCAAATAGAAACATGATACTGTAAGAAGATTGCTATTAATGCCCAGCCTACAACAGAAGCCTAAATTGACAAGAACAAATACCTGCAAAATTTGAGGATTTGCTTGCACCATGGCTCGTAGGGCTTGAAACTGAAGATGTTAATAAAGCAATACCGTTAGACAAGAAGAAAACAGCAGCAGGAGTAACAGGCCAAAAGTAAATGCCTAAACATCGAACTTCATAATCAGTATAATTCATGTTAAGAAAAGCATCCCTTTTACCTGCTGACTATTGCGAAGAAAATCTAATGTACCGGCACCTGCTGCGTTACTGCCCATATTTGGAAGACCCTGATTCCAAGGAATAACAAACATGTAACATCTGTTTTTTTTTTTTTTTTTTTTAAATATCAAATTTAAGCTTCTTTTTGCTTTCTAATTAGCTGATTTATTAGGAAAACAAACCTGAGGAAAAAGATCCAAAGGATTAGCATTGGGACCACTAGGAGGTATAGCTGGCTGGGTAGCCTGGGATGAAGGATTTACAGGCTGTCCACCTGCAGGAGGTTGAGCCACAGGAGGAATTTCTGCTTGCTCTGGAATACCCTGAGGTGAAATTCTTCTCCAAGGTTATATTGAAGACATAATTAATCTTACAGCACAACTCTACTTGCGCTCAAACATATCCTTCTAAACATTCATCATTCTGGAAGAAGACTCACAGAATAGAGGTATTCAACAGCTCGTTCAGGATTATTAAATGCAGCCCTTAGTGCACGAACAACTGTATCTCTGTCCCAACTTCCTCCCCCCATGTCAACAATCTCTTGAACAGTGGACTCTAAATTACTTCCAGCAACAAGATTTGATGCTGCTAGACCATACACATCTCCTGAACTATTCGAACCGAACCAAGAAATTGATCAAACAATAATGCTAATGAGAACAGCCATGAAAAGCATAATTAGATTGATGAGGAGATCATATGGAACTAACAGAGCAGGGGTAGGAGAGAAGGAGAAGGAGAAGGAACTGGGGCAGGTGAAGATTCAGGAGCTGATTGCACACTGCAATAATAAAGTCACTAGATAAGATACTTAAGAAGATTCTCTCATTCACACAGCTTAAAAGTAAAGCAGTAAGATGAACTCACGGCGCAACAGTTGGTGCAGGTGAAGGAGCTGCGGTTACAGGTGGTGTTGGTTGAGATGTATTACTCGCAGGTTGTGGCTAAGAGTAATCACATAAACCAACCAATAAAAAGAAATGACATTAATTAATAGTTTAAACTACATATTTATCCTCAGACCATGAACATGATATTGTATCAAACACTAACTTTAGAAGAATATAAAAAATAAAATTACAATCAGATGTTGCCACATATATACAAAAGCATGCGAATATAAAAATATACACTTCCAATAAAGATAAGGATCAAATATAACTTCTATGTAGACTTTACTCTCTGTCCTACTCGTGAATCACAGTCAGCACTCAGCAGAAGAAACAAATTTAACTCTCTGCCCTATTGACTTTGGGGACCTTCATCTTTCCGTGTCAAGACCCAGAATTTCCCTATGCAGAAATACTCCATCTCTCCATAAAGCACGACTGATTTCAAATATCTTTTGTTCATTAAATGCAAGCACGTACAAAATAGTTCAGCCATGAATTTTCAGATAAACCCCACTATACATGCTTTCTGCTAACCCGAAATGATACGTATAAGCAGGCATGTTAGCTTACTGTATTTGATGGTGCAGCAGATGGAGTCGGTCCACTTGATGAAGCCTTGGTCTACAAAATATGCAAAAAAATGCAGATGCAATCAGCTATAATTTAAAACTGTGTGTTTATGTTGATGAAGGACATGCGAGCCTCTAAAAGACGACATATCGAAAATGGAGCCGCATCCACTGAAAATGTAAATTGCTTCAATGATATAAGTTTTATGTTTCACAGCCATACATCTGAGGTATGTATACACAAGGAGCACAGTATTGAATGAATAGAAAATAAGACTTGAGAGGGGTTAATCCATTTTGTCAGGCAAAAAGTTACCTTGCTGAGCATTAACACGACAAAACTACTTTCTGCAACTTTATTCTCCTCCAGAGTTGTATCATCCTTAAGAACTTTCCCTTGATGGATAAGCATCTGCAGAGAAGCAGGGTAGACACCAGAGCCCTGGACTTCTTCAATATTCTTCTTCACATTTGCCACCTAATAATCGATAAAAGAGAAGATTAAATATAACTCACATCTTTAAAGAGAAAAGGAGCACATATATTGCAAAAACATAATACATCCTATTTTGAAGTAGCAATTTCTCCAAGATAGTAGTATACTAGCAACACAAAAACTAATAGACAGAATTTGTGTATAATTGCATAACAAGTTGGTCAAAATATTATGAGAAGCTTTATTCAACAATAAAATGAAAAAAAAACACATTTATAAAAGCCAACTAGTACAACAAGATCTTTCACCGGGTAAAGAAGAGGAATTGCACGCCAGGCAACTAGTGCTTATTTCAATCACAATCTTAAAAGGTTCCCCAAAAATGTATCCAATTTCAAATATGAAACTACTTAGGGAGCGTGAGTACTATCTACAGTGGCAAAAACAGCATAAATGCTCAGCTTGACAATGAAGTTTCTTCCAAAAGAATACATATAATCAGCAATTTGTCTGGATGTTTAAAGAAAACATCATAGTCAGCAATTTCACTAAACAGCTCAATTCCCGGAACAAGGGAAGGAACTGAATTTTACACGCACGGCTCCATAATAAATTCAAATACCTAACAATAATTATGAGAATATCCCAATCAAAGATCGCAAAGGCCAGAACAGCAGACAAAATCTAATAAAATTCAAAAACCCTAATTACAGTCCAATCCACTACAGCATAAAGCAATTCAAAGATAGACAAGCACAATTCAATACGCACAAATCGCGTGTATGCACAGAACGAAAATAACGGCGATGGAGCTCATACAGTGTCCTCAGGTTTCACTTCCACAGGGAAGTGCGAGCCTTTCAGAGTCTTCACAAAAATCTTCATCTTCGGTCGTTTTTATTCTTCCGCGACGTCGTCAACTCCCGGCGAGACGGCGTCTCTGATCTCCGGTGGCCGCCGAAGAGGCGTAATGCGAATAATATTAGAGAGAGAAAATGAAAAAGGAGGAGAGATAAATACGAGACACAAATCGGAGTAGAAGATAGCAATAAAGTCGGTCGGAGTTTATATACATGGTGGGTGGCAATGATTGAACGACAACAAGGTGACTCACCACCCGGTGAGAACCAATGAGCGACGAACACGTACTCATGATGTAAAACAAAGTGCGTGCGCAATATAATTGTGCTGGTAATTTGTGGCATTGTACTTATGAAATCAAAATTAAATTATTTTTGTTGCGCAATAGACAGGATTACAGTTATCGAAACAAATCTATTTTTTCTGTTATATTATGATTTAGATAATTAGGCATGATTTTTCTGTCACACTTTTTTAAATTATTATATTTAAAAGTAATAAATTTAATGTGATAATTTTTAAAGTTAAGATTTTATTTTTTAATAAATTTTAATTTTTTAAATAGGATTTTTTTTTAATAAGTTGATATATAGAATATATTTATAATAATCTCTTTAAAGATATCATTGTCACATTATCCGAATGAAATTTTCAAATTATGACAAATTTTCAAATTCCTTGACTGAGCCAACCATCAAAAGACAGTGGAGCTTCTGGTTTAAATATTAAAGGAAAAATTAAAAAATTAAAAAAATAAATAATAAACACTAGAAATGGACTAATTCAGAATAAAAGTGTAGTTAAACAAACTCGTGGAAATCTTCAACAAATATATATAGATACTATACTTTTGCTGACTTGAATATTCCCATGTATTGAAAATTTCTATATACATATATACATAACTAAAAAGCTCATGAAATCACCATTCCTATCCAAAAGGTTTCATAATTCTTGTGAAGTTCTTGAAGAGAGATTTAGAAGAGCAACAGAATATGGGAAAGAGATTGTTGAATGCTCTGCTGGGAAGAAGCTCCAAAGCTTCAAAGCTAAGCATGGTGGCAAATCTTGCAGTTTCAAGAATAGCCATTCTTACAAATCTACATAATGTGAGGTTATCCCAAGCCAAATACGATGTGATCCAGCTGCTGCACCGAGGCTATCAAGAACGCGCTCTCCTCAGAGTAAGTTCATAGCTCAGATGAAGTTCGTGTATTTAATTGGTTCGACTTTGAACTTATTTCGGTTTGTTTTATAGGTTGAGCAAGTTATCAAGGAGCAAAATGCATTGGATGGACTGGTTTTGATAGATAACTGCTGCCACTCCTTGGGGGAGAGAGCTGAGATGATCATGAACACAAGGTAGAAATAAAATAGTATTTTTAGTATAAAAAATTGTGGTACAAATTCATAAAGCTAGTATAAAAATGTTGTTACTTTCAAGCAGGATTTTCCTGATGAGATGGAGGAGGCGATGTCGAGTTTGATCTTTGCAGCTTCGAGGACCGGAGAGTTCCCGGAGCTGCAAGAGACTCGTCGAATGTTGATATCCAAATATGGGAAGGACTTTGCATATAGTGCAGTGGAACTAAGAAAAAACTGCAGAGTGCATCCTAAGGCAAGCTTTAACAAACTTTTTAAGTCCTTTTCTTGTTTGAAGTCACATGAATGTTAAGGTAACAAGAATCAATCATGGTTTTGCTTCAGATGGTGCAGAGATTATCAACGGAGAGATCGAGCTTGGAAGCCAGACAAGATCTGCTAGAGCAAATCGCGAAAGATAATGGGATCGCTCTGCATTGGAGCACAAGGTGCTTGATATCTCCAGAGAGGAAGAAATCAACTGAGAGCGTGGAAAAGTAATTCTGCAACGACAGTTGCAGATTGATGAAGAATCGTATGAAAAATTTAGAGAAGGTGAAGGTGCATTTGATTCGGCAAGAGCAGCCGTAGAACATGCTAGAAACAAATCGAGGGACGAACACTCAGATGATGATGAAGAAATGACAGAGAATCAAAATATAAATATTGTGGAAGAAATGCCAAAATGTTAGAAACAATGAATGAACAGAAGAGAATACCTGAGAATTCATGTCTTTGAACACTTACAATTTTATCCACAATAGCATTTTGTAGATTAGAAATAAATAAACTTACTTTTTCAGAGCCAAAAATAAGTAAATCTAAAACAAAGTGTATGAATTTATAATTAGCAAACACCATATCATAAATTTATCAAGAAAAACAAGGAATTCCCAGAAAAAAAACACCAGTGTACAGAAATGTGATGTTCCTTCAGTAATTTAGGAGTCTCCACTTTTATCAGTTCCAAAATCAATGTTTAATTTAGGAGTCTCCACTTTTATCTTCACTTGAAACTATTACATACTGAAACTAAAATCCCCTCACAACAATTGAAAAACAAACTAATTTTGTTTCGCTCAAGAGCTTGTCACCTTCAAGCTTCTAATGAATCATAATTGAAGTTGTAAGATGTAAGGTTAAGACCAAGCTTCAACATGATACTTGCCGGCTCTTTCTAGGGTCCTGATCCACGTTGATGCAGCTTCTCTCGGAACCCCAGTTTCAGTCGAAACAATTTCCTCCAACGCTGACAATACATCGGAAGGCATTTTATTTGCAGATCCAGCAACGTAAACAGCAGCACCTTGATTCAGTAAACTCCATATTTTACCACTTTGCTCCCTCATTTTGTGCTGTACGTACACTTTTTGCGGTTGTTCCCTTGAAAACGCAACATAGAATCCACCACCTTTCGCTTCAGAAAGTACTCCGTCCTCTGAGTGCGACAGCCAAAAATCTCGGTAAAGGAAGTCGTCCTTCTCATTTCTACACCCAAAGAAGAAAACAACAGGAGCAGTGGGAACAGTTTTACTCTGAATTGCTCTTTCCTCCACAAACCCACGGAAGGGGGCGCATCCGGTTCCGGGTCCCACGAGAATCAAAGGAAGTGATGGTGGTGGGGGAGGAAGACAACCTTTTTTAATCCATGCTGGTATGAGGAATCCTGTTAAGAGGAAAGTGTAAATTCGATGTGTTCCAGAAGTTGTCACAGTTGGGACATAAAGGTAATCTTACTCTGATCAAGATCGAGACTCGCAAGCCATGATGAGCATAGTCCCGTGCGTTTCCGCTTGTAAGGCGTTGTCCATGACACCACGCTTATAGTTAGGTGCACCTGATTTGGATGAGCAGAATTAGATGAAGAGATGGAGAAGGCCCTTGTTTTCAGTGGAGGAACTAACTGTACCAACCAGTCGAATGGCATTTGCACAGAAGGGAAATCCTCCAGCACCTATACAGAAACAAAAATAAATAAATTAGCTGGAAGAAATAAATACTTTTGATAGTACAGTTCCAGACAAAATAGTTGCGACCGCAGTTTTTATAAGGAACAGAGGATCTAATGAGATAAATGATAATCCATGGGAGCAAGATCTTAAATATATAGGAAATCAATTACTGGAGATACTCTATTAACAGGGAATTATGTTCAGAAAATGAAAATGTTTTGAGCTTTATTCACCAATGTGAACTGTTTTTTTTTTTTGATAAGGAAAATTTCAATAAATGGTACCAGAGGTACCGGGGAGAACAGCGATTACAACTCTGCCCAGAATTGCAGTAAGCTTCTTCTAGACCACTCTACGAAGCTCAAATTTGTTTCCACATCTCCTCTAACAACACACCAACTCCAAAATTTACATAATCAGAAATTAAGATTAAACTTTTAAGAGATCATCATTGCCAACTTCAGTTGGTGAGAAATTTGAACTACTCTTAGCTTTCCCAGTTATATTCTGCAGTACTCTTGTGTACTCTTTGTAATGCGACAAGCACATATTAAAACCCTGTACGCATATCAGTCATACAAAACCATATCATCACCTCAAGGACAGTTCTCCTTTCCTTCTGGTTGTATTGGTATAAATCATCTCTTCCTTCAGGTGAGGCAAAATATTGAAGCCTTTCCTTTTCATGTTCAGCAGTGGCAAAAAAACTCATGACCTGAAAGCTCATGCATCAAAATTACTAAGGTAAACACACTTAGGCATGGACAATCTTAGCCAAAAAGCAGATATACAAGTCTAACTGTCTTAGATATTATGAGGAGGCAAATTAGACATATAATGCTTTGATCTCAGTAATTTTAGTTGGATCCTCATGAGAACGTTGTTCAGGATATCCAAGAATTACTTTCTTTTCTGGTTTGTTGGCCAGAGTATAAGAGCAAGACACTGAATATCACTTTCAAGTCAAGTTTTTCAATTAGCTGGATGTATAGGATTACTTTTCTTTGTTTTGTGGTGATGAACAGATGTGTCAGGCGTTGATCAAATGATGAGGCCCTATTTGGAAGCGTAGATGTTTGGGGATAGTTTCCACAATTGAGAAAAGGTTGTTTTCTATGGCAAGGGACTTGATAAGCATTACATCCGGATTCACCAACAGAGAGCTGAGATCTGACTGTAGATTAGATGTTGATCTTTTTTTTTATACTATTATATATTGTGTTTCTTAAGGTTAGGGACTTAATAAGCACTGCATGTGGTTAGATGTTGTAAACGCACTTATCATGAGCTACTTGGATCTTAGTATTTAAAAAAAAAAAAATAAATAGTTTCAGCAATTTTAGTGAGGCTCGTTAACATAAATATATCAAGCTTGAGTTGGATGCTACTCGGATTGCTAGCTCGTGAACATGTTCGTTTGAAATACCCATGGGCTAGCTAACTATAAGACGATATTATCTTACATTCTTACTCTTTTATACTTTTAAATAGTGACAAGTATATAAGTGACTTAAATAACCTTATTTGTTTTAACAGAATAATGGAATTTCGCACATAAAGTATTTAGAATGAAAGACCATAAATAAGGAAAGAAAACAAGCCTGCATAGTGATAGTACCTCAAAAAAATAGCGTCTAGGGGAAGCTGATGCAACATCCATTGTTAACTCAACAAAGGATTTTAACTTCACAGGGAAGAAGGTCTCAGAAAACCATGGTTCTCATCATCTCTAGCCTGAACCTGAAAGCAAGAATCAATGAAAGAGTTTGGACCTGATTGCCATGAACATGCATAGGAACCACTGTGGAAACTTTTGTTATGTGTCTCCACTAACGAAGACTATGTAGAATAGATCTACAAGTCATAGACTCATAAAGATTAAAATGTCATTAAGTGAGAGAAAGAACTAAAGTAAGCATAACAAAAACAAAAGCTGTAAGAGGATCGATCATAGACTGGAAAAGTGGGAATCTGACATTTAGCAAAAGCACAATGCCATAATAAAAAGTTGTAGAGAACTACCTACAGTTATGTATGATTCAGGGTTCAAATTACACCGCTGCATAAAAGCATCGAGTGCTTCAGGATTTTGGCCCGGAAGAACCTCAAGAATGTCACCCACATCATAATCTATAGACTGCAAGATAATAAATGATCGGTTAAGTGTTTAGAAAATAAATTAAGAGGTTTCGCACCAATTGAGTGTTGCTCAAAGCATATTAACTTAATATAAAAATATTTTCCCGACTTACAATTGAAACAGCTTCAAACTCGAAGTGACGTACATCCTTTCCACTTTCCACTCTACTTAATAGATCATTCTTGGTCTGCACTAATAAAAAATTATTACAACTAATATTAAAATGCAAAGACATTACTACAGTTAGCACTTATTCACTGAAAAATATTTGCAGGCAGTAAACACTTCATACGCAGTTCAAACATAATCAAATAGAGGTATGGCTGGTAAAGCTTTTGGGGGTGGGTAGCTGGGGGAGAGTTGCAGCTTTTAAAATCTCAAAGGCTTGACTGAGCAAGCTCAGTTACTGAGCCATTCATAACCAGGCACCAATTAAAGAAGCTCAAACTATTAGACTCCCCAGAGAATCGTTACAGAATTATTGAATACAGGAGACCAAATGAAATACTACCTACCATTTTGAGGAAGAAATCAGGCCTCTTTTTCCCAGAAAATTTTGCAGGATTCATTGAATGGGTCTTCTCAATAAGCATCTCGAGATAGTTGAAATCTGTAACATCAAATTTTTTTTAGCTTAACAAACATCAGAATCCAATTGTTAAAGCTGAAAAAGCAAAATAACAAGAACATAGAGCTACATACTCAACTTTCCGGTTTATCTATCCTTCTCCATCTTTTAGGTACTATGTATGACAAATCGAGCTGCAGAGAGCTAGTCATGGTAAAAAGCTATACATATGCATGTAAGAAATACTGAGTTTGTTCAATTAAAACGAGGTCCAAACTCAAGCCAGAAAGAAGAAACAATTAGCACACTCTCCTCGACAACATAAACGTCCGATCCTATTTGGGATGCTTGTGGTAGTTGGAGCAGTTAAATGTGCTTTCTACAATAAATATCATCGTGAAGCATATTTATTAGTCTTAGCAACAACAAGAAGGAACAGCAACAAAATAGCTTGTCCTACAAAGTGAACTCCTCTAATCAACATTAGTTTCTAATTCTTTAGAGATGTAGCATCCTTGTTTGAAACAGTGGCTCCAAGTAGAAGTTACATGTCACCCATGATTTGGAAATAAACAGTCTCTATTTATCTTATATTTCTTCACATAAATCATGTCCATGTTTTTTATATGATAACAATAATGCCAAAAGAAGATTAATCTAGTGAAAACTTTATATAATGCACAACACTGAAACTTTATTTTAAGAACAGCAAAAGTTTACCAGTGCTAGATGCCACAGATGGAAGCCCTTCTTCAATATCATGATACGTAACTTGTACTTTAGGTTGATCTATTGAAGTAATTTCAGGAGTTGCAGCATTTGGAATTATCCTGTGATTCCTCTGATATAATATATTCCATAAGGAAGACATCCACGGATCTAGAGCCCCTTCATACCTATCAATGATTTTATAGTGCCCAATAAGACTCCCTGTTGGCAGTTCATATGGCACATACTTCTATAGGAACGGAAATAGTTATTCAGAAATACCCTCAAAAGGGTACACATCAAAAGGATAGGATGAAGAGTATAAGGATCTACGGTAGTTAACGTGTAAAACTCCGCATTATCTGTTTTACAACACATATATCAAACTTCATCCAGATACAGCACTCCTAAATTTAGAAGATATGAGCAATGGAAATATAAAATAACCGTAAAACTAATGGTAAGTACTATATTGTAGATTTACTAGGCTGTAATATTCGCCAATGATAGCAGCCAAGTCTTCAGCAGTTATGAAAGATAACGACAAACATGCATATAGGACCAAAAGTGAAAAATGGTACCCCGAGGGATGTTGATCATCTCCAAGACCTCTGTCAATAATCGGTGTTGCACCAAGAGATGAAAGCCGTTTGTCCAGCTTCTTTGCTGCAAACTGCAATCAGATACATGCTTTATTTACGTAACACGTGTGCCTAAATATATATGAAACGGATATAATAGGATATAATTTCCACATAATAATTATTTTCAAATAGAAAGTATTGCAGTAAGTACGAAATGCAAGACCATACCAATTATAGCTAATGAATGGGAACATATTTTTACTTTTATGAGATTTTCATTAATCAAAAACACTGTAATGCAGCTTTAAGGATCGTCAATTGTATCCTCGGGACAGCAAAATATCACCATTATTTCTTCATGAATATCATAGAAATTGATTAATCTAATACTTTTTAAAAGCCATTATAGATGCAAGTCTAAAATGATAAGTTAGACAAATTGACGATCAATCCTAATATCGACAATTACATTATACTTTTGGTAGCTTGAATCGCCCAACCCAAACACAGCATAGTTTACTCCTTTAAGCCAGTCCTCCGTCAAATTCTTTTGCAATAAGAACCTCCAAAACCCCTGCAGAAATTTTAGCCAACATGTTATAAAAAAACTACCAGAATAGAATTCATCAACAACATGAAATGTTTCATAATATACTGTCAATTATGAACAACCTTCATCGAGTCTGGATTGTCCCCTTGACCGGTGGTCGAAACTACAAAAAGTACAACTTCCTGGTTCAACAATTTGCTCTGAATCAACCAATCACGACAATCAGTCTATCATATTCAAATTCTCACATGATAAAACAAGTAGGCAGTAGGTACACTCATCCTCCCTTCTTAGTAGGATCAACAACCATAATACCAAATAGGCAATATTTTTACAGTCTCAATAAACAATATACATAAAGCTTTTCCATTTGAAATTCATAATATGAACGTACCGGATGGAATTCATCCATGGAGAAGACGGAGACTGAAGGGCAGCCACGGCGCTCGGCTTCGCGGCCGAGCCGTTCAGCAGCATCCATAGCATTCCCTGTTTCCGAAGCATACAGTATCAGCAGCTGATTTTCGCGCTTCTCCTCTACCGAACCCATCGATTTCAGCTGCAATATCCACCGTTATCCGCTGATGAAATGGATGATACGTTTCAATCCAAGATTTTCAGTCGATTGCTACTTCATTTTTCAAATTATTGAGATTGTAATCAGGATAATTTCAAAAACCTAACCTGGACAAAATTGGACTTCGATCACTGTTGCCTCAGTGAATCACGCAGCTGACATCGTGAAACGATTTACCTCGGAAGTTTAATCCCATTATTAACAGTATCAGCAGCTGATTTACAGTCCAAATTAAACATATTAAGATGGGCCGGGTCCATTATTTAGGCCCAATAGAAGATCGAGTCCTTACTCATCTCAACTCCACTTTTCAGCAAAATTGTGTCGTTTTCGATTCTCATTTCTTCTTCTTTTTCTTTCCTTTTTTTAACAATTAGAGAAGCCCCCAATCTATATATAATTGAAAAAAACAATCATACAATATCTGGAGTAGATGATACTAAAAGATGGTACTATAACATGAATCGAAAAAAACTAAACTAACCTTAAAAAAATTGACACATGAAATCTAACTCTCTACAAAAATGGAAAGAATAGAAAATTGAACTGATACATTTACAATGGTCCAAAAGTCTCTATGAATGTGAGAGAGACAGACCTAAACCCTCATACTCGGAGAGGGATGCACGTCACAAGATGTTTGTAGGCCCCGATAAGTAGGTCATTGGTGTATGGGGGGAAATACACCAATTCGCCAACAGTTTTGACTTTAGAAACAAAATCGATCTTACTGAGTTGCCAGCTCAGCTTATCAGTGCAGCTCGGTTTATCTAGCTCAGTCAGTAAACTGGTGAGCTTGCTAAACCGAACTGTGTGCGGAAGTTTGGTGGACAGGTTGGCTACCTCTTAGAAAATTATTTCTTTGGTCTGGATCTTTGTGCAGGTTGATTATATCAATGAAGTGCAATGTAATGAAGGTTAGTTGAACATTGTAAGGTCGACTGTAAATAAAAGATAGAGAGAGAGAGATCGAGACAGTCGATTTAGCGTGGTTCGGGAAACGTCCCTACATCCACGTCAGATACCGTCGTATCTGAAATTCCTTACTTCTCTCTTATTTATACTGGCTGAGTACCAGCCTCAACCTTCGTCAATCTTTAGACTTGAGCCGAGCACGAGTTCTGGGTCGTGACCCTTGCAACCTTTCATACATTCTTACATACAACCTTGCAGCTAAACTAACAGATTATTCTTTACTTGGACGAATATGTAGTAAGCTTGTGGAGAGTGTTCTGTGAGGTTCCAGACTCAGAAATCTTGAAGGTCTCAACACTTGGGAAATGGCTTGGATTCGAGTGTTGAGTTTGGCTTTGAAGCGTAAAGATTTCTGGATAGATTTGGCTTTGAAGCTCTGGTTTCCTCTCTTCCCCGTTTTTTTTTTTCTTCTTTCGATTCTGGAATGGCTTGAAGTATTTATATGACTCCAATTTGAATTAGAACCGTTGGAGTTGCAGAGGTGTCAGAACCGTACTGCTGACTGGACTTCTAGCCGTTGAGGTTTTCTGTACAGCTTGAACCATCAAGGTTGGCAGGGCACAGCTTAGGTCGGACTGGGAAGGTCGACCTTTTGTACCTCAAGCTGTCTTTGTTTTCTGTGGTCTTCAAGCTTGATCTTTGTATTAGAATCTTCATCTTGAGAAGTTGTTGACTAATAGCAACTTGACTCACAGTAGCTTGACTAAGCATATTGGCTACAGCAGGTTGGCCTAAGTAGGTTCCTCAGCATGCAGGTTCCTTAGCATGCAGGTTCCTCAGCATGCAGGTTCCTCAACATGCAGGTTGGCCTCAGCATGCAGGTTCCTCAGCATGCAGGTTGGTCTCAGGAGGTTGGCCTCAGCATGCAGGTTCCTCAGCATTCAACATGCAGGTTGGCCTCAACATGCAGGTTTCTCAGCATGCAGGTTGGTCTCAGGAGGTTGGCCTCAGCATGCAGGTTGACCTCAGCATGCAGGTTGGCCTCAGCAGATTAGACTATGCAGGTTACACGAGCAGGTTGACTAAGGAACAGGTTGACAGATTGATCTAACTAGGTACAAGGTTGCACTACCAACCTTGATCTTTACATGGAGCAGCCTGTCCGAGTTAAGCTTGACTGATCCAAACACAGATATCAGTTTGTTCCTATCAATCCTATAACTAAGTCCTATAACTAAGTGTGGTTTCTAATAACATCATCAAAACTAAACTAAACAGGGTTCCCAACAATGTTGAATGTCTGCAAAAAACTATGTTTGTCAAATACAAGTAAGGCGATGATCGCATCATCATTCATCCCAACTAAGATGTGGGAAGATAAAGTGACAGCAAAGTCCAACCCATAAAGAAGAGCCCAGAGCTCCGCTTTATAACTAGATCCAGCTCTAACCGGAGTACAGAAAGTCCGAATGAGGGAGCTGTGGTGATCACGAACAAATAAGTTCACCACCAGCCGCTCTTCGAGTAGCAGCATCAAACGAACCATCGGTATCAAGCTTCGTCTAAAGAACTTCAGGCGGGATCCAACAAACCATTCTGGACCGAAGGGACCTTCTGATGGGCTTAGGCGACGACATGAATGCAACCTGAGACCAACAGCTGGACCATTGAATTGGCATGAGTTTCCTCGCAACTACGAGGGTGTAAAGGTGATGAGTAATTTGCCAAATAACATGAGAAGCTCGGAAAGGAACGTCTCGGTACTTGTGGCTATTCCTCCATCTAAATAAACAAAGAGATGATGCAAGAGATCATAAAGAAAATATATGAGCAAGGAGCTCTTGGGAACGAGTGTCTCCATCTACATAGACTGCATGTCTGCATGCAATATCATGCTTATGCGTGCATGTGAAGGTGCACGAAACCAATCAGAAATATAAGGCCATATGGCCCTAGCAGACACACTCCACGCAAACACATGCATAATGATATAAATTTGAAAGACACACAACACTGACAATTCAAAGCGAGATAAATAAACCACGACTGAAGCTTAACCTCAATCTCGATTCTCATTTCCACCGGCGACAAATTATTCCCTTTCCTTCACCGGTAAGTCTTTCTCTCTCTATTTCTGTTGAACAAACCAATCTCTTGATCATGGGCATATATGGCAACTTAAATTGTATTCGAATTTATTTAGGTTCGGATGTAGAACAAATCGGGACCGGACTTGATGTGGGATTTTCGTCTAGCTGTCGTGTATAATATATATATATATATATATATATATTTCTTCCATCCATGATTTTTGGACCCAAAAATTTGGTACATAGTTTAACGTGTTTTGACGATGTGTTGGTGTTAAAGTAGAATAATATGAGCCCATCTAATGTTTTTAGTTATATTAAAATGTTAAAGTGTTTTATTGTAAGACTTACTATCAAAAATGAAAGGTTCTAAAGATGGAGTACTATATTAATATTGATATTAAAACTAAATACTAATTGTATTTTCTCAAAAAAAAAAAAAAACTAAATAATTGTATGTTTAAACAAGGGAGAGGGAAGGAAGATGCGAAAAAAAAAAAAAGAGAAAAGAAAGTTGAAAATGCTATATCGACGTCGTTTCAAAACTGTGCTGATCTTTTCGAAAAGCCGAAAGCCCTAGAGAAAAACCCTCCTCTCGGACCTCTCCCACTCTCTCCTATACCTTTCTCTCTCACTGCTATTTTTAACCTCCGATCTACCATTGCAATTTGTTCATTGTAAGTGTCTAGCACAGCAAGCAGCTCACCGTCACCGGTTTTACATACGAGGAGCAGAGTGAAACGATGTCGCTGAAGGTGTTAAATCCGAACGCTGAGGTACTGAACAAGTCTCATGCGCTTCACATGAACATCAACGCCGCAAAGGGCCTCCAGGATGTGCTTAAATCTAATCTCGGCCCCAAGGGAACTATCAAAATGTAAATGTTTTGTTTCCCCCTCGTTTCGTGCTTCCGTGCGCGTCTTTTTTTACTTATTTTTCGAGGATTTGTGTTTGATGTTTGCGCTTTGCAGGCTTGTCGGTGGCTCCGGCGATATTAAGCTCACTAAGGATGGCAACACTCTCTTGAAGGAAATGGTTGGTTTTGCATCCTTGTTTTTCTTCATTTATTCATGCCGATTAGTCCAGAGTTTTGATTGCACGCTTCTAATACATGTTGGTTTTGTTGTGTTTTGAACTCTGATGTTGTGAGTTGGAAATGGAAATGGAAAGTGTAGACAATGTCTCTTCCTGGATCTGTCTTTCTCTGTGCGTGTAGAAAGTTTGGCATACATACTTACTGTGGAGATTCTAGGGCTTCTACTATTGGCAAATGAAAATGATGTATAAACAGTGGTTTATCAAAGTTGTATATTAGAGCAATTTCATTTCATGAACCACTCTAAGTTCTTGAGTTGAAGGATTGAGTGCCTTAATATGTAAGGGAGATGTTCTCTATATTATCTATGGGGGGATGTCAGAATAGACTAGGTTGCTCAACAGTTATTGAAGAATGATTAACCAAGTTTAGAAAGGTTCATTATCTAGTGAATTCTGTTATGAAATCTGGATTGAAAATAATTGTTTTTTCTGGAAGAGTTAATATGATTCGTATTTGGTCCTTTGCATTATTTTTTAATTATTTTTTAGAAAGGCTTTGAGATTCATTACATGTATAGAAACCGATTTGTTTAGCTGCTAACAGGACTGAAATTTAATATAATGTATATGTATTCTTTCTTAGAGTATCATTTTTTTTACTACAGCAAATACAAAGCCCTACAGCCATAATGATTGCTCGAACTGCTGTTGCTCAAGATGAAACCAGTGGTGATGGTACCACATCTACTGTCATCTTTATTGGTGAGCTCATGAAGCAATCAGAGCGGTACATTGATGAAGGTTAGCCACATTTTACTTTACTTAGATATACGTTGGTATTGGCATGTCTCTCTGCCAAATTACGTAGTTTATATCCAGTGTTGTTTTTTCTGGTTATCAGTATTCCATGGTCTTCATTGGTCATTTGATCCTGTTTTGGCTTATAAAAAAATGCCCCATATCATGGTATGTTTTAACTGGTTGCAATTTTATGCGGCAAAAATGGATGGAATTCTGAAATTTAAGTATGCTTGTTGCAGGAATGCATCCTCGCGTCCTAGTTGATGGGTTTGAAATCGCAAAAAGAGCTACACTCCAGTTTCTTGAAAAGTTTAAGACTCCTGTAGTGATGGGCAATGAACCTGATAAAGAGATACTGAAGATGGTTGCAAGAACAACATTAAGGACTAAGGTTTTTCTCAGCCACTCCATTTGTGTGTTATCCTTATATCCCCAACATATTGTACTTACATGGTAGCTTGCTGTTTGCGACTTTTTCTTGTGCAGTTGTACGAGTCATTGGCAGACCAACTAACTGAAATTGTCGTGAATTCTGTAAGTGCCTTTGCTCAGAGTTAATTATTTTCATGTCCTACTGTCAGAGATAGATAGACGAATAACATTGGCTTACTTGCTATTATGTTTCTGAAGTAAATTGTTAGTTTGTTACATACATTTATTTCATGATGTTGTCATGACTATGTAGGTTCTCTGCATCCGCAAGCCTGAAGAGCCTATTGATCTTTTTATGGTTGAGATAATGCACATGCGCCACAAGTTTGATGTAGACACTCGCTTGGTATGTTTCAGTGATATTTTATGATTCTTCTGAAGTTCTCAATTGAATGTTGAATTTGTTTTGTGTTACTTATTTGTTCAAACATTGATATAGAAAATTTCGCATCTATCCTGCCCTTTTAGGAAATCCTTGTTTCTTTTCTTATAAAGCTCTGGCCACTTAGGATTAACTGAAATTTCCTGTATTGTGAAGCGAACTTACTTTGGTATACTTCAGAATGATTGTTTGGTTGTGTTTTGGGCTTGCACTTGAAGCTGTGATTGTTGATGTGTTATACTGCATAATGATGTATATAATCTTTTCTTATCTCTGATGTGTACATATTCATTGTTTTACTTCTGTGTTTAGGTTGAGGGTCTAGTTCTTGACCATGGTTCGAGGCATCCTGATATGAAGCGTCGAGCAGAGAATTGCTATATTTTGACTTGCAATGTGTCATTAGAGTATGAGAAGAGGTAATGATTTGTGGACTGTTGTGCTAGGCTGCTAGCTTGTTTTCTCCTGTGCTAGTTAGTTTATGATATCCATGAGCTGCAAGATTGACTTTATTTTTTCCAGTGAAGTAAATGCAGGATTCTTTTACTCGAGTGCTGAACAGAGAGAAGCGATGGTTGCGGCAGAAAGACGATCTGTTGATGAGAGGGTCCAGAAAATTATTGATTTAAAAAACAAGGTTCTTATGTCCACCTACGACGTTGGCCATTCCTAATGGGGATGACTGATTGCTTCTATATTTTCTTGTCAAAGATGTTCATCTCTGGTGTTTCTTTCAGGTGTGTGCTGATAGCGAGAGCAATTTCGTTATCATTAATCAGAAAGGAATTGATCCTCCATCATTGGATATTCTCGCTCGAGCTGGTGTAAGTTACCCTTACTTTTAGAACTTAGAAGTGTGGCTAAAAGATTTAATGTGGTTTCACTCTTGGCAGTGACACAATATTGGGTGTCTTTGTAAAGGTCTTTTGGTTCTTTGTTGCATTAAAATTATCTCCCTCCCGACAATTGCTTTTTTTTTTTGGAAAACTCGTCTCCATGTGCTTTCTCAAAAAATTGTTCCCTTGATATATTCTCATGTCTATGGTTTCATCTTCTAGAATTATGTTATTGATATTATTTTATCTTTCTCGATGGGTTTATTATTTAATTTTATTTTATAATTTTGTTCTTGGTATAATTTTTAGATAATTGCCCTGCGAAGGGCGAAGAGGAGAAATATGGAGAGGTTGGTTTTGGCTTGTGGAGGCGAGGCTGTCAACTCAGTTGATGACTTAACCCCTGACTGCCTTGGTTGGGCTGGTTTGGTCTATGAGCATGTACTTGGAGAAGAAAAGTATACATTCGTGGAAAATGTAAAAAATCCCCATTCCTGCACAATTCTCATTAAAGGTACTTATATTTCTCATTTTACTGTTAAGTTCTGTGTGCCCACACCTGTTGGTTATAGCATGCATTAAACTGTTCATTGTTTTGTTTTGTTATGGTCACACCAGTGGACAATCTGGTTTTAAATGCATGGTTTTATTGATTGTATGCCCACTAATGCACCCTGGAAACATCATACAGGGCCAAATGATCATACAATCGCTCAGATTAAGGATGCTGTACGTGACGGTCTGAGGTCCGTAAAAAATACTCTTGAAGATGAAGCTGTCGTACTGGTGAGTTAATACATTTGTTGCCTCTTTGTGATTTTAATTGAGCTCTTACTCCTTGGTTAGTAGTAATATCTATTTGGTCCATGGTGATGCTCCGAGTTAACACCAATGTTGTGTATGTTATTCACTTATTTGTTAGGGATTTCTTTTAATTGTGGGTTTCAGTATGTAGCTTATTGATATTTAATAGTTTATGAGGACCTTAGTATATCTAATAAACATCCCTATTTTCTCGTTATTTGAATCCAATTTAGCCCTTGTTTATTACTCCCTCCACCCCTTCTCTGAAATCCATGAGAGCTTTTCCAGGGAAGAGGTGCATTTGGTTTGAAATAAATTATGAGATGGTTTGTAGATTGTTAGTTTATATAGGCACAAATCTTCAAGGATATAACATCAGCCTCCAATTCCTGTATTAAGTAAGTGACTTCGTTTTCTGCATATGGCAGGGTGCAGGGGCTTTTGAGGTGGCAGCCAGACAATACCTGGTTAATGAAGTGAAGAAAACTGTTAAAGGAGTATGTTACTTCTATTTTATGCTTCTGCTTATACGGATCTATTTGTCATAGTAAATCTATTCATCTAGAATATCTATAAAAATATGATGTTTTCTGCCTCTTATAAGGGATTAGTGTTGCATAAGAGTAGTCACCTAAAATTACTTATTTTCACTGGATATGCTCTGATGCTGTTGAAACTTTGAATAGCGTGCTCAACTTGGTGTGGAAGCCTTTGCTGATGCGCTTCTTGTGATTCCGAAGATACTCGCTGAAAATTCTGGTCTTGATACTCAGGATGTGATAATTGACCTTACGGTAATTTTTCTGATATTTCTAGAACTGTTCATCCACTCAACTTCTAAATGTAGTTCGGCCCACATGTAGCCAACACGTTTTTCTTTCCATAGGGAGAACATGACAAGGGTAATGTAGTCGGGCTCAATATTCAAACTGGAGAACCTATCGACCCTCAGATGGAGGGCATCTTCGACAATTACTCTGTCAAGCGCCAGCTTATAAACTCAGGGTATGTCACAAAAACTTTAGTTCTTCAGTTTAAACAGTTTCCTCCTATTAACATTGGAGGATGTTGGTCATAATCGTTCCATGGTGTGTTTTCTCTCATCTTCTTACAATTTTTTTCTATTGCAGCCCTGTGATTGCATCTCAGCTGTTGCTTGTGGATGAGGTTATTCGTGCTGGACGTAACATGCGGAAACCAACCTAATTTGTGCTGAGCTTCACTTGTGCCTGCTTTTCTTGTTTTCTGGAAGATTTTAATCCCAAGTTCCATTTAGTCGTTGTGCCTAGAAAATTTTGATTGGTTATGTTCCAGCCCCTTAATTTTTTGCTTGTTATGGGTGGTGCTTGAATTTTTCTTTATTAGGTATGAATCTATCTACGCACTGATCTGACATTTGTTTGAAGCTAGTATTATTGTCAGAATATTAAGTTCAAAAAACTTGTTCTCTCGTAGCAGCAACTTCTCACTCCAGAATGAAATTCAGCCACCATCTTTGGTTTGCTAGTAAAGTTTGAATTTCGTTCCTTCATCTTTGGTTCCCTTCATTTTTAAGTTTGCTAATTGCCCTTATTATTGCAAATATCATAAATGAAAATCTTTAAGAGTTTATTTTTGAGCTACTATTTACCAAGTCACCTATTTCTAATTCTTTTTTATAGTAAATTGACTTTATTTCGTTGAGTTATGAATTTATGTATGGACCATGGATATAAAGAAAGGGGGAAGGCTATAAAAAAAAGTTTTTCTTTTTTGTCCGTCTCTCAAAATAGAAGCTCGTCACAACCAAGATTTTTTCCCCTTCTAGAGGGTTCCAAGTTCAAATGCCGCGTTTGGACGGTGCAAAGTTTCTGAATCTTGGCTTTAATAACAATTGTCCCATGTTGTGTCGTGGAGTAATAGGCGGACATAAATCCATGACAAAAATTTGTGTCAGCCGGAGCACCGTGCGGCCGGGCTCAAAGTGTCAATCTTTATACATAAAAGTGTCAATCTATATGAATAAAAGTGTTAATCTTTAACATAATTATTTTACGAATAAAATGATAATTTTTAAAAGTGTCAATCTTTATACAAAAAAGTGTCAATTTATATGAATAAAAGTGTCATTGTTTTAGCCCGGCCGCACGGTGCATCCGGCTGACCCAAGTGTGTCCCATAATCTATTCATTTTTTGGGATAGAGAGATCTATTATTCTCAAACACATGCGTTCGTTAAAGTATGCTATATAGAAAAATAAATAATTATGAAAACACGCAACAATTTTTTTTTTTATTTAAAAAAAAGGAATTTGGAATTCTCAAATAGTTGTGTTTGCAAACATATCAACTTGGATCTATTTTCACTTTCAAGTTTCCTTCGTGAGTCTAGTAAAATTATTCACCGATGCATTTATTTATATTCCGCTAAAACGAAGCATTATTAGGGGTGTCAATTTGTGCGTGTCTGATAACGACCCAACCTGTTAAGCTCAAATTTGAACACGATCTGTTAATGATTTGCTCAACTTGAACACGAACACGAACACGCCACGATTTAATCAAACCTGAACACGACTTGAACTTAACACGAACACGATACTACACGATTTATTTCGTGTCAACACGAACACGATAATAATCTGATTTATCATGACTCGATTATAATTTGATTTAACATGAATACAATAATAAATATTTAATACATTATAGTTCATAACTTCATAATGCTCATATTAATAACAACAAATTCATAGAATAAGACTTAAATTAACAAAAACAATTTCAAATATGAAGAAAATAAAAAATATTTTTAGAAAATTAATAGAATGATATATTAGAAAAAAATAATAAATAAATCAATATTTATATTATTATTACCAGGTTACTTGAACCCGATACGTACCCAACCTGAATCCGAAATAAAATTTTCAAGTTCTTATTATGTCGACCTAATAGCAACACGATACAAACCCTTTAATTTTAATTTTCTGTGTGTTCGTGTCGGTATATCGCATTGTGTTAAAAATTGACAGTCATACCCATTGTAATAATTGCGTGTTAGCAAAAATTCCACATTATAATCTCGAAATCCAACATAATTAATGCAAGCCGTGTGAAATTAAGAATAAAATGCAGTTAAATTCTAGAATTAATGGATCTGGTTGAGTCAAACGAGCGGGCCCTACGGCCCATTATGACACCCATGAAACTCAAAACGCAAGCAGCCGCTAGCTGATGCACCTCCCTTTGTGAAATGACTATAAAGGGCTTTGACGGGTCAGCGCCAGCGTGTCGCATCCCACGTCCCCGAGAATAGCTATCTCCGCCCCCTCCCCCCGTCCCCGCCAGCTGTCGCTTTCCCATTGGCGGGCCGCCCCTCCCCCTAAATTTCCACTATTTAAACCACCCCGTCACTGCGGCACCTCCTGCTCTATCGTACCACTTCGTCAAAGGCTGACTGCATTCCCTTAATCATACTCCAGATCTATCACTACAGGTCCACTCTTCTTCCTCCTTCTCGGTCTTAGTTTTTTTGTTTTAATTTCGTTTTTGCTGTTTTTGGATTGTGTTTTTGCTTATTTTGTAGGCAGATTTATGTGATTGGGTTTGAGGTTTATGTTTAGGGTTAGAGTTAGAGTTAGAGTTAGAGTTAGGGTTAGATAATTGGAATTTGAGATTCTGGTTTTGATTTTTTTAATTTTTTTTAAATAGTATTTAGCCAGTTGTTGGTGGAACTAGAACCGTAGATCTGCGGATTTTTTGTTGTGATGATTGTCGAATTGGGATCTGATTTTATGATTTTTGATTTTGTGCTTCTTTCACTTAAATTCAGTAGGATCTGAAAGAGTAAGATTTAGAATTGGTTGATTCGTGAGTCCGTACGCTGTGTGAATGTTGTGATTTGTTGTTAACTTTGTTTTACTGGATTTAGTAGCATTGATGTAGTGGAGAATATTACATTGATTGAGTTTGTTGTGCTCATTGCTATTTGAATGTGAACTGTTGTTTTTTCCTTTTTTAATGCGGCATTGGTATAAAAAGGATTCGTTAGTAGATGCTTGGTTGATGAGCGAACTGGGAACACCCGTGTTAAATGAACTTTCACTGGGGTGTAATTGTTTTTCATGAAATCTAACCAAAAGAACTTGTCAACCTGTACAAGTTATTTAGATTTTGTTTTGTTGGTGTATATGTCGATGTTATGATGAATTATACTGAATGATGATTTCATCACGTGATCTTGAGACTCTCTAGAACTGTTTAGTGACTTTGTATAAAATGCAGGTTTTTGGTACTATTTTAGCTCGTTAAAATGTCACCAGCTGATTCATCCCGTGAAGAAAATGTTTACATGGCCAAGTTGGCAGAACAGGCTGAGCGTTATGAGGAAATGGTTGAGTTCATGGAAAAGGTTGCAAAGGCTGTTGATAGTGATGAGCTGACTGTGGAGGAAAGGAACCTCCTCTCTGTGGCATACAAGAATGTCATTGGCGCTCGAAGGGCTTCATGGAGGATTATCTCTTCCATCGAGCAGAAGGAAGAGAGTCGTGGTAATGAGGATCATGTTAGCATTATCAAGGATTACAGGGGGAAGATCGAAGCAGAACTCAGCAAGATCTGTGACGGGATTTTGGGACTCCTCGAGACCCATCTCATTCCCTCTGCATCATCTGCTGAATCAAAGGTGTTTTACTTGAAGATGAAGGGTGATTATCATAGGTACTTGGCTGAGTTCAAGACTGGAGCCGAAAGGAAGGAAGCAGCTGAGAGCACGTTGCTTGCTTACAAGTCTGCGCAGGTAAATAGCATTGGTTTGCATATTGTTTTTAAGTTCTTAGATTTGTTCTGATGGTGTTTCTTTTGTTTTTGTTTATGTGACCTGTTGTATTTTTTCTTTGATATCTAGGATATTGCACTCGCTGAGTTGGCTCCTACTCACCCAATAAGGCTGGGACTTGCTCTTAACTTCTCCGTTTTCTATTATGAAATCCTTAACTCTCCGGATCGTGCTTGCAACCTTGCAAAGCAGGTATTTTTGATTGTTCTATAGAAAGTGAATATGATTTAGCATGGTAGAAGTATTGTCTTTATTCTTTAACGGGTAGATGCCTGACTTTTAGAAATTGAAACCAGATGTGTTTTCTATACTCTAATCAGTTACTAACATCAGTACTTTCCATCCAATTGATTTTTCCCCTAGGCAGGTGTTAGAAATCACTTAACACGGTTTCTTTCCTATTATTTCTCTTCTCTACTTGGGTGTTTTTTTGTTTTGTCATGAAGTATGCTGGTAGACATTTCTTCATTACAACTATTTATCACCTTCATGTTTTGTTCAATTTGTGCAGGCTTTCGATGAAGCTATCTCTGAGCTAGATACGCTGGGTGAGGAATCATACAAGGACAGCACATTGATCATGCAACTTCTTCGAGACAATTTGACTCTCTGGACATCTGATGTAGCGGTACTTGCACATCCCCGTGTCATATTTCCTCTCTAATATATCATTCTCAATACATGTCAATTTACTCAACTTTGTGCTTGTTTTTTCAATTTGGTTTTAGGATGAAGCTGGGGATGAAATCAAGGAAGCTCCAAAACGCGAATCTGGAGAAGGAGGACAACAGTGATGGCTTAGTATTGCGATGATGTATTTCTGAAATATGTTGGTGGTCTAGTATAGGAATATCCTTGGTGATCTAGTAAGACTTGATTGTTACCTTATGTGTGGTACTGGAGATTTTCTCTACATATTGAAATGTTTCTCATATTCGAAGCTTGTCGTGTCGCTTTTTTTTTAGATTTCAATGCTTTTGAATCTTTGCTTCTTTCTATTGGAGCAAGGTGCTGGGAGGCTGCTCGATTTGGGGTTTGTAGTAGATGATTGATTAACTTATGCCTGTTTGTGCATGCTCGTATGAACTATGAACAAGCATAGATGAACCACTGTTCATTTGTTCTTTACTCTGTTTCCTTTTCGTGGGTTTCTCTGTTTTTTGTTCTTTAGTTAACTTGTGTTTTTTAAATTTTATCTTTCGTTCACAAAAGAACAGTGAAGGCAGAGGATTTGACTTTAAAACGATTAAGGAAATTTAACTAACTTAAATAGTTTGAAGAGTCATGATATAAAAAGTGATAATAGTATGAAATGTGCATACAAGTTAAAGTAAAGAATATCAAATTTTGTCCACCAACAAAAAAATATAAATTTTGTTTACTTTTTTTTTTTTTTTTTTTTTTGGACAAGATTACACTCGTTAACCTAAAATTTGAATTTTGAATTAAAAGATGCGGTTTTATTTTTTATTATTTTATTTCTGAAATTTTAGTTTCATCCCCAAATTTTCTCTCTTATCCATTTTATTTCATTTTTGAAATCTCAATTTTATCCCCAAATTCTCTCTCTTCTCATTTCTGAAGCCATAGTTTCATTCTCAAATTCTCTCTTCTCCACCACCAGCGCATAACCTCCATCGTCATCGCACTCTCCCATCCCTGAAATCGTGCTTAATTTTTGGATACTGAATTTTGAGTGCCACTTTTTTTTTCTTTTCTTCCCCATTTCCTTCAAGGTAACTCGAACTCTTAATGTTTGGTTGGAGAAAAATATTTTATCAATTGAGATGCGTTTCGTTATCAGAAAGTATCACTATACAGTGTACTTTATGAGTTGTAAAAAACTTGTGATTGTAGCATTCGAAAATTAAAAGTATACATTTTTTACAAACATCTTAAAAAATGAATTAAAGACACATTTTTTTACAAACACCTAAAAGGAGGAAGTAAAGGAGGGAGAATAAGTTGAGGTAATTTATAACCAGACTTTCCTTTAGATTCCTTCTTCAAAAAATTCAAAAAGAGTGGCAAAATTAGCGACTTCAACAGTGGGCGGGAAAGAAAAATAATTAAAGTTGGCGCTTTTCTTTCCCTGCAAAATTCAAACTCCCTCCACTCAGCCTTCGCCTTAAGACAAATGGAGCTCAGCGGTGCCCTTCAGTCTTAACCATCTCATACATTTCAAGATCGTCGCGAATTTCAGAGAAGTTAGTGCCTGAATTTCTGGGTTTGAAGCTTTCTGAAGAGATGGCGGTTGATTCAGACGCTGCTTCCAATCAGATGCTCAAGAGCCCTAAGAAGAGGAGACCAAATCCCAAAATGGTGCGCCTCTTTCTTCGCCGGCGAAGCGGAACAAATCACCCGGAATCCGACTTATCGGTGGCCGGATTTATGATCCTGTCAACGGGAAAACTTGCCATCAGGTTTGATTTGGGATTCCTAGAAGCCATTCTTTTACTACATTGGTTGTTTAGATTCATTTCGTTTCGATTGATGTGGTGGCATTGGAGTTGCTGGTTTCAGCTGGGTGTTTAGATTTGCAATCAAGCCCCAGAGAAATGTGTGTCTATTTTCTCAGAAAGAATGATAATCAAATCCTATTGAGTATGTTCGGGTTTCTTCAATTGCAAATAGTTTGATTTCGATTTTGATCTATCGAAATCGAACCCATAACCTAGTACGATGCATACCAAAACTATGAATTTTCGTTTTCTTCGCAAGCTTTAAAGATGCGAGGGCTAAGCTAATTCTATTTTTGCGTGCAATATTGAACAGCAACCGATTTCACCCAGAAAAACATTAAACATACGCAAAGAACAAATGAAGGAAGATAAAGAAGGAAATAAACCATTATTACCATGTCAAAAAGCTTAAGAAAGGAAAAATAAATGAAACCTATGTTAATTTATGCAATATCTACTTGGATTGATGAATAACATGCCAAGCGGTCTTCGATGTAAGCCCTAGGAGAATGTTTTTCATCATTTATGCTTGCAAGTCTTCTTAATTGCTTTCATTTCATTTCTGATAATTTAATCTGGTATATGGTAGTGTCGCCAAAAAACCACGGATTTTGTTGCAGCATGCAAGAACCAGAAGAATCACAAGACCTGTACGATTATGTTTTGTCATAAATGCCTCTTGAACAGGTTATTGCTCTTCTTTAGTTGTCATTGTGTATACGTATATGAAAGCAAACTGTTGTGGAACATTGTTCTAGTCCACTTTTTGCTACTTAGGTATGGCGAAAAGGCAGAAGAAGTAAATGCTCTAGGAGAGTGGAGCTGTCCGAGGTGTAGAGGCATTTGCAACTGCAGCATTTGCATGTGAGTCTTCTAAATTGTTTATGAATGTGAGTTCATTGTGTTTCTAATTCCACTGTACATTGTTTAGGAAGAAAAGAGGTCACCAGCCTACTGGATTACTTGTCAAAACAGCAAAGGCAACTGGATATTCATCTGTTTCGGAGATGCTGCTCAAAGGTGGTCAGCCTTTGAATCGTGAAAAAGTTGTTGCAGTAGTGACTGCTTCTCCAAAGAAGGTATCCTTCTTAAAGAAATCTGTTCAAGCTTGTTCTTATTACAAGCATACACATTATCAATAGTTGATATAATTGTAAGTTGGTTTGTCTTTTGGTATGGCTCTGAAATCAACAGGAAGTAGCTCCTTCACCCAGAAAGCGAGGAAAAGAAAATTCGTTTGATGGAAAAATTGATGCAAATTTACCAAATGACATTCACAAGAAATCCAAGAAGGATAAGGAGGTACCAAAGGACATTCACAAGAAGTCCAAGAAGGATAAGGAGGTACCAAAGGACAATAAAGATGATGTTACCTCGATTAGTCAAAGCCTCGATGAAAGAAATCTGGAGCAGGAAGCTTTTGCAAAGATGGCAAAACAATTGAAGAGGGGCAGATCACATGAGCTGGAAAATAAGAAAGGTGAAATATTGAATGAGAAGAGTGTAAACAATGTAGAAAAAAATCCAAAAAAATCAAGGAAGGTGTCAGAAAATGATGATAGTAAGAGTAAAGATGTTTCTTTAGCAAGGAGAACAAGTCCCAGGAAAATATCCAACAATGAAGCAAAACTCAATGTTGGAGTCAGTCCAGATGAGATTATCAGTGATAGGATCACGGTGACCAAAAAAGATCTTGTAAAGCCCTTAGAAGTTGATATTATAAAGGAAGATGAAATTAATACTGCAAATGTTCTGGCTGTTCTGAAGCAGCGTAAAACTGATCCTGTCCCTGAAAAACCAATGCCTCTGGGGACAGAATTAAATTGTGTGGCTGGGATTGATGTATCGACAGAAGATGTTGGCAATGCTTTGCAGTTTTTAGAATTCTGTGCTGCTTTTGGAAAGGCAAGTCATTTCACTTGCAATCCATTCTGCTAATACTCATCGTTTCTACTTAATTGGGTCTCTACATCTGCATGTTATTTGCTGATTTATGATATTTTAACCTTTAGCCATGAAGATTACATTTATGTTATCTACTCTAGTGAAGATACTGTTTTCTCACAGTCAAACAATGTAGTACTTAGCTCTTAAGGTATTGTAAAGAAGTCATTCTGCGATCTAACTCATCACTCTCCTGCACCTCTATGTTATATCATTTAGGTTCATTGACTTTGAAAGTTCTCTTAAGAATCATTATTGCTAATCGGCTGCTCTTAGTCTTATAATTTTAGTTTCAATGACTTCCCCTCTATATAGTAAGCAGCATAGTTGATCTGAGATCTTCCAGCAATGCATCAGACAATTTAGTTTTCTTATTTTTCATTGTGCATTTGGTTCCAATTGACAGGCCCTGGAGGTGAAAAAGGGACAGGCCGAGCATGTTCTTCAAGACTTATTTCATGGACGAGTAGGACGTCGAGGAAAATTTTCTGTAACTGTCCAATTTCATATCCAGTTACTATCTATTTTACAGGCAGAGCAAGGAGAAGAGTAAGATACACTGTGCTGTAAATTAGCAAGCAATTCTATGCTTTCATCTGAAGTAGTTAACTTTTTCCATTTTCTGTAGATGCGGAGAACTAAGTCCGTCAGTTGGAAAAAGCTCATGGTTCAATGCACTTAAGAAATGCCTATCTGAATCTCAAAGCATTCTTAAAGCTCAGGGCCTGGAGTGTTTAGAGAGGGCATCTGATTACGAATCTTTAGGAGCTCCAGAAAAGCTTAGGCTCTTAAATTTTCTATGTGATGAAATTCTAGAAACTGAGTAAGTACATTTTTATTAATTTCACTTGTAATACTAAGGTTCACAGGTATTCACTATGTTTGTTCCATGCGTAGCAAGGCGAGGAGTTGGATAGATGAGCAAAATGCTGAACTTGCTGAAAAAGCCAAGGAAGCTAGGAAAAAAGTTACTGCTGCAAAGGATGAGGTAATAAACGTTATGAAATATCAAATATGTCTCGATAAAATTAATATTTTGAAATAGTTGCTGTTGCCTGTTAGGGAACCAGAGTTTTTCATATCTGTAGTATCTTATAAACTTCTAATGCCCACGCAGGAGAAGAATTTGAAGCAGAAAATGAAAGATGATATTGCCAGGGCCATTATTGCTAAACATGGCGCTCCTCTTACAATTTCAGAGCATGAAGCTATTGTCTCCCTTATTAAACAGGAGACAGCAGAAGCTCATGCAAAGGTGCTTGAGTCTAAGGGCATACTTCTCGAAAGTAAGTATTTATGTTTCTTTCAGAAATTTTTGCTTTCGTTATAACAGGCTTAGAGCCTTTGAGCCCTGAAAGTTGTTTGATATTTTCTGCTGTGCGACCCAGTACTGCATTGGTAAGACTACTGGATGCTGAAAGGTTGGATTTATTAAATCAAGCATTCCGTGCCTTCTTATCTGAATGATTGTACAACAATTCTTACCGTCTTGTGTTCTGTGATTCGCAATGTCTTGATTCTGTTCAATAAAACTGTACATTTACATCCGTTGAACCATGATTGAGTTGGCTATTCACTTAGGGCAGTAGAAGAGCAGCTCCTACATATATGGTGAACTGTAACAAATAAGTATAAGCTTGCATTCATGAACTCATTAAGCTGCAACAACATTTCCCTTGCCCTTTCTAACATTTTTTTTTGATCCAACCTTTCTATCATTTTTATTCTTGCACATTGCTCAATTTGTTGAAAACATGTCACCTAATACTATTATATACGTGCCATGGATGTTGATTCTGCTAGTACTGAATCTGTAGATTGTTGGACATGCAATGCTGTAAGAATAGAGCCTGTCCTTGTGCCGGGTGGTGGTAATGTATACTGGAAACTGAATTGTTTGGGCAATTCTAATGTACTGCGTCAAGGTAAGTTATAACATGTTTTGCTTTCCTTTAGTAGCTATATTTATTTTCTCCAGCTAACCTTATCTCTTATGTGAAGATGTTGGAAATGGAGACACTCTCACCTTAAACGAGAAATGGTTTGCCATTGATGACGAAGGAAAAGAAGTTATTGAGAAGCACATGTGCTCTTTGAGGTACGTCCTCTTCTCTAGAGAGCCAACCTCCTATTAAATTTGCTCATTCCGCTATGGTTTACATATACTGGATATTAAAACATTATTGCCGCTTAAGCCTATAGAATACTGCATGTTTTGTTTGGAATAAGCTGGTGCAGTTTCTTGGTTATTATATTATACTATATGCAAATATTTATCAACTGCATAATAGCTAAAGTAAATAATTCTTTAGTATTTACCATGGGAAAAAAAATTAAATTCAGTTTATATACGATTAAATAATGTATAAGTAAATAGAACATATAACTTGACTTAACTTATTGTACACAACTTAACCATTATCTCTCTCGTTGAGAGCATTCTTTTTAACCTTTTCCTAATCATTCTTACTTAAATCACAAATAAAACTGTACTTATTTGAAATCCAATCTGCGAATCCTTTCTTGATCAGTAAAAGTAAATATTACCATTTCTGCGAATTGTTAGCAATGGAGTTAAGTAAAGAATCATTTTGGTATCTTTCTCATTGTTGTTGTACATGGGAAGCTGGGAAAATAGTACTACTAATAAATAAAAACACATAATCCTTCATGTGATACCACATGCAAGAATGGTCCATTGTATGATATCCTTGTTCAACTGCAGGACCTTTTTATTTACATCGTAGTATATCATCAACGTGGAAGTAGTTGATACAATGATGAAACTATTCATAAGTAAAACTCCATGTTTCTGTAACTCAGTGGTAAAATTGGTGTTCTCCAATATGTTGTCTTCTTCAAGTTTACCTAATAATCCTTTGTTTGCAGGGGGAAAAAGCAAAGGTTTTGATGGAGACGAAATCGAAGGTACATAGCTGATGGAAATATGTGCTGTATCATATATGCTTAGGAAGAATTCTCCCTATTTTGTTGGATTGTGGAAGAACTTATTGCACAATCTGGAGAAGATGTTCTAACAAATAGTGTTGGGAAATATTTTGAAATGAAATATGTTTGTATGTGTAAGGAAATATTGTGTTGTATTTTTTTTGGAAGATGATTAGAAATTTAGAAGTCCTGCTAATTAAGCTAAGATGTTTTGTCAATGTAGGTTTTTTGTATTTAATTAGAGATAATTATCCGATGGTAAAATTAATTCCTATCTTTTTTATATGCCGTTTTATGTTTGTGCATAGATATTAATAAAATTTTCTCTTACCTAAATTAATCTTATTTAATGGGAGTATTTATTGGGTAAAAGAAGAAAACAAATATAGAGGGAGTAAAATATTTGATTATATCTATCTAAATATACTATTAAGAATTACCAATATGTTATAATTTTACCAATCGCATGTTCCTTAAAGAAAATAAAGATATCATCTTTTTTTTTTTCAAAAAGAAAAAAAATAAAGGCAAATATTCGATAGCTGTTTATGAAACAAAAACACAGCTAGGCAATGGAATATTCCGATCAATTCAGAAAAAACTTTGCCTGAGCACAGATTGAATCTAAAGAAAATGAGAAAGAAACAAGAGGAAAATAAAAGTGATGTGACCAATTACTATAGTATATACCAAAGAAGAAAAACCAAAATAAATAGAAAAGCAAATAGTATAGATTATAGGCATAGAGTTAGCAAAAATAGTAGAACAGATTATACAAATGATAAAGATGAAGGATCCACCATGGGGCCTTAAAAAAGTAGCATAGTTGTGTAGATAAATAGAAGAGGTGAGTCATTTTACACCAATTCTTCCTTTTCATTTTTTTTTTTGGGTAAATAAAATCATATAAATTAGAAAACGTACAAGGGGTGCAACCCGAACAGTCACAAGATTCAGCATGTAACTTTTGGAATTTGGAAGAAGATTTGAGATTAAAAACTAAAACCACACTTTTAACCATTGCAAATTTGCAATCAAATCTTGCAGCAACTAGACTAATTTCCGAACACCACCCCATTACAATGGTTCGATAAGTTCCACACGATACAAATTCAAAGAACTTTCCACCACTCTTTCTTGCCAAAATCAATGTTGATTTAAATGATATAAAGGATTAACATGTCCGACATACTTAAAATCAAATTACTTAGCCTTTACTGTATATGAAAACGAACAAGAAAAAAAAAAAAAAAAAAAACCCTTACAACAAAGAGAGTTTCTATCGACCATCAATCTTCAACCCTATTTACCCAACAAAGCCTTTTTTTTCAATTAGAAAACAACATCCCTTTATTTAGGCTTGTAAAAAATATGTTATGCCATTCCTATCAATGATGGGATATGTTGTGCTACTCTTATCGTTTACTGTGTTGTATTATTTAATATGTACTTATGGTCTATATATAATAGAGTAATAATTGATGCATAATATAGTTAATTCAATATTCACAAGGGAATGGTAATTTAATATTTAAAATTTAATTCCCTTATTGCCATTTCATCGGTTATCATGGGTCATAAATTACTTATTTAACTTTCATAAAAATAAAATTATAATATAATAAATTTAAAAAATTATATACTCTAATTTTGAATTTATCAACCCTATTTCAAATAATTGTATAAAACTAAAATTAAACACTAAAACAATTATGAATCCTAGTAACTAATTGTAAAGTAACTAAATTAATATAGTAATAATAATTTAAAATTGATGAAAAGAAAAAAAAGAAACCTAAATCTGAAACACAATATCTGCAAAAAATAAAACTGAAATTGACATATCCATTGATGATATTAACTTAACGAGAGTAAAGGATTCTTGAATTGCTTCACCTCCATCAACAAAAAAATAATTTTTGTTTCCAATAAAGATTCATGCACCATGACAAGACACGACCTAGTCAGATTACATTCATAGACATTACATTTTTTTCCCCAAAATTAAATAAAATGCAGGTTCATATATAATTAGCTAGTATATACTTGCAATGGTATTCAGTGTGTGTATCAGTGTATGTGTGTGTGAAAGAGACTTGGGAGGAAAGGCACAGAATAAATTTTCATTATGAAAGATAAAAGCATTAGTAGGGAAAACCAGAAAAGCTTTTGTCAGATTTTTCATTTTTTCACTAAATGAGAACAAAAAACATAACATCAAAACAAGTACAATAATTCAGTGGAACACCCAAATATACAACCACAGATTTTCCCACTACATTTTTTGGCACTTTCCTTCATTCATCATTCATCAATTTTATTTACAGTATTTATTTATTTATCTATTCATTTTGTTGTGCATGTATACATACATGTGCTTTGAATTAATGGAAAAAAAAAAAAAAAAACACTAAATTTGATTGGAACAGAATGCAACAAAAGAACATCGTACTTCGCATTATATATAAAATTACATTACTGTAATATTGTACGAGCTTATAGGAAAAATGACAAAATCTGTCCATAACTTTGAGGCTATTGGAATTTAGTTGCTCGACTTAGGGACCAACTTTTTCTCAACTTTAAAAATTAATTAGTACAATAGTTTTAGTTTCATAGTCTAAATAAAGTTAATCACAAACTCAAGTATTAAAGAATTTTTAGTACTATATATTTACATTTGTCATCCTTTGCTTACAGTCACAGATAGCGCAGATTGAATCCCCCATAGTGGTATATTTTGCCGAAAGTTTATGTTCGTACTATGTCGATGAAATTCGTATATAGATTAGTCTCCATGGTGATTTAATTTTGAGTCTGCTTACACATAAAATTAGCAACCAGTGAGTCATTTTCTTTTTTTCGTAAAAGAAGTAATTAAAATCACTCTTTTGCATGTGCATGATCAGCTTCGTTCTTACAGTACTGTTGCTATTCATTTTGTAATTTTGGTGTTCCAGTCCTTGTACTTTACAACATACGTATTACAATATAAACACAAAAAATATATAGTAGTAGTACAAATTTGTACACAATTATTTAATTGATAAAAGATCCAAATTACTCCGAATCAATCCACAGTCAAAAAATGTACATTTTACACCATTGGCGCCATAATAATACATGGAAAAAATATATATTTACGTCAGCATGGATTGAATAAAATATTTTCATTAATATAAATAAGGAAACTGGGTAGAAGTGATGAGTGGGAATGGAGAATCTTTCTATTTTATGACAAAGTGCAGTTGTGTTTTTATTCTTTGGTGCAGCCATTGATATGATGAAGAAAGGTAGAGAGCATATTTTTTCTGGGTTTGTGTTTTTCTTTGTGCCTTTGTGTTCTCATCCAAAGACCCCTCAATGAAAGGCATCCCATCATCTCTTGCTTCTGCTTTCTCTCTCCTCCATCTCTCTCTCTCTCTCTTGATTCCTCCATTTCCACCTGCATGCAGTGTACGTACCAATACCATCCATCCATTATTGAACGGTGTTTTGGAAATTATTGAATGGAGTTTATAATTGCTGAAATTATGTATGATAGTCAATTTTCCAATCAATTTTTTGTGGATGTCTTAAGAAAACCAAGTCATGTAGTTAGGGAATATATTTCACTACAAATTTCTTGTAAAGTTTTTTGTTTGCCCTAGGAAAAAAATACTACTAATATTTTTGGTTGATTTGAATAACAAAAAGTAATTGAAAAGGGATCAAGAAATTAGGAGAAGCATAGAATTATTGTGGGAAAAGCAATGAATTTAGTGAGTGGAGGATCTAGAGAGGATCTAGCAAGAGTAATAAAGGACATTAAAAAAGAAAGCAGAGAGGTGGAAAGTTGTCACTGTCATTCAAGGATGTACAAGTTTGGCAATACATAAAAATGCAAGATACTAATAGCAATATTCACTCGTCTCTCGACACATTTTTATTCAAGTTGAGTCTGTTATAATAATAAAACGGTCGAGATAGACGAGACAGATAGAGTAATAATAATAATAATAATAATAATAATAATAATGGAAAAGAGAGAGAGAGGGTAATTTCCATGCAAGATACTCCGTATTTATCTTGAATGAGAAGTGATGATTGCCAGAATAGAAAAATCAGAGACAGCTCTATCACTGATACACAAAACAAGATGAAGAATGTGACCTCATACGCATATATGTCTCCTCCACTTGCCTAAGGGTAAGGGTCCTAATTTATATCAGTCCCCCACTCTCTCTCTCTCTCTCTACATATTTATTCAAGATCTACTCCAATGGGAAACTTGAGAGTGAGAGAGAGAGCAAAACATGGGACTTTCTTTATTTTCAAGTACATATTGATTGAAGTGAAAGATTTGTGCATTTGATGAAAAAAAAGGGAGGTGTTGTTCACATATTGGTGGAATTAATAAATAATTAAATTGAGATATTGAGCATATAAGTTGCTGCATGTGTAGCCTAACTTGCAATTTGGATGTGTGGTCTATTTCTTTGAGGAAAATAAGGCCCTCTTTCATTTCCCCCCTAACTAGGACCACTTATCCTATTGGGACCAAGAAAGTGATATGTACTTTAGATCCTTTTCCTTTCATATTATCCTACTTATTATCAACTCGATCAATTAACTACTTATCAATTAATTAAATTAAATTAAATTAATTACCTCGGCATCCGATTTCAAAGAGACCGACGAATCGCCACTCGTGATCTCCGTCGGTCTTTCTTCGATTGAGGGCGTCGGGGCGGGGCTCGGGCTGCTCGAGCTGAGATCGACCGGCGTGCTCTGAGTCCCGACGTCTCGGGTCTTTTTCTCTACAAATTTTATATAAAAATTATTATTATTATTTTAAATTAAAAATCTATACTTATATAAAAAAAAAGGCTTATATTATATTACCGGTCTCGGTGTGGGGCTCGGGCACGTGCTCGTGCTCGTCGATAGTGGGATTGGCGTTGAAAAGGTGCATTTGGGAAGTGTAGATGAGGGGTGCAGACATAGTTATTCTAGAGTTAAGGCCCCTGAAAGATCTCCCACTTAGTGTTTTTGCTGATAAACACTCCAATGGTACTTCCCCAGAAAGAGGATTGCTTATGTATTTCTCTGCTTCGTTCCATTTCGAATGGAGTTTTAATCCCTCTCGAGGCTGCAGCTCCCACGTGTATACTGTTTTTGCTTGTAATGCTGCACATATATATATATATATTTTTTTAAAAAAATTAATTAAGTAAGTTCGATTTGAGATTTTTTTTTCATGATCAAATTCTTAATTACCTCTGAGGGCAGTGGTGAATGAATACGTTGAAGGGTCGATTTCCTCTGCATGAATGAATGAAAATATTAAAAAAAAAATCAAATTTTTGAAACTGGTGTGTGTGTGTGTGTGTTTTGTTATGTACCTCTGGTGGTGTAGCCGGGGGAAGAGGCGGTGCTGCTCGAAACGGTGACGTTCGATCGGAAGGATCTTGCTTCTTCTCTGAAGCTCTTCAAGTTGGAAGCCGAGAATCGCCGCGAAATATTCGTGTTTTCGCGGCTGATTCTTCGGGCTCTCAGAGCCCATTCCTTGAGATTGAATTCGGCCTCATCGAGTTTCTCTGAAGCTAAGGATGATGATCGCTCCATTGATTTTTAGACAAAAATAGCATAGAAAAGAAAGAAAAAGAAAAAAAAATGGCTATGAAGCATGTATTGAGGAATAAATTATAAGTAGAAAGTTGAATCGTTCAAGAAATTCGAAGTAGTGTAAATATTGTGTATCGATCTATCGACTTTTTGTGGTTGCATTTATTTAGAAAAATGGGACTATATGAAATTGGCATATATATAGTGGAGGGGGAAAGTCGAAACTTTGATAACCTTAGCTATGTTTTTTTGTTTCACGTAATAAATGGTGCATTCATTTCAAAAATGAGAAAGGATTTTCAACACCATAATTCAAAAATATTTTGTTTTAGTTGCGGTGGTGTCACTAATTTTCCATATTTGGATGTTAATAATTATTATATATTCTTTTTTTTTTTTTATGTTGTGGCTGGTAACTAACCCACGGCTAATGTTTGGAGAGCAGAGTCTAGACAGATTAGAATTATAATGTTTATTTTTATTTTTATTTTGCGATTTTTACACCTTTTTCTTACATACAAAAACTACATAGACGTATTTTATTCATAATTTTATAACCTAATTCATGATAAAGGCATTAATAGTCGAATTCTATAAACTCCGTAGTCTTCCACATAAACTTTATAGTCTATAACAAATTTATATAAATTTAAACACAAAATTCACAATTTTCAACGTAATATCCATTATTATTAAAATATATGTAATCTAATTATAATCATTCCTAAATTCGTCCAACAAGCTTCAATTAGGGCTGTGAGCATTCAGTTATTTGGTTTGGTTTTGTCCCTAAAATATAACCAAACTAAATAACAAAAAAAATTAAAGTTATATCCAAACCAAATCAAAATTATTTTGGAAACCAAAGCGAATTAATAAAAATAAATATTTGGTTAATTCGGTTTGTCCAATTTTTTTTTCATTTCTTTAAAATACTATATATGATATCATTCCAGTACCAATAATTCATAAAATCAAGACAATACAAATATAAGATATAGAGTCAAACAATAACCAACGATAAATAGTATATCAAACAAAATAACAATAAGTAAATTCAATATTAAATAAAACAATTGACAAGTACACACGTTGCAATATAATTGTTGTAAAAAAAAAAAATAAATAACCAAATCATCCAAAATCAACAATATAATAAGTTTTCAATATTCAAAAAGTCACAAGACACCAATGCTAAATATGAAAATAAGAAAATTAAGAGTGATCAATTTTAGGAAATACTATATACATATACAATTAAAATTTAATTATATAAATATTATTAATTCAAATATTATAATTTGGTTTTTCGGTTTTGTTTGATTTTAAGAAAATGAAACCGATCCAAACCGAAAAACCAAAAAAACAATTAATTTCAAAGCGTATTAACCAAATTAATCAAACTAACCGAACCAAATTAAATATTTTGGTTTGGTTCGGTTTGGTTTTCGGTTTTCGGATTAATTTGCTCACCCCTAGTTTCAAACCTGCCTAATCCGTCCAAATGTGAATTAATTCGCGTCCAAAAACTACTGATTATGCTTTAATCAGGCATGTGGATCGAATACCATTATACGCATAAACGGTTCGAACCTTAATCGGATAGCGGGGTGCCGCCTTGCGCTGCCGGTAACCATGTTGATCATATCTTATAGAATTGAATGCGCATTATTTTATACTCCGTAGTATAGTACTCAAAATGAGTCCCACATGATTATATAAAGTTAGAAATCGATAAACTAAGGCTAGCTAGCTATATACTCACTCCGTCTCGCATTAGTGTATACATTTTTTTTTTCGGCACAAGAATTAAGAAAATGTAGATTAACGTATTAATTGTGGAAGCCTATGTGCACCATTTCAGTAGATGGGGTGTTTTTTTTTTCTTTTTTTATACCCTTTTTAGCACATGTGGTGTAATAAGAGTCCAATTAGTTGGCTCTAATTTTACACTAATTCAACCCTAAATATCTTAATACTTATCCAATATGTATCATCTTTCGTGAGACGTACTCAAAAAGAAAAACGTATCAATTGGCACGGGACGGAGGGAGTAATTGATAGTACTTGTTGATCTTTGGAATAGAATATCTACCTAGTGCCAATATGTTATGTTTTAAAATTATGAAAATATAACGAATATATCGTTAAACGTATAAATATATATTTTGGTTATTACAAAAATTGACGAGATTATGAGTTTGTTAAAATGTACTCAATTATTTAATAGAAGTGCTTAAATAGATAGAGTGATGAAAGAGACGAAACGTATAAGAACGGCTATCATTGGTGATCAAGTATTCTAAACTCCAAGGTACGAAGGCCCCACTCGATTAATCTAAAGTTTTTGATTGGTGCAGAGCTGATTTCCGATATAATATTAATTATTTTATTATACTGTTCTATTGTTCTATTGAGCACGAGAAATTGATTTATGTATTTTCTATTATATATATATATATATATATATATATATATATATTATATTCCAGCAGAGGTGTATATTATATATTATACTTTCACGTAAACGGGTTTTAATTTTAAGTCCATGACACATTAATTTGGCAACATAATTAAATAACAAATTAATTAAGCTACTTAATTTGCTTTACATTATGAAAAGTATCTATCTGTTTCATCTCATTTGGCTAGTTTCATTATTTTATAATGATCATATATTTAACAAACGAGTCAAATGAGACGAAACAGAGAGAGTACGTATACATATATATATATATATAGGTCAGATCATGTAAAAATAGATTTTTCATAAAAAATAAAAAATAATGCACATTATGCTGGACTATAATGCATCTTATATATAATTAAAATGCATGGTGCATCGTAATGCATTCTCAGCACTATTTTAATGCATCATCCATTATAATACATTCTCAATACAATTATTATGCACCGGTTAATCTTGGCCATAGATCACACGGTGATCAATGATCCAGATTATTTCTCATTTCTTACAAAATCAATCTATATATATATATATATATATATATATATATTATGTGTGTGTGTGTGTATATATGTGTGTGTGTCCCCTACCAAATACATAACCAAAGATTTCCTTGAATTAACCGGCAATCTTTACTATAAGATAATTGATTAAAATCTTATTTAGAAATCTAACCTCTAGCTATTTCAAGGGAATCTCTCTCTCTCTCTCTCTCTCTCTCATTTTTAGCATTTAGTACATTATGACAGGGTTTGTTGTGCTCTGAATTACTACGTAAAAGATAAAATGCGCGCAAACCATAGAGTAATGTTATATCGAGTGTTGGTAACACACACGATTAACACACACGCAGCGGAAATTAAACTTGCACGCAAGAGATAGTTTTTCGCAGGTTCAAAACCTGCGAGTGCCTCACGGCTTAATTCACTATGTTGAATACCTAAACTATTACAACAGAGTGATAAAACAATATGCTCAAACATTTACAGACTACAACTACTGCCTAATGATTTGAACAACAAATCTACAGTTTACTTCTATAAGAACTAAACTAATAGATACAAGTAAATTACCTTCCAGACTCTATACTGACAAAGTAATCTACAAAAACATAGATCAATCGTCACATACGATTAATCCATAGATGTATTGTTTGCTTTCATGTTAGCAACACCATTGTCCATCATCGAACATTGGTGCTGCTTCACTCCTGCAAACAACGCTGACGACCTGGTGGAATACTTCAGAATCCCTCTGGTTTTTCTTCTCCCAAAATCGTCATACCAAAATGAGTTGTCTACCTTTGTGTTAGCAACAAATCAATATTCGACCACCAGCATCCAATATTGATGTTGCTTCACTCCGGCATACAATACAGACGGCTGGATGAACCTTCAGATGATTCTCTGATTCTTCTTATCCAAAAGCCGTAAATGAAGAAGAATGAATTCTTCTCCTTTTATTCAATGCGTCGCCCGTTTTCTTCAACCGCTCCGCTTTATTCTATGAGAAACCGTCAAGAGCGTGCCACGATCTTTTATCCCGTGATTCCGTTCCTTGATGGTTGTTTTATTTTATAATAACTATTATAAAATAATCATTAAATATGTATGTATATTTGTTAAGTATATATTTACAAATAAAGAATAAAGAATAAATAATGAATAATAAAAATGATATACATCGCAGGAGTTAAAGATTAAAACAAATCTATTTATCAAGTTCAAAGTGATACTAATAATGTTGGTAACACATGTACCAACATCTCCTTTGAACTTAACAATCTCCCCCTTAATCTTTTATGTCCTGCGACAAAAACAAATATAATACAAAGTATCACAGGAAGAAAAGATTACTCAAATATATTCATTCTTGTCAAGTTCAAACTAATATGAGAATGTTGGTAACCCATGACAAACATATCCTTTGAACTTAACACATTATTATTATCTCGTAAAGGGTCAAGTTATGATCACATATATGCATTACATTTGGTGATACCTAGCCGTCAGTGATGGGTTATTTTCACAGTGGGTTTGATAAGGAAACATCATTATTCATCTCTCTCTCTCTCTCTCTCTCTCTCATGTATATATATACACACACTAGCACATAAAGAGAATGGAACGTTTTAGTTGTGCATGTGCATGTGCATGGAATGATCGAGCTTTGGCCCCAATAATGATCTGTAACAATATATAGATGGCCTACGTACACCTATATATAAATATCTTAATGAACCCAATTACTGTGTTATATTCGGTAGAATGAGACGGAGAGAGTTGTGTTTTTCCTTATAAAATTACCCTATCTTAATCCCAAGTCAAACCAGCATGCGATTAATTCATTTCAAGAATATTTATCAACTCAGAAGAATACTGGTAACATATATATTAGCTTCTGGCATCAATATTATATTTAAAAAAAATTAAACTACTTGATTAAGAATCTGGTGGCCTTAGCCTTAGAACAATAATAAAAATAAAAATAAAAAATAAAAAACAAAAAACAAATAAAAACTCGCAAGTTGAAAAGGTATAGCTTATGAGGTAATGGGCTATACCTCTCAGGCCCAACCCAAAACATATATATACTTGGTCCAAATCTTCAACTAAAAAGCATACCAATCAATTCTCGCTTCATAGCTAATATCTAGAGAAAATAAGATGGAAAAAACTTGGGTGAGGCCGGCCACATAGTGTGGTCGGGTACAAGTGTCAATCTTTATGCTGAAAAGTGTTAATCTACATGAATAAAAGTATCAATCTTAACATAATTATTTAACGAATAAAAGTGCCAATTTTTAAAAGTACCAATATTTATGCCGAAAAGTGTTAATCTACATAAATAAAAGTGTCAATCTTTTGAACGGTCACATAGTACACCCAAGCTCACCCAAGTATGCCCCTATTTCAAATAATGTTTCAAAATTTGAGAAATTAACTTACCATTTTATATCTTAGACACTTAAATTCCGACGTCCAGAACGCCGTCGTGAAAATACAAGCGTAAATGATAGTATAAAAATTTAAGTACAAAACACAATTATAAAATACGGAATATGTTGATAATTTAAATATTTAATTGTTATTTTGTAGTATAAATTAAAACACAATCATAAAAAAAGTTAAATAATTTGATAATTGAATTGTAAATTACTCAAATTAGAAACCATCACCTCCGCGAAGAAAATAATTTAAATTAATTAAAAGATAGACCAGTCAAACTCAATGGTGACAGGTCATCACTGGATCACTAGACCAGTCACATTCAAACAACAATACGCTCTCGCCACTAAACTCGATTAATGTAGTCAAAATAAAATATAAACTAAAAAAAAAAAAAAAAAAAACTAGATTTCAATTTATTGCACATTTATGACGTCACCAACTACCGGTCAAGGGCAGACGACCGATAACTAATCAGTAAAGTTGGGCAGAGTAGCTCCTTCCTCACAGTTCTTCGCGGCGGCGGTGGGCACCACCTCGACCGCCGGCGCCACCGGCTCACCGAGCAGCTCCGCCGGCAGATCGGCGATCCCCTTGAGGTGGAAGGTGTAGAAGAGCTTGAAGGGGAAGATGATCTGGTGGAGCCTGACGTGGCCGGAGACGCCCTCGAAGATGCCGGAGCCGCCGGTGACGGCGAGATCGGTGTCCTCGTAGGTGAGGTAGGGCCCCTGCACGGCGATGTGGCCGTAGTCGCCCAAGTAGAAGCTGTAGATCGCCTCGTACCGGTCGCCCTTCTTCTCCGGCTCGTTCTTAATCAGGATGCAGATCCCCGCCGTTATCCCCGCCCGTTTCTTCAGATCGCCGGTATACACCTACACAATTTAATTAATTATCGATATAATTGTTCAATTTTTTTTTTTTATTTTCTGGTTTAATTAAGAATTAATTGGAAACTTAAGGATTGTACTGTACCTTGTTGCTGAAAGGCACGAGATCGCCGAGGGAATTGACGGTTTTTTGGCTCAGCCGGAGGTAAGCGGGGCTGCCGCGATCGCGCTCGTTGATTTCGTACACGTGGAGCTCTTGAACTTTTGCTGAAAAATAATTCCAATTTTTTTAAATAATCGAAGCTTAATAATTACTACTTATAAATAGATAAATGAATAAATAAAAATTAACATACTGGATTTGGAGTCTGAGGTTATATCAGCTTGGGCTTTGCATGAGAATGATTTCGTGGATTTCCCGGCGACGGCGGAGAGTCTGAGGGGTTGAGGGAGGAGCTGCTGTTGCGTGAATGAGGCGAAAGAGGAGAGTTTCTGGACGGCGGAGGATGGCGGCAGCCTGGCGGTGGAAGGGGAGGAGACGGCGGCCTTGAGAATGGATGAAGCAGCCATAGAAATTAAAAGAAATGAAAATTGTTTTAACTGTGTGATGATGGACGTTTTATCAGTGGGAGGTAATGATGGAAAATTGACTGTGAATGTATTGAATGATGAATGTGTTTGTGCGCATAATATTAGTATTTATATATAGATTTGTAGCATGGAAAATGAGTAGCAGTTGCAAAAAACAAAGGTAGTGGTGTGTGAAATGTGTGAAATGTTGGTTTAATTTACTACTCCGTAGTTTCGAGTGTTGGGTGGACGGTGCCAGCACAGGGAGTACTATATTACTCCGTCCAATTTTTTTGGTTTTTTATTTTATTTTATTTTTGTGTTATTGTTAGTATTTTTCTTCAAATTTGATTTGTGTGTGTGGGTGTGTTGCATGCAGATATGCAGTTCATCATTAAAACTACAATATTAATTTAAGATTTGATATATTTAGATTCAAGGTATAAACTAAAAACAATTCGAATCACTATTATATTTTCGTGACTGACGAAAGATCACCACATGTTGAATATATTTGCTCAATTTATTTTTTTTTTGTTATGGAAATAATCTTTAGTTGTTGTTTTTTTATGAAAAAGTTCTTAGCACGTGGCGATTATCCATCAACGCAATAAAAAATGCTACACGAAAATGCAATAAAGAATACGAATGGGGTCGATTTTTAAACTTTTTCAATTTAAGTTTTTTCCATTTATCTCTACTCTAGCTAATATGAACTGAAAGCTGTTTTATTGTAGTACGGAGTAAGTATTATTTTCCTTAACGTTGAAAAGGGCGGGTTTGAAAGTCAAAGTAGGCTATAAAATTAGACGCACAATTAGTTACGTATAATAATACGTTTATATGTCCACGTGATTATAGTTTGGACGGTGAGAATGTAAGCAGAGTTGACTCGCTTAACTCAGCTCAACCGAATCATCTACGATTGCGACTAATATGCGCACGAATCTTCTTGACTTCCACCTCTTGCCATTTCAATTTTCAATGCTAGCATTTTTGCAAGACCATATCTTATTTATGTGCGAGGCTATTGAAAATAGTTTAATGATTTCAAAGGGTCTTTCATTGGGCTAGAAGTAGAGATGCTAACGGAGCCGGACCGGCCCAACCTAACACGACACATATTTGTAATGGGCCGGCCCAATTGTTATAGCAGATTGAGTTGCATTAGGTGGCCTCAAATGAACATATTTAGGCCCAGACCCGCTATGGTCATGAGTAGAATTGTCAATTGGAACGGGTTGGGACCTGCATTGGCACACTGTCATACATGTCTAGCCCGTTTCAAACTCATGAATAGTCTGAACCGAGCTTGGGCTGGACTTTTAATGAAAAATAATTACACATTTCAAGCCCACAAAGAGCAAGCCCGTATGGCATTATATTATTTTAATCTGAAGTACTTTTTTTTATGTTTATAATTATGTGTATTTTTCGTACCCCCAATTTGAAAATCCTGATTCCCCCACTGCGTATTGGGCATGGGCGGGGTCTGGGCTTGGACTTGGAAAAGGTCTAATTCGGAACCATTTCAAAGGAGAAGCCTAGCCGGCCATTTTCTAAATCCAGCCGGTCTTGGGCTGCCCCAAGCCCGCCCCAATTGACAAGTACAATCACAAATATAGGCTAGGCCTTCAATCTCAAAGGCAATCCAAACCTAGACCGGGTCTGGTCGAGCCGGCCGATTTAAAAGGTCCAGCTAGCTCAGAGTACGTGAATGTCTCTCCATAGTTAGCAAATATAATCGGGAAAATATATTATATATCTTCTTTTTAATTTTTGAGAAGTCATTGGTATTCGATTTGTGTACTCACTTATCTCCTTATAATCTCATATTACCATTTTCTCAATTCTCATAATAAGATAACTACGTTGTCCTAACATTTGATTTCGATATGATAACGTAAGAGCGTCTTGAGTCTAATAATCTTATATATATTCAGATACTTTAATTTAATTTTTTTGGTTGTTGATGGTACATCATGTTTTGCGTGTGTTCTAAAAAAAAATAAAAAAAATGGTACCGTGCCATTTTTAGCAAGAACGGTTCAAGATTATATTAAAAGATAAAACTTATGTTCGCAAATTTCATATTTGGAAAGCCGAATATGACTCGAACTCGTACAATTATATCTCTAAGTAGAAGTATGAGTAACGCTCCAACGCCTACTGTCCACCATCAGCATACTTAATATGTCAGCGGATGACGTGTTAATGTTTTAAATAAGAAAATTAATTTAAATATATATCATAAAACCTAAACCCTATACAAAAAACCAAACTCTACCCAAAAAAACTAAACCTCAAATGAAAATGATTAACGACGTAACACTGTCATATAAATGATGGACATATTAAATGTGCTCACCGTGGATAGGAGAACGTTTCTCAGAATAGTATATGCTAATTATGGTTGGACTAGGACCATGAGGCATACAAATTTATTGGACCACACTCCTTCAATTATTTGAGGCATGGTATGTTGTTTAAATTTCATAAGTTCGAATCCGATTCATCATCTTTCAATCAAACTCTTTTACATTTCGTCGAAAAACTATGTTTCTTTATTTTATTCTCAAGGAACATAGTTTTTTCGACAAAATGGAGTGAGTATTTAAATAATGACTTTTCTTGTATAAATATACGAATATTTCAATTTTGATAGCAAGTTTTTCATTATTATCCAATAAAATAAGAAATTAATGATAAAGTAAATTTACGAGGGTGAGGTGAGGTGAGAAAAAGGGATGTTGACATTCCAAGTTAGAGTTGTCAAAAGAGATAAAGGGGAGGAAAGGATGTGTGTGTGGGAGGGTGGTGAGTGGTAGGGCACTGATTACAACAAAATATAAAAGTCGCGCTTCACTTTTTAGTGGGGAAAAAAATGAGAAAAGCGCGCATGAGATTCCAACTTTGATACTAATTGGCACGGATCACAGAGAAAGGTACTGTAGAGAGAGGGAGAGGGGTCCCCGCCCCCACCAACGGACCAAACACTGACTGCTGGTGGAGTAGGGCTTTCACCCCCACAACAGATCCGAGAAATGCGGTGCTGCCTTTCGCCAGGCGACAGTACCCTTTACCTCAATTCCCCCCTTCACCACCCCCACGCACGCGCCACTCATCGCTCGTTATCTTCACCTTCATTTTACCTTATCACTCCCTCCGTCACAAGATTCGTGACACCTTTCTTTTTCTTCTTTTCGGCACATATTTCCACACTTCTTGATAGTGGATTTTAAAATAAATTTTTGAAGTATTTTTTCGTTTACAGGATACTATGAATATCGTAGTATCCTGTAAAAGAAACAATACTTCAAAAAATTATTTAAAACTCATCATCGAGATGCATGGAAATGTGTGCCGAAAAGAAGAAAAAAAATGTGTCACGAATCTTGAGCAGGAAGAAGTATTATTCTCTTCGACTCGAATTTCTTAACGCGTTTCTTTTCACCACCAAAATTGAGATGCTTTTGTTTAAGGTTGTCACTTGTCAGTATAGTTTATTAGCATTATTTTAATGAATTAATATATTTAATTTTATTTTTTTAGTAACTAGAAAACGCCTGATTAAATGGATTATTTAATGAATTTCTTGTATTAGAATGTCAAATTATGGAGTATTATAAAATGAAATTAAAACGTGTCAAAAAATACGGGATATAGGAAATATTAATTAGATTGGCGATAATCATAATCATAAGTGAAGCTATAAAGAGGAAGCTCTTATGTGAAAATTTATTGCGTATTCGTGTGAAAATAGACCCTTTAAACTATATTTATATAAAATAAAATAAAAAAATCAGTCTCAACGTATTACTCCATCCGTCCCAGACCATTTGGCCTGTTTTTTTTCGACACAGGATTTAAGAAGTGTTGGTTTAGGGAAAGGAAGAGGGGTGTTAAGGCACTTATTATTTCGTTTTTTAGGAAACAAGCCTATTTGTGTGGGACGACCCAAATAGGAAAACAGACCAAGTGGTCTGGGACGGAGAGAGTACTTTATTTACTATAGTATTTATCTATTTTCAACAACTTTATTTTACTAGATTTTTATCATCACATAAATGAAGGACGGAAATCAAAACATTGTCTAAATATTTAAGCCTTTTTAATTTATTTATATAACTTTAATATGTTAAATTACTATATGCTTGAATAATAATTAGTAAAAAAAAAATGTACAATTTCACATGTACTACTCTATGCATATCACATGATTGCATCACAAATGGAATTAGATGTATTTATGAGGTTGTATAAGAAAAGAGGAGCAAGAGTAATTATTAATGATTGGGAGGTGGAACCCACGCAGGGAGGTGGGAAAAAAAAAACGAAAGCGGCAAAAAAACGTGAGGTGAGTTCACAGCTCATCTTTACCTTGGCATCTTTGTACAGTAGTGTGCACCTTCGCCTTCGCCTTCCCTTCCCCTTCACCACGTCCTGTCATTTCCACCATAATTCTGACTCAACGCGATTTTTCTAGAGATACTGTTACCCCCTACAGTGAAATTCACCATCAAAACTCGTGATTTTCCTCTCCTCCACTACCACTATATAATCTTTTCCTCTTCCTCTACTCACCATTCCCATACGAACAGTAAACAGTAACTCTCTTCTTCTTCTTCTTCGGCATTTTCACAAACAGTTGGCGGGTGGCGGGTGCGATGACTGTGAGATGAAGGAGCGTCAGCGGTGGCAGCCGGAAGAAGACGCCCTCCTCCGCGCCTACGTGAAGCAGTACGGCCCCCGGGAATGGAACCTAATCTCCCAGCGGATGGGCAGAACCCTAGATCGGGACCCTAAGTCCTGCCTCGAGCGGTGGAAGAACTACCTCAAACCTGGGATTAAGAAGGGGTCGCTCACGGCGGAGGAGCAGAGTCTCGTCATCTCGTTGCAGGCCAAGTACGGCAACAAGTGGAAGAAGATCGCCGCCGAGGTACCCGGCCGCACCGCCAAGCGGCTCGGGAAGTGGTGGGAGGTTTTCAAGGAGAAGCAGCTCAAGCAGCTGAACAAGAGCCACTCCGACTACGGCGCTTCGCCGGAGAAGCCGGCGCAGGGGAAGTACGACCATATATTGGACACCTTCGCCGAGAAGTACGTCCAGCCGAAGCTGATCTCCTTCCAGCCGCCGGTTCTCTCGCTCGGCTCCGAACCGGCGAATTCCGCCGCCGCCGCGCTCCCGCCGTGGATGAACGCGATCGCCACCCCCACCGCGACGTCGTCGTCCCTGACGTCGTCGTCGTCCACGCCGTCCCCGTCGGTGAGCCTGACGCTCTCGCCGTCCGAACCGGCCGTGCTCGACCCGGTCCACCCGGAGGCCGCCCGATTCGTGCCGGTCCAGAACATGGGGGGCCTGGTCCAGAACGTGAAGGATCTGGAAGAAGGGCGGGAGCTGTGGCTGCGGCACAAGAAGGAGGCGGCGTGGCGGCTGAGCCGGCTGGAGCAGCAGCTGGAGGCGGAGAAGGCGCGGCGGAGGAGGGAGACGGTGGAGGAGATCGAGGCGAAGATACGGAGCCTGAGGGAGGAGGAAACGGCGTACGTTAGCAGGGTGGAAGGGGAGTACAGAGAGCAGCTGATGTTGGTGCAGAGAGAGGCAGAAGCTAAAGAGGCAAAGTTAATGGAGGCGTGGTGCAGGGTTCACGTGCGGCTGGGGAAGCTGCTGGAGCAGATCGGGTCCCACCATGGCCGCGGCAGCCTCCATTTCCATGGCCGCTCTCCTTTCACATGAATAGACTGAAACCTTTTGGTCATAGCCCCTCTGTGTTGGCTTTCTGTAGAAACTTGTCATCGAATATAAATACAGCACCGATATTCATGACGTTCTGATTTGCAATGTCGTCTCTCTCTCTCTCTCTCGCACACACACACACACAGAGGCTAACAAACAATAATGAAGAATTGAAGATGGAGTTCGTTATTGCTCAGCTCAGCAGTTAGTATTTTCCACTATTAAAGTGAATCATTCGAATTACCAAAGAGCTAACAAAATAGCCTACATTTTACATGAAAGGATGGCCTTAGTGAAAATCATTAATATTGTATTTCAATGGTTTTTCGTAATTAATTTTAATGTCTTCACTATCCTCACGATCGTCTTCACGAAGTCGTTGTAGTATAGTGGTAAGTATTCCCGCCTGTCACGCGGGTGACCCGGGTTCGATCCCCGGCAACGGCGTTTTTTTTTTTTTTTTCCGATTTATTTACTTTTTGTCTTTTTAACATTTCTTTTAAGAAGACTTGTGATCCATTCCGTTATGAAAGAAGCAACTGCTAAGAAGCCCATGGATGAGCCCAATTCAAAATAGCCCCACGAATCGATATATTATTACACCTGTTTTCATTTCAATTATGCTTTCTTGTAAAGTTAACGTTTTTTAATTTTAAAAACCATTTTAAAGTTATGTTATAGTATGTTATTAGAGATGTCAATTTAGTCCGAAACTAATGGGTCCATTCCAATGGTTTGGAAAAAATATGTTATGGTCAAAGTTTTTTAATTTGAAATAAAAATAGTCATAATAGACCGAACCGAAAAAAGTTTGAGCCTGACAAGGCTAGACCGAATAACTCTTGGATTGGCCCGGGATTGGTCCTATGTAAAATTTCATATGTCATTTCATTATTTTGTTTATAAATTAGATGATAAGGTCATATTTTGGATTATTATTGTATATGTTTTAGTTTTTTGTGTTTAGTGAACTCTAGTCATCATTTTCATTTCTATATGTTTTGGCTCCAACAGTTACCGAAAATGATAAATAAAGTATTTAGGAAAAATTATTGTTAAATTTTATTGAGTTTTATACAAATATGTATTGGAACGATACTCATTTTTATATCCCATAAGAGGTCAGATAATTCGAGCCCAATACGATTGGCCTGAAAATCGAAAGGAATTTTTCGATTGATATCCCTACATCTACATGTTACGAGAGAAGCGAAAATTAGCCAATAACGATTGAGACGGCTGATAAAATTCAAGTCTACGAAATATTAGGCTCTGATTGTCTTAGATTGGCATCAAAAATTCAAAGCTACCTACGTCTCTCTCCCCCAACTATTTTGCACCAACAGAAACAACGACAAAGAGTCTACTGATTTTTTTGCTGAAAGTTCATTCTTTTTCCTAATTAAAACAGTTGAAACGCCAGGAAGTAAAGATGAGACTTGTGCCATTCAACATTATCAACATTATAATTAAAAGTAACAAAACATTATTAGCATTTTTATTTTTGAGTAGAAAGGAGGATATTTATTGAGTACTGAAGACTGTGTGAGAGAGGAAGAAGAAGATGGAATCAATTGTCTCTGTAAGCAATGTAATTGGCGAGAGCAATCAATGGAGCTGCCCTGTGAGGATGGAAATGGAGGAGCTGCTCCACCGCCTCCCTCTTCAACCGATCTGCGAATTCCTTCGATTTCTCCACTCCTATCAGCTTCGGATATGTCGTTTTGTCCGCCACCAGATCCTTCCCCGCCGTCTTCCCCAATTCCTTCGACGATTTCGTCACATCGAGGATGTCGTCCACCACCTGAAACAGCAATCCGATGCAATTCGCGAATTTCCTGAGCCTCGCCACCTCCTCCTCGCCTCCGCCGCCCAAAATCGCCCCCAAAACCACCGAACCCTGCAGCAGCGCCGCCGTCTTGTGGTGGTGGATGTACTCGAGGTGCTCCAACCCGACCTCCGCCATCCCCTCCGAGCAGATGTCCACCACCTGCCCCGCCACCAGCCCCTCCGACCCGATCGACACCGCCAGCTCGCCGAGGACCCTCACGATCCGCTCCGTCGGCGCGCCCCTCGTCGGCGCCGCCACGTGCTCGAACGCGAAGGAGAGGAGCGCGTCGCCGGCGAGGACCGCCGTGCTCTCGCCGAATACCTTGTGGTTCGTCGGCTTGCCGCGGCGGAGGTCGTCGTTGTCCATGCAGGGGAGGTCGTCGTGCATCAGCGACATCGTGTGGATCATCTCGACGGCGCAGGCCGCCGGCATCGCCGTGGTCTCGTCGCCGCCGACGAGCTCGCAGGCGGCGATGCACAGAATCGGACGCACTCTCTTGCCGCCGGCGAGGAGGGAGTACCGCATGGACTCGTGGATCTTCAGCGGCTCCTTCATCTCCACCGCCGCTTCCAACGCCGTGTTCACGGATGTCGCCTTCCGGAGCATGTACCCGTCGAAATCGAACGCCGGCGAAGTCGAAGACGCCGGATCTTCAGTCCTAATTTCGCTGTCCTCTTTGGTATAAACTGCAGAAACGGAAAAACTGGCAGAACCTTTGACAGGGCTTGAGAAGTAGAGAGAGAAAGGCAGTTTGGCGCGGAGTGGATGAGAGAGAAAGAGAGCGGATCTGGATCTCCGCCTCCGGCCGCCGTGAACATCTCTAACGCCGATGGTCTGAGGCCATTTCGTCACAGGATTAACAAGAACACTCATTTTTACCAACAGATATATAAATACACAAGATTATATGTATATCAACCCAGCACTGCAGCTGGAAATCTATGCGAAGAAACAACGTCAGAATTGTTTAGGCAATTAGGTGAATGAATATATGTGATGTTGCAATAAACGAGTGGAGATTTTGATTGGGAGAGTTTGGCAGTTTAACGCCTAACTGCTTTTAAAGCCCTAATCTGCTTTAAATAATAATTCAATAAACACAATTACATAAATACATGACTATCATGCCACGGTGCAACAAGGAAATGTAATAGAGGATCCGAATCGCTAGTTTATGCACCTACCATCAACGGATTCTCGAATCGGATTCTCTATTGCATTTCCGTGTTGCATCTTTATTGCAACGACGGATGATTGACAAGTGCTAAAAATATTTCTAAGTCTAGTATTTTTGTTTATGAAACTTTTTGATTATTGCTAGTTTATGAAACATTTTTAACACACGTCAATCATTCGTCATTGCAATAGAAGATGCAATACGAAAATGTATCAGAGGATCCGATTTGACACAATTTCATTTTGATTCACAAGTAAAAATAATACTCTTTCTTGAAATTTTTTAATTTAAACCGAGTTTATTATAATAATAAAATATGTCGAGATAGGAAGAATAAATGAATTTGTATGAGCTTCCATAATTCTTTTAAGTGCGGGCTATATCAGCTACTAAGTACTAACAAAAATAGCATCATAATTACCACTTATTAATAAAGTAATAACATGAGATTTAATTTGAATTTGTCCATTTGTAATGTGCTTCAATACATAGTGCGAATGCGTCAAATTGTTAATTTAATTTTGCCATCAGAAATATTCGGCACGACTACAGTTGATTTTTTAACAAGAGAATAAATCGATATCCAATTATCGTAATAGTTGGGAAAAAAATTATTTCTCCCTCACTAATTAAATTCTTATAAAACGGGCAGCGACCCCCTTACACTTCTCTATCTGTCCTTAGAAAATCGTGAAAAGCCCGAAAACTCAATAAATCATTATAAAGAAAAATTATAATATAACGTAAAATACAAGACTTGAACAAGTTAGAGGAAACAAACAATATGATAAAAATTTGAGTAATGAAGTAACCAAAAGCTTCCATCACGTCTAAATCTACCCTAAATATTTATTCTGTGTAGTTCAGAAGCCTTTATCAAACAACCAAAACAGGCACTGCACAATTTAACAAGTACTAGTAGTTGATAATGGCAGAAGGCATAAATGAAGGGGAAAAAACAGTACTACTATAAGTTTTTTTTTTTTTCCTAACAACAGTAAGGAAAAATTTGGTGTCCAATATAACCATATAAGTAAATGATGTATTCTACAAGTACAACAATAAATCATGATAAAGAAAAGTGAAATGTGGAGACTAAAGTCAACTATTCTGGCTCTTTCTCTTTCCCTGGCCCAAAATTGTTCTTAAATCTTACAGCTACAATTAATGTAATGGTCCCGTGTTTCAAGTATGAATTTATCTATGTATTCAACAAGATTTTGGAGAATTTTTTACCATCTCTTTCCAGAATGGAATACTACCGTTTAGATGCTTGAAGCAAAATCGATCAATAGGGTTCTACTTGTTATAGAGGTAAACAGCGCTAAAGATGAAGAATCCAGCCATCTGCAGTAGTTTAATGATGTTATTAGTCGAAGCATCGAGATAAGTTGACACCCTCACATAGTACTAGAGAGAGAGAGAGAGAGAGAGAGAGTTTACCATAGAAAATGAAGCTCCATAATAGGGAAAAGCTGTTGTGATGAACCTTTCATATTCGTTATGATTGAAAGGCCGTACTGGAATCTGCAAAATATTTGAGTACCATCTGTGTTATTCGTTGTGGAAAATTGGTTCTAAAAAAACTCGTAAAGTTAAGGCAGATAAAATAGCTTTCTAAATGTCATATAGCAGATGCTGTGTATCTTCTGCAAGTACACCATTATTTTCTAGTAATCCTCGATGAAAATGGGAATGATTCAAGAATAAGTAGCTGTGAATGGAAATGGGAATGATTCAAGAAAAAGTAGCCGTGCATGGAAATGGGAATGATTGAACAAAAAGTTAGCCTCCTAAGTCTTATCCTCACAACAAAACGAAAATCATGGCATCTGAGCAAGTTAAACAAATTGCTCTTTACTCTCAGAAATCCAGGTAGGTCCATTTCTTCACTCGATTCCTAATTTATCGCTTATTCTGAGCAATTGGAAGCACCAAATACACCAGAAACTATCATTATGCCTCACATAAGACAACTCACCTGCTTTGAAAGCGATAAACTAGTGTATCCCAGCTTCTGATACTCAACTTTAAACTGGAAAACTCCATAAACATCTGGCACCTTGAACGAAGTGTGATAAAGCCCCTATAACAAATGCACAGACATATGAGAATCCCGGTATCTTAACAAATATAACACCATTCTAAGAAAAGCTACCTTCTCATTTGTTGACAAATTTTCAACACATAGGGGCTCATCATGTAGAACTGAACCTGAACATCCTTTGCGACATACGGTACCCAGCTTTTTCCAGACCATTCAAAAATTTCAACAGAAAATTCCTGCATGGATATCATTTTATCAGAGAGAGAGAGAGAGAGAGAGAGATCTTGTTTCTGTCATTATGCAGTCACTTTAAGCAGGTCAAGAGTTGGGAGGTCAAATGCTATTAAGATGAAGTTTATAGCGTGCAGAAATATATTAGCACAGAAGAATTGCAGGCTTACCAGGTCATCTTTGATCCTATACATTGAAGGCTCTTGAGTTTCACCAACTTTGTTGTGTCTAAGATTCCCAGCCTAGGAATTGAGAACAATAACAATCAATTAAAAACCAAAGGTTCGCAAAAAATGAAAGAGACATCTGGAAAATGAAAAATAGTGCTGCACATATAACTCACCTTCAAATGGCCCCTTTCATGGAAGATCCATTTGCAAATTTCAGTAAGAAATTGTTCATTGCCAGATTTCGCGTATCTGTTCACACAGCTTATAAAACATCTTTGAGTCACATCCAGAACTAGAAAAAAAAGCCACCGACTCAACAAGGAATTCAGTGCACAGATTTTTTTCTTCCTCCAGTAGATCAAGAGACTAAAACTAAAAATGCTCCAGCAATCTAGATTTTATTGACTAATTCAGAGTCGATAAAGATTATGATGCATTCTGCAAGCACGCAGGCTTCAGATATTATGGCACCATTTGCCTTCTAAACATGTAAACATATTTAGCTTAAAAATGGAGAGAGATATAAAAATGTCGAATGAATAATATTATCTTGAGACGCAAACTTGAGAAGAAGATATGTAACTTAGGAAGAAACTAAAAAAAAGATTATTCGCAGTTGCTAGTTACGTAGATTACAAATATAGCAGAGAGCTTCACTCACTTATTCAAGCTCCCACTTTTCTGCACTCCAGCTCTAAACAACCTGGTCAGAGAGACAAACCAGTATTAAGTACTCGGATGTGCTATATAACTAAAAGAACCAACAAGGAGATGAATATATAGATGATTGTGATCTTCAAAGAAACAACAAACCGGTTGCTGAACATGTTCAATGAACCAGTTATCATAATTCGTGCATTATTCCTAGCCTGCAAAAATTAGTGTTAATATTAATCATGAAACTGAGTCTCTTAGTATCGTGCATACATGTGTATTTTAAGACAGACTATGCAAATGCAACATATTAAAAATAAACTGCATGAGATGAGAACTAAGGCTAGATCACAGATAAATGCAAGAATCCTTCAGGATGCCCGCCGCCTATACAGCTTCACTAGTGAATCATGTGGTCTAAAACGTAGCATGTCCATAGTTTCAATAAGAAAATTGATGTGGGAATTTTAAGAATGTGAATGAATCTAAGAAACAAAGCCAAAGTTCACTTAAAAAAATATATAAAGCGATGGCTTAGACCCAAAAAGACGTTGAAAAAAATTATCAGAATAGGTTTGTTGTATTAAACGTGGACAAGATGTGTCTTGTCGAGTCATGCAAAAGAAAAGGCAAAGTAACGAGGAACCTGCACGACTGAAACTAGCGAGATGGAAGTTCCATAGAGCGATGGTGGCAGGCCAGACAGCTTTGAGCTTGGATTCGTGGAATATGAGGAAGGAGATGCAGAAAGAACCTTTAAAACCTGAAAATTGAATGGAGAACACATCCAAAGGTTACTGCTAGCACTGAAAACATGAGTCCAATATAGTTTTAAGAAATCACATTATGAAACTTTACGGTACAGAAAAGACTAAGCCACTTGTCATCAACATACCATGCTATTTCCAGGATTCAATGAATGTCCTATCCCGTTGAAAAGCACAGGAGCCTGTTTGTTCCATAAAAAGTTTGAGAAGGTTTATTGACGTAGTCATCATACTTCTTTCTGTATCACATGGATCTTTGAAAGACATGTAAGTGAAGAAACAAGTTTCGACAAGTATGACTATGCCTACGAAGTAAGCATGCAATCGACATTTGGATAATTGATGAAGCAAATATAGAATTGAGCACACAACGCATTTGCATGGTCCAAGCCACGTAATTGTGAAGCCACAAAATGATACCAGATCCGTCTCATAAAAAGCTGACCTCGATTTTCTTGTTTCCCAAAATAACATCAGAATGAATAAAATCATCAGCTGCAATTAAGGTATGATCTCCCTCAGTTTCCGATACAGCATAACTAGTGTGATCAACGACAACAGCCGAGGGATCCTGCACAACATAACAATGTCGATATCATCACATATTGATAGACCATGTATATATTCAACAGCAACGGCAATATTTTAGTACTGCAGAAGGACAACGATAAAACTGCACGAATGCACTAGAGAGTTAGCACGGTGTGCTACCTATTAATTCCAACGGTAGAAATGTTTATGCAAATACTAACTCATGAAAACAATGGTAGCACCTCAAAGATTTAGGATAATAATTGAATATATACCTCAACTCAATTCTAACTAGGCTGAGGATCACGCATCAGAAATTCAATAACAAACTAAAAAGAAAATAATCACCGACCTCGTCAAAATCAACACCGCATTCAGCAGCAATGTTCCGAATCAAATCCGATGCATTTGCATCGGCAGCCACAATCAAATCATGCCCGGAATCAACAAAATCCAAAACTCCCTCCATATCCAACGACCCTCCGAAACCTACATAAATCTCCATCATAAATCAGAAAGAGAAGAAATCGAACAACAACCCCACAGTACAATTTGTTCAAAGGCAATCAACTTACGCTCGGTGGAAGGTGAAAAGAGAATGAGCCCATCGTACATGTACTGGCCATATCGCTTCACCGCTACCGCTGGATCGTCAGCGAGCTTGACATCGAGATCGAAACCGCGGGATTTGAGGGAGGAGAAGAAGAGGGAATGGGAGGATTCGAGGGAGAGATCGTCGAGCAAAACAAGAATCCGGCGATCCGTGGGGCGATCGGCGAGAAGGAGGAGACGAGGAATGGTGCGGCCGAAATCAGGATGAGTAGGACGAAGGCGAATTTGGGCGCTGCCATTTTTGGAGTTTTGGCGCAGGGTTTAAGCTGCAGGGCAGTGACAGTGGTGTGAGTGAAGAAGGAATGAAAGGTAAAAGTAAGAAAAATGGAGATTAGTTGACTTCGCAGTTATTCAGAAATCAAAGATCTCACAGTAAAAGTTTTTTACCAGAATGGCCCACATTAAATGGGCCAAAAGAAGTTTGCCTCGAAAAAATTTCAGCCCGGCCCATGGGCTCAGAGAAATGCTTTTGAGCTGGTTTTCAAGTAATAAAAGCTAACAAATTCATTCTATTTGGGCCTATATCTACAAAACAACCCCGTTTCACAAACAATTCGAGCTTAAATTCTCACAAAAAAAGAAGAAGATGATGAAATCATATAACAAATTAATCTTATAAACTATTGAATTTATCTTATAAAAAAAATTATGCACGCATCTTGGTCGAGTCAAAGGAGAGGAAATCCTTATTTTAAATAAATAAATTGTGGATACATTAAATACTCCTTCCATCTTGTTGATAAAGTTATGTTTTTGTTTTTTTTGGTAATAATATGAGTACTTCATAACTGGAAAATGTTCACATTATCTTTAATTCTCGTGCTTAAATTTATAGGATGTGGGAATTATCGTATTATTGCAAAAAAACTAAAATGTTATCTATGAGACCAAGAGTGTATATAAGTACTATTATTCCTTATGTTGCACTTTATTAATCTCATTTTCTTTATTAGGATGTCTCATTTATTAATCTTATATCAAAAAGGAAAAATAATTACACACAAATATTTTGGTTATTGTTCTTATTACCCATTGCTTCCCTCAATACTATACCCCATCTTGCTCCTTAGCCACAGCGGATTTCAAGCTCTTGTCGGTGCAGCCACCGCCCCTCGTCACCATAACCATCCAGTCGGTGGTGGCGCCGCATTCGACGACGAACAGCCGTCTCCATCCTCAACCCCATTCTTCAATTTTCTGGTGCAACTCCGCCCCTTCCTCCAACATCGGCTGCCGAACGAGATCGGCGGCGTACGGCGACAATTTTGGTGAGTTTCAGGTGCGAATCGAGCCTAATTTTGACGCTGAGGACACCGGTCTTCGCCAGTAATTTCGACGATTGTGTGGAAGTATTTTTCTTTTCTCAACTCCTTTGCCCTTTTACCTTTTCTAGATTGAATTGCTAAATACAGTGGTTCTAGCCGGCCTCTCCTCTGCTCTTTCTCTACGCCTTGTACCTTTTCTCAATTTTGATTGTTTGATTTGGGTGAATTTGTAATTTTTAGAATTATTGTTGCTGAACTTTTGCTTTTGGAAAATTATGCATTTTGGACTTTTTGTTGCTGAACTGAACTTTCTGGATTGTTGAATTTCTTTGTTGTTTAAATATTGTTGCTGTTTGTTTGGCCATTAAAATCCTCAAGAAAAGATTTTTTTTTTATTTGTGGTTTTATACGAATTTGTTTGTTTGCATGAATTTTTCATACTTGTTATGTTGAATTTGGTATGAAGAATTATTTTGGTTTGGGCGTGAATCGTTTTGATAAGCCATGTACCCTCAAGAATTTGGAAGGTTAAATTTTGAGGGCTAAATTTGTAAATTTAATTTTTAATCATTGTACTACAGTAATTGTTAGTATTCATACCAAACATGCAATATATTTTCTTATCATGGTTTTAATCTCAAGAGTTACTATTCATCTCTAAATTTTTTGCTTATCTCAACACTCCTACCAAACAAGCACTAATTATTGTGTACATTCCTTCCAATACTAATAAAATTAGATGGAGGGATTATAAGATAAGAAAATACAATTGGGAAATTGGAGAGTGGGAATCCTGCACGTGGGGAAACCCGTGCGGTGGGAGTGGTTGGGTGGGGACTCATTTTCATATTAAATAAAGCTTTGTTGTAAATCCCCAGTTCAATGGATTGGACCATGCATTTTGTATTCTATGCATGTGACACTATTATTTTCAATCCTTCTCCTTATTACACTTATTTGTTAAATTAACAAGTCATTTCCAAACTACTAGACTTTTTATTTTATTTTATTTTTTTATAAAAATATAGTATAAAAAATGCTTAGAAAACAATCTTTTTTGTACTCGGTTGCATCGTGCGAGTTTTGCAGGCTACCACTTACCTAGAAACATAGAATTCACTTGCTTATCAAATGAGAAAATAAAATATGATACTAATCAAAACCTTTAGGTAGTGTTTGGTGATTCATTCAAGTTGTGGAAGGATGACTCATCTAAAGATGAGTCATGTGAATAGTGTCAAGATGAGGGGTTCATATTTCCATTTGGTAGCCAAAAATTAAAAGTAGGATGACATTATATTTGTGTTTGGTACAATATGTTTAACTCTAGATGAAGGCTTAGATTTACCAAATTACCCTTATTAAATACCCCTACCGATTTCACTTTTTATCGTTGGGATTAAATAGTACACTTTATTATTTATTATTTATTACTCTGTATTATATTATTATTATTATTATTATTATTATTATTATTATTATTATTATTGTTGTTGAGTTATTATTTTTATTATTCTGTTTATTATATTATTACTATTATTGTTATTATTTATTATTTTTATTATTATTACTATTATTGTTATTATTTATTATTATTATTATTATATTATTGAGTTATTATTTTATTATTATTATTATTGTTATTATTATAATCTTATTATTATTGTTATTATTATTATTATTATTATTATTGAGTTATTATATTATTATTATTGTTATTATTATAATTATTACTATTATTATTATTATTATATTATTATTCTATTATTATTTTATTATTATTATGATTATTATTTTATTATTATTGTTATTAATTGTTATTATTATTTAATTACTATTTTATTATTATTATATTTATTAATTCATTTTTATTATTCTTGTTATTATATAATTCTTGCTATACTGTTTTTTTTTATTATTATATTATTATTATTTTTATTATTAGTATTATTATTATTATTATTATTAATTAATATAATAATTTATTTTATTATATTTTATTATAATAAATACATAGGGTAAATGGTAAAGAGAGAAGTGTTGTGTTACTGTCGAATGAGTTGAAGTCATCCGACTCAAAAACGTCGGATGAGGTTAACAATGCGAAAACAGTTAAAATAGCAGGGGGTTTGGCTTCCATCTCGGGCCCGCCAGTTTAGTGCATGTGCTGGGACCAAACACGTAGAGGAACGACGATGAGTCACCGCAGCTTGGTTCATCCTATCCACCAAACACCACCCTAGTTTATGTATTAGTCAAGCTCTTATTCGAGATTAAACTAATGAATCCATTCGTGAGTACGCGTAAACGTCAAATCAATAATGCAACATTCACATTTAATAATAAAAACCAGCACATGCGAAGACACCCAATATGTAAAGTATTGGAAATTAAAAGCATTTAGATAAGTCCAATTATTATTATTATTATTATAAGTATAATACGAAGCGGTCACATCAATATACCCTTGCCAGCCTGCTTGCTTTTCGCTGTGCCCGCACGTGCCTTTGGCTCTTCTTGCTCCCTTTTCCTATTAAAATTATTCTTACAAAAATATTAAATTCACTAAGCAACTTGCTCAACAAAAGCTTCATTAATATTTATGTTTAAAACTAAAATAATCCGCAATCTATTTTATAATGATTTAGTTGCAAACAGTTCCCGACGTTTTTATCCGATTTCAATTTTAGACTCTGATACAACTACTTGTTTGTTTCATATCGACTTGATATCGGTTCTGGAAAAAAATATATATATATTCGTCCCATTTTTTGTTACTTAGTAAAATTGAAAAGTGACATCAACCAATCATCTATTTTAGCTAAGCTAACTACAAAATAATTCAGAAGTAATCAGAAGCATTAAAGATTAAGAAGACCAGTTCATTAATTAAGTACGACTGGGTCATCCAATTATTATCCGATTAAATTATTTAATTTCACTAAAAAAAATATAGGGGGGACTGTGGAAGGACACGGGTGGAAATTAAATAATAAAAAAAATGAAGAATAGAAATAGAGAAATTCCAATAAAGCGTGGGGGTGGAGGAGTCCTCGTGACCACCATGTCCCAATTCAGTCCCCTTCTTCCCCTACAACCACTGCAGCTCCAGCTCCAGCTCCAGCTCCAATAATACTCACAACCGGCTGCGGCGGTGGAGGCGTTTTCCGGCGGCCAATGACTGCTTGTGGTTCATCATCGGGGCGCCAGCCTACGTGGAAGGAGAGGGAGAACAACAAGCGGAGAGAGCGCCGGCGGAGAGCCATCGGCGCCAAGATCTTCACCGGTCTCCGAGCTCAGGGAAACTACAAGCTCCCCAAGCACTGCGATAATAACGAAGTGCTCAAGGCTCTCTGCCGTGAAGCTGGTTGGGTTGTTGAGGAGGATGGCACTACTTATCGCAAGGTCAGTCAACGATTCCTGTTCGATTCGATTCGATTTTTATTTTTTTTTCCTTTTTTTTCTGGTCGATCGATTTTGTCTCTTTATCATAGGCTTATTGCTGGATTTGTGCTGGTTGAGATAATTTAGTGGAATTGATCTTTTGTGTTTTGTGTATGTTGGATCTGATCTGGATTGGTGAGAAACTTCGGAAGTATGCCTATGGCGATTTTAGTTGGAATTAATTTGCATTTCTTCTTCTTCGTGTTCGGACTTTGCCTGTTTTGGGATGCCAGTTAATTTGATGTTTTGCTGTTTCTAGATTTTGTCGAAAAGAGGGTATGGAATATTTTAGGCCTGTGCTTTAAATCTGTATTTTTGTGGTTACTGTTAAAGTCAATTAGGCCTTGTTATTGTTACTAGTTGATAATACTTGAATTTCTCAACCTCATGTCTTGATCTGAAATTAGAGTAGTTTGTTTGCACCTGAGATTCTTTCAAAATTTCATAATTTGAAATGACTCTGTTTCCAAACAAATATTGAATCTATGAATTTTCTTGATCATCAATATCTTGTTAATATGGTGTAATTGAGTCCTAACTCTGAATTCTTTTCAATTGCTTAGGGATGCAAGCCACCACAAGCTGATACTACAATGATTTCCGCGAATAACAGCTTATGTTCATCAATGCAACCGAGCCCGAATTCATCAGCATTCCCCAGTCCCATACCTTCGTATCAAGCTAGCCCCACTTCTTCATCCTTTCCAAGTCCATCACGAAACGATGGAAACCCGACTTCCTACATTTTACCTTTCCTCCACAACTTGGCCCTTCCTCCTCTACGTATATCCAATAGTGCTCCTGTTACGCCACCTCTTTCGTCTCCTACTAGAAATTCAAAGCCTAAGGTGCATTGGGAGTCTATACCTGAAGTATCTTTGAATTCTTTTGTGCCACCATTTTTTGCTGCCTCAGCCCCCTCTAGCCCTACTCGTCGTAGGCGTTTTGCACCTGCCCCAATTCCAGAATGTGATGAGTCTGATTTCTCTGTAGTTAATTCAGCACACTGGGTTAGCTTCCAGACTGGTCCGGCCTCGGTTGCTCCCACTTCGCCTACTTATAATCTTGTGAAACCTGTGGCTCAGCAGACTTCTCTTCATGAGGATCAATTTGGGTGGGGAGTAGCATCAAAGAGGGCACGAGGCTCTGATTTTGAGTTTGAGAACGGTGCAGTGAAGGCATGGGAAGGTGAAAAGATTCATGATATAGGAATGGATGATTTGGAGCTTACACTTGGGGGTGCAAAAGCTCACGCTTAATCTCTCACTTCCACAGTTCCACTCTACAGATAGCAACGGAAACTGATTTGTTCAACTATCGTAGTCAGATATGGCATGTTACTCGATATATCTCATGTCTGTAAAAACTTTTCGCCTCAAGTGGAGAAATCCTGTTCACAAGCATTCTTCTTCAGTATAATATCGACTCAGCTGGTGGGGAAGGTGACATTCTGCAAGCTATCTAGAACCGTGTCATAGGCAGTTTCTGTCCTAGGGGAAAGATGAATTCTTTTTCAACGTGGACTGCACAAGATTGGAAATGGAATACATCGACTGATCTGATACAAACGAGTGATATATTGCGATAGTTGATTCTCTAGCTGAATGGTTGTTGGTTGTGCTTGTTGTGTTAGTTCCAACAAACTAGAAGCATATATACATCATGAAGTTGAGAGCAGGAGGCAGTTTAGAGAGGGGATTTGAATAGTTACACATTCTTGAGTCGTGCAGATCATCGCTTTTCTTCTCTTCCCGGGTCGATGATGGGCATCTTGTCGAGGGGACCATTCGTATTTGTAGTAATGTTTGTAGTGTAGTTTTGCAGGCAACTGATATATCATAGCCAGCGTGCTGTTATCTCTTTGTTTGGTTCGAATGTGACATACCCACTTTCTTACAATTTCTGTAACTGTCTTGTCTTTATTTAAAGTATACAGAGGAATTCACCAAATAGAGCATTTCTATTCTATTTTTATGCTGCTTGTGTTGTGTTCCATGGTTTTGCATTTAAAATCAGGTTCTGGTGGTTGTGCTTGAACCTTGTGGCTTTCTGGGTTTAGAGAAATAGGAGACAGCGTTTTAGTTTTGTGTTATGTTATTATGATAAAATCAAATGGGAGAAATCTTGATTTTAGTTTTGAGCCAAAGTTGATTATTAGTAGATGGAAAACTACTAAACTTACATAGAAGAAAATTACACAAATTGAGGGGGAAAAAAAAAAGTATATTTAAACATGCTACGAAAAGTATGAAAATACTTTTCAGCTTTTTTTTTTTTTTTTGTTGAAGTTTTATGTTTATTATTTTGACCTTATAGGAGTGCCATTTATTATATTCATTATGACTTTGTTAATTCTTTTTTACTTTTATGTACGTGTTGTGTATATATGGTGTGTACTTATCATTTTATTGGTATGTGTAGTTTTGAAAGTACTATATAACTTGAAATATTTAATAGTTAAAAATAAATTAATAAAATCCAAATAAATAATTGACATTTATATAAACAATTTTGGACACAATTAGAGTTTAATGAAATAAAATTAATATTCCAAGTAATGAGCCCACATGGCCACAACACATCAAAAATTAATCAGGCTTCAACAAGAAAAAAGCCCACATAAAATAAACATAATTAAATACAACAAAATGTAAGCCCTAAAATCTATTGTAGAACGCCACTGCTTCTTCTTCCTCACAGGTACTTTTTCTCCATTTTCAAAATACTTGCAAACGTAAACTCGCATTTCTACTGCATTTAGCAATTTGCAGCATGGTTGGAGAAGATATTACCGATCTTCATGTTGGCATGTTGCCATACTATCCAGTCCCGGCATGGGCCACCTAATCCCAGTGCTGCTTCTCGCCAACCGCCTCGCATCCCACCACCACGTCAGAGTCAGGGCCGTTCCTAACATTTCAGGGGCCCTAGGCGAAATAGAAAATGGAGGCCCTTCATATAAAAAATTTAAGATCTACATATCTACTAGTCACATATATAATTCAACCAAAAAACAATAGCTACAACAAATATAGCCGTCATACGGTATCACAAAAAAACATTTTCTTCAAGCAGTTACAGATGCAAAATTATTAATAATCCCATCAACATCAATATTTCCTAACATATCTTTCTCAATAGCTAAAGTTATATTAGATACTTCACAATTAGAGAAAAAACTGCAACATCTGCATTATGAATATGATCATATCATGCACTTACAGTACTTTTGTATGATTATGAAGTACTTTTTTTTTTTTTTTTTACCAAGTTTAGTTATTATTTTATTTTGGGCATTTCAACAAACACATAATAGTCAATTAATTATAGAAACTTAGTATTAGAAAATATAAGTTAATTTAGAAGGCTTAAAGTCTACAATTACAAACATGAAGTCAAGCATTAGAAGATATATATAAGAATACTACTCGTAAAAAATAAAAATAAAAGAAAAGTATAAACTATAAACAAACATTACTGTCTTTTTGTTGGAATACATTATGAAATTGGAATTATTAAACAAATCCACACAAACAATAAAGTATTACAACTACACAATATAAAAACATACCTTTTGTGCTTTTTCGAAAGCTCCAACAAGAAAGCGACAATTCGAGAATTTAGTTAGAGGAAGAGAGAGTGAGGGAGAGAGAAGATCGAATTATATTTCTGAAAAAGAGACGTTGGCGGCACCGCTTATTTACTTCCTAATTGTGATTTATTGTAATATAATATTTGGGCTTTTCATTGGATCAAATTTTATTTTTTAAATGGAGGCCCAATATGAATTTCGGCACATATATAATATAAATATTATTAAATTTACTAATTTGTTCTTCAGCATAATAAAGAATTTCATCGTCTTCTACATTGAATTTATTTGCATTGGTGAAGAAAAAACTATATTCAGATTTCAATTATATTCATAAAAAATTGTGACTTCCTTTTTAATTATCACTCGAACCATTCAAAATGATTTTTTGCTTTTGCTGATTTTAAAAACCACTCTTCAATTTATCACCAAGTTCTGCTGCTGGCATTAATCGCCAAGCTTCCTCCTTCGCCGAGACGTTGAGCGCTACCGCTCCCTTACGTTTTTTGTTCCAGCAATGTCATTCCTTTCCTTCAACTTTGCGCTTTACGATTCTCTTTTACATATTACTATGTTGTTTGTTCTTAAAGAAAATGATTAAATTTAATTAAATTTGTACACTATGTTGTTCATCGATTTGAGATATTTTTTTTTTCGCTGTTGTGATTTACTTTGGTATTTGAAGGCAAATAAAGATTCGACAAGAAGAAGTGGAAGTAGATTTCTGCGATTCATAGTTCATAGAAGACTATAGGGGATATAATTCTTTGGTTTTTAATTTTTTTTTTTTTTAACGAAGCATGTGGAGGAAATTCTTATTAGTTCTTCAATTTAAGTTGGGGGCCATACGACTCTATAATTTGCAGAAGAAGGAAAGAAAAAAAAAGTTCAGGAGGCTATATATAATTTGCTCAAAAATAAACGGTTGGGGGCTTCAAGGATAAATGTAATTTTAATAATATTTTAATTATTTATTTAAATAAGGGGCTATAAAGAGTAAAATGGGGGCTATGTTTAAAATCACCCATAATATATAAGGGTAAAATTTTTTTTGGGGCCCCCTTCCAGCCTTGGGCCCTAGGCGGTTGCACCCCATGCCTAGGCCCAGGGCCGGCCCGGTCAGAGTCACCGTTCTTATGGTGACGACGGCGGCGTCCCCGCCGGAGTCGAAGCTCCTGAAGCTCCCCTCCACCGCCTAAACACTCGAGGGCGGAGCCAGAAAAATTACAAGGCGGGGGCTGAGTTTCATATTCGAAATTTGAAAAACAAATTTATGTACAATGTAATTAGGTAGCATGGACTTATGCACTAAAATGTGCACAATATACAAAGAAATCATAATTTTATAAGAACTAATTTTATTTTTTTTTGGGGTGGGGTGGGCTTAAGCCACCCCTTAACTACATGTGGCTCCGCCAGTCCCTCCCGTTGACATTTCCCATCTCGTCGATTCCGCCGCCAAAGTAATCACCCAGCTCTGCCTCACGGTCCGCGCCGCCTTGCCGTCGGTCCGCGACGCCGTCGCCGCCATGGACCCCCGCCCCGCCGCCCTCTTTGTCGACCTCTTCGACTTCGAGGCGCTGCCGATCGCCGCCGAGCTCGGCGTTTCTAAGTACATCTTCTTCCCTACCAACGCATGGCTTGTTGCTCTGATGGCGTACACTCCGGTTCTCGATCAACAGATCCAAGGCGAGTACGTTGACCAAACCGAGCCGTTACAGATCCCCGGGTGCAAACCGGTCCGACCGGAGGACGTGGTCGACCCGATGATGGACCGGTCGAACCAAGTGTACGGCGAGAACATGAAGATGTGCATAGCGACTCCGTTATTCGACGGGATTTTGGTCAAATCTTGGACGGATCTGGACGCCAGAACCCTCCAAGCTTTCGCCGAGAACCAGAGTCTTCGGTCAGCCGTCGACATCCCGGTTCATCCGATCGGACCGTTGACTCGACCGGCCGAACCTGCGAATAAAAAGTCCGAGCTTTTCCGCTGGTTGGACCGGCAACCCGAAGAATCGGTTTTGCTTGCTTCTTTCGGCAGCGGCGGAGTGTTATCGCAAGAGCAAATTACGGAGCTGGCGTGGGGGATGGAGCTGAGCAAGCAGAGATTTGTTTGGGTGGTGCGCAGGCCCACCGAAGGCTGCGTGGACGACGCATTCTTCAACGTATCCAACGGCTACGGTGACGGCGGCGCGGGTCAGGACTACTTGCCCCAGGGGTTCCTGACCCGAACCGGAAACGCCGGGTTTCTAGTCTCCGACTGGGCCCCGCAAGCCGAGATATTAAGCCATCCTTCCGTGGGAGGCTTCCTAACGCACTGCGGATGGAACTCGACTCTCGAGAGCATCTCCAACGGGGTGCCCATGATCGCGTGGCCGCTTTATGCGGAGCAGAAGATGAACGCCGCCCTGCTGGCGGAGGAGGTCGGGGTGGCGCTGCGGCGGCGGGCGACGACGTCGGAGGTGGTGGGGAGGGAGGAGGTGGAGAGGATGGTGAGGGCGTTGATGGAGGGAGAAGAAGGGAAATGCTTGAGGGAGAAGGCCAAGCAGCTGAAGAAGAGTGGAGTTGAGACTTTGAAGATTGGTGGGCCATCGCACGTATCGTTGTGTGAGGTGCTTGCAAAGATAGCCTCTAAATTTCATGCAAAGAGGGACTTCTAAAAACAATTATATTGGGCTTTGTATTTTCATCAATTGGGCTTTTTTTTTTCTTTTTTTTCTTTCATTTTCTTTAATTGATGCTTATGAAGTAAAACATCTATAAATTAATACTCTATAAATTAATAATATCTCTAAAATAATAAAATCTTCCGATTCCAACTTGAGCCTTTGTAAAAAATAATCGAATTCGATAAGATAATAAAATAATAGTTTTTCGGAAAATTCCTTTATAAATATTAGGTCCCATTAAAACTCTAAATTAATAATTCATAAATATTACATTTATAAATATTATGGTAATTTACTAAAATATAAATCTATTGTTACTTGATTTCTTAAGAGTGTTTGATATTGTACATTGACTAACTTTCAAACGATATTTTTCATCAACCCTATCTTGTAAATCTTTTTGAGTGCATTTGATGATCTCTCTTATACTCACGTAATGTTTTACGCATTTGATCATTCATGGATGATTTTACCATACCTTTTAGATGAGAAGACATGGTTGGGTGTTATGAATTATTTTATTTCTATATTGAGATTATATATTATATGTTTCATCCATCATGCATGAATATATTTAATTGACTATAATAGCTATTTAAGTCAACGAATTAATGTATACATGTATATTTAAGTAATTCCAATAAATATAATAGTTAATCGTATACAATGAATTGGTTGATATATGAATATAATCAATAAAATATATATGAATTCATTTATTTTCAATACACATGTACTAAATTTGGTGAATTAAAAAAAGTCTCTCTTTTAATTAATAAAATATTAATTTATCGGTATATTAATATCTCTCTTAATTAATAAATTTTCATGGTCCTAAGATTATTAATTTATAGAGGTTTTACTGTACATCAACATGCATATGTTGGCCTAACGGTAGGATTAATGTCAAGTTCGAACCCGTACATAATTATATTTATGTTAATTGCATTAAAAAAATAAAAACTCAAATTTGCTACATAATTGTTCAATTTCTCCTAATTTTACAAATGATCAAACATGTCATAGATTAAAAACCCATCATTTTCTTAATGACAAATCTTAATTATTTTATCAATGTGCAAAATCTTACTACTATTTTTATAAATTTTCAAAGGCAACATTTGTAATTATCTTACTCAGGTATGGAATATACTCCCTCAGCCTTGACTATTTATGATTTGAAATTATTCATTTTGAGTCTATTAAAATAATAGAATGAAACATTATCTATAATAATAATTCTATTATAACATACTATATTCATCCCATTACATTAGTCACATTTACTTTGTGCACATATTTCTACTGAAACCTAGTACGAGTTTTAAAATATAATTTTGTACAAAATTATATTTTAAAACCTGTACTAAATTTCAGTGAAAAAACGTGTCAAATAGTGAATGTGACTAATGTAATAGGATGGAGGTAGTACTTCGTAATTATCATGTTGACTGAATTTCGTGGCGTTAGATCCACATTGGAGTTTACTTTTATTTTGTCTTTCTTTGAGCGTACATACGTGATATGTGGGGCGCGAGTCTTATTTATTATCACTTCTACGCATGTAACTTTACAACCATTGGCGGAACTAGGAAGAGCAAATATGTGGTGGAGCCCCATTAAATAGGGATGCATCCTCATTTCCTCATTTCCAAATTTGATACCCAAAATTTAATTTATACTAATTTATATTATTTTTTTAAAAATAAAAAATATTTTAAATTAGTAAATTATAATGGACATTTATAAATAAATAAATAAAATTTTAAAAATTATATACTATAGTTTTGAATTTATCAACTCTAATATATTATAATAAAAAAAATTAATGTAAAAAAATAATTATAAATTCTAATTAGATGTGCGAACCCTTAAAAATAATCATCAAATTCAACTAAATTATCTTAAAATAAATTTATTGAAATATGCATAAAACTAGTAAAAAAATTTTTTTGAACACGCTTGGGACACCGAATATGAGATGGAGGATTTCATGTGATTAGACAACCTTTTTTTTTTTTGTTTTTTTTTTTTTTTTTTAAACCAGAAATGCAAACTTTAATAATGAAAGAGTAGGGTAGACGCAGTACCATAAAGATGAAGGAAAAAAACTTATAAACACAACACATCCAACTGTCAATCGTTAAAAGAAGAACTACATAAATTTGCATTAGACAACTTTCTATAATTAAGTTAAGTTACATTTCAAATTTGTTTATATATGCAATTATGCTTTTATGCAAATATACGGCCGTGAGAACGTGTATGTTTTCATGCCTTTTTATATATGCAATTATGTTTTTTTTTAAATATTTTTTTTAAAAATATAAAATTATGTTTTTTACGAATCGTATTTATTATGTGTTACAATTATGTAAAAAAAAAAACATGAAAAACATATATAAATAAAAGGGACAAAATATAAAATAGTCATTTAAGATAGTGGATGAAAAAAACTAGTCACTAACTTTAAAGTATATAAAAAAATAGCCACTTTTACATGATAAAACAAAAATACCCTTAATGAGATCGATCGATCCTAACACACGGGATCGATCGAGCCCAATGCACTAAAGATCGATCGAGCCCTTGAGCCCAACACACTAAGGATCGATCGAGCCTTGACCCCAACACACTAAAGCTCGATCGATCCCGACACATAGGATCGATCGAGCCCATTCGATCCGAACACACTAAGGATCGATCGATCCCATTTCAGCATCGATCGCGCCCAATACTTTTTTTCTTCTTACAAGTATTAAGTATTAAGGGTAAAAATGTCAATGTGACTACTTTTTATATCTTTATAAGTTAGTGACTATTTTTTTATTTTTCTTAAGTTAAGTGGTTATTTTCTACCATTAACACTAAATAAAAACATGAAAGCATTTTCTTGCAAAAAAAAAAAAACATAATTGCATAGACAAAATAATATCAAAACTGATAAACGGGTTCCTACAAATAGAAATGTTTAATGATTATCGTATGAACCACTTCTATTTCTATACATACTAACGCAATTCACAGTCATACCCACAAACACACACTTCTAACTCAAATTTCAGCTCTGAGTCTATTCATGGAGAGCTCCTTCAACAATCTTCACGTTGCTATACTATGCAGTCCCGGCATGGGCCACCTAATCCCAGTGCTGCTTCTCGCCAACCGCCTCGCCGCCCACCACAACGTCAGGGTCACCGTTCTCAAAGTGACGACGGCGGCGCCGGAGTCAAAGCTCCTCGCCCTCCCCCTCCACCACCTAGTTCAAACACTCGACCTTCCGCCGGTTGACATTTCCCACCTCGTCGACTCCTCCGCCAGAGTCGTCACTCAACTATGCATCATGGTCCGAGAGGCCTTGCCGTCGGTCCGCGCAGCCGTCGCCGCCATGGACCCCCGCCCCGCCGCCCTCATAGTCGACCCCTTCTGCTGCGAGGCGCAGCCGATCGCCGCCGAGTTCAACATGTCCAAGTACTTTTTCGCCACCACCAACGCATGGTTCACTGCTCTGGCCATATACGCCCCGGTTCTCGATCAACAGATCCAAGGCGAGTACGTTGACCAAACCGAGCCGTTACAGATCCCGGGCTGCAAACCGGTCCGACCGGGGGACGTTGCCGACCCGTTGGCGGACCGGAAAAACCAACAGTACGACGACTTCGTGAAGCTGTGTAGAGGGATTCCCTTATTCGACGGGATTCTGGTCAACTCTTGGACAGACATTGACCGAAAAACCCTCCAAGCTTTCGCCGAGAACCGGATCCTCAGGTCAGTCATCGACATCCCGGTTCACCCGATCGGGCCACTAACTCGACAGATTGAACCGGAACCGGCCAAGAAAAACTCCGATCTTTTCAGCTGGTTGGACCGGCAACCCGAAGAATCGGTTTTGCTTGCTTCGTTCGGCAGCGGCGGAATGTTATCCCAGCAGCAAATCACCGAGCTGGCGTGGGGGCTGGAGCTGAGCAAGCAGAGGTTTGTTTGGGTGGTGCGCAGGCCCACCGGAGGCCGCGCCGACGACGCATTCTTCAACGTATCCAACGGATACGATGACGGCACTCCGGACTACTTGCCCCAAGGCTTTCTGACCCGAACCGCAGAGGTCGGGTTTCTAGTCTTGGCGTGGGCCCCTCAGGCTGAGATACTAAGCCATTCCGCCGTCGGAGGGTTCCTTTCCCACTGCGGGTGGAACTCGACTCTCGAGAGTGTGACCAACGGGGTGCCGATGATCGCGTGGCCGCTTTACGCGGAGCAGAAGATGAACGCCGCCCTGCTGGCGGAGGAGGTCGGGGTGGCGCTGCGGCCGCCGACGGCGACGGAGGTGGTGGGGAGGGAGGCGGTGGAGAGGATGGCGAGGGCGTTGATGGAGGGAGAAGAAGGGAAGTGTTTGAGGGAGAAGGCGAAGCAGGTGAAGGTGAGTGGAGTTGAGGCTCTCAATTTGGTGGGCCATCCCACTTGTCACTGTGCCACGTGCTTGCGAAGATAGCCCACGCTGACGTGGCGACTTAATTATGATGTTATTTAAGTTTGTAATAATGTACGCATTGACAAGATGCAAGGAATGGCCGTCGATCATAAGGACTTAATTAAGACGAGTTATTTAACTTATACGTTAGAGTCGAGATCGTAACAAAGCCGGCCACCGTCGGGGGCACTATACGTGAACAAAGGTTCCTTAACCGAACCGTAGATGTCGGGTTTCTAGTCTTGAAGTGGGCCCCACACGTTGAGATACTAAACCATTCCGCCATAGGAGGGTTTTCCTATCCCACCGGTTGATGGAGCTGGGGGGGGGGGGACTGGAGAAGGCTGTAGCCTCCCCTTATTATTATACTACCTCTGTCTCATTATATTAGTTCATTTTCCGTTTTAGGCTCATCCCATCATATTAGTTTTATTTCCTAAAATGGTAAAAAATACTTGGCTACAATTAACACTCTCTCATTAGAATTGATTATAGCCACATATATATCTTCCTTCTTTGTTTTCTGTGCCCAGCTAAAGGGGACTACTGTAATAGGATGGAGGTAGGGCTGCAAACGAGCCGAGCTACTCGTGAGCTATTCGGAGTTCGGCTCGATAAAAGTTCGTTCGAGATCGTTTAGTGAAGCTCGTCAACTAAACGAGCCGAGCTTGAGCACGAGAGTATTCGGCTCGTTAGCTCGTGAACGTGTTCGTTAACTGATTTAGTATGAAAATATAAAATTATTAGTAAATTATGACTTGTATTATATATTATGATTAGTACTAATTATCCTATTAACTCTATTTGTTATATAAAATGATCAATATTATCTTATTAATGTGAATAAAATAATCTATTTTCAAAGAAATAGTTAATATTTTAAATATAAATCTAAATTTATAAAGTCTATTTTGGCTCGATTAGAGCTCGAATAAGCTCGTGAGACTCGAAGTATTCGGTAAATAAAGTTTGATACTCGACTTGATAATAAACGAGCCAAACCTGAGCATGACGGTGTTCGGCTTGGCTCGGCTCGATTGCAGCCCTAGATGGAGGTAGTATTTTCTTTTCGGTGAATATATTTTGAAACAACTTTAGGTGAATGTTTTTATAATTTCTAAATATTTATATTGAAACAACTTTTGTATCTAATATTTTGATAATTTAAACATACGTCACAAACTTTGATGTACGAATTCTTCAAAAAACAACACAATGCATGTAACACCCCAAAATCTCTTGTTTAGAACTTAGAAAATATTTGGGGCCAAATTATGTAAGTTTATGGGCTGCACATAGTAGATCAAATAAAATTTAATAAGAGCCCAACGAAAAAAAAGAAAAAAGAAAAGCCCAACCGAGACAACATTGTTAGTAATTACATGGCCTAGTACTGATTAGTTATTATAACTAAATAGATTAGTTAGTCTTAAATTAGATAAAAATATTCATTATATTTTTGAGAGAATGAAAACACGCATCTATCTTTTTCTTCTCTTATACAGCCACGTATCAGATGATAAACACCTCATCTTCATCTATTCCTATTTTCTTCCACATAACCCGTTCAATACACGACTAATCTTCAACTCTCTTCTGACAAACTTCTCTCTCTTCTAATTCACAACAAGATTCCCCAAGAAATCCTCCTATACATCTAAGTAAGTTGAATCCTAATCCATCTAATCGTCTCCATTTATTCATTTTTCAATTAGTTTTAGAAATTAATTCCACCCATTCTGCTAATGAGTTAGAAAAGTAAAATAAATTATTTCCTTCTCTAACTATTATGCAAAAACAACATGCATGATTAGATTAAACTAAGATCAGATTTTACAAGAAATACTTAAAAGAGCATAATTGTACCTATCTATACTACAATGAACAAGGCGTTTTCAGATTTGAATAAGAAAATTTATAGATAAACGAAGGGTTGGTTGTTGAGAGAAGGGACGGTTACTTAGGAGGATATCGGCGGTAGATGGCACTGCAGGATCGAACTCCGCGGCAATTTTTCCAGCAGCGACGGCGGCCGTGGTTTTCACCGGAAAAGAAAAGGGTATTTATGATTTGGGGACTTAGCCACGTTTGGTTCAAGTTTTTTTAGGTATGAAAAGGGAATCAAGTAATTGATTCAATTACATTTTGTTTGGTTTGAGTAATAAGTTATCAATTTCCCTACTGGGGTAATTCAATCTATTACATTGTTACCCCTCAAGAAGGAGGGGAAACAAGGAGAAAGGAACCTCCCCACAAGTGACTCCCTTTCTACTATTGAACCAAACACTCAATAAAAGTAACTATTATCATTACCATTCCCTTACTTGACTTGATTCCATTCCGTTTCCATTACCCAACTTGAACCAAACGGGCACTTAGGTTATTTTGCTATTAAATTTATATGAAGAAGAGATAATATTGAAATGGATTCAGCAGTGATCGTCTTGATTCATTACACTGGTGGCAGAGGGTGACTATTGCACGCTGATGATATATATACGAAGAGTGCTAACGGGAATTTGGGCAGAATTGGGAGAAGTATTGCGGCTGGGAGTATGTAGGAATATGGAGGTTTTAATTTAGTTAATCAAATTGGATATTGGGCTATTTAAATTATCTTAGAATTAGGCTTTTAATTAAAATTAAGAAATGGGACTTCTTGTGGACCTTAACTTTGTGTGATTAAAGTGTTTAATGGCCTCGTAGGTATGCAGAAATGGGATGAAGTTTTGCATTGCTCCAATCATTTAAATGGTAGACCAAATCTATTGGAAGGAATGGACTTTTTTATTTAATCTCTATCAACCAAATATTGAATTTCAATTTAAAAATAAGTAGACATAATCTTAACTAAGATTAAGGAATTACTTGTTGGGCTAATAATGGTATGACGATTTGAGTCATTTTAGTGGATTTAATTAGAAATAAGAAGGCTTCTTCTGCATATGCTCTCTAAGTACACGAGTCTGAAATGAGAAGCAAATTAAGATCAGGAGCATATTTATTTTCTTTGTAAGACTGTATACTTGGTGTTAAACATAGAATCCTCTCAATGTAGATCAAGCTGCAAGGAACTCGAGTTAGAGCAACTGTGCAAGTTTACTACAACTACAAGGTGAGTTATTTTCAAAACCTACTACTATTTTTACAAAAACTTTACGTCTATGATCCAAACTATTTTACTATGCTCATACGTGGATTGACATGACTTGCATATGAAATTCCTACAATGTTCACGACACATTATGTTTATGTGGCCACATAGAGTCTTGTATCCACACAATGTTATATATGAGCCCATGTTACATGAAAGCAACTACATTTCTATGATACTACATCCATCCCATTACATTAGTCCTCTTTGCTTTTTGATTGTTCGGCACGCTTTTCCACCGAAACCTAGTACGAGTTTTAAAATATAATTTTGACGTATTCATTTTTTCACGGGGTACTATGACACTCATAGTACCCCGTGAAAAAATGAATACGTCAAAATTATATTTTAAAACTCGTACTAGGTTTCGGTGGAAAAGCGTGCCGAACAATCAAAAAGCAAAGAGGACTAATGTAATGGGATGAAGGTAGTACAATATTCATGACGAAAGCATATATGTATGCATTGCCCACTGAGTGTCTTTGGCACTCACCCCCAAAATATTTTTAAACTATTTGATAGGTATGGAGTGAAGGAAGGCGGGCGACGTGGACTCACGGACTGTGTTTAGTTGACCCAACTTTTGTTCTTTTGTGTATTCGGGTCAAACTATATATATTTTGGTCAAAATACTACTACTTTAATGCTTCCGCTGAATGGTTGTAAGAATTTTATATTTATGTAAATTATTTCGTAATATATTAAATGATCTACTTCGTCTTAGCTCTGAAATTTTGATTCGACTATTCAACTCTCATTTTATTGGAGGTTGACTAGCAAACTCATTTGAGGTGAAGTTTATTCGATTTCAAATTTTTGAGCAGGAATAATAGTTATTGAATAGCTTATTCTTGACGTGTTTTTTTTTTCGAAATCTTTCTTTCTTCGTTTGCGTTTGGTAGCGCCCTAATCTTCTTGAGTCGGGGCGTTACGTTGCAATATCGGATTCGCACCCGTATCGCATCTGGTGTGATTGCGGCGGATTCGCACCCATTCGCCACATGGCGTATCCTTATTTAATTTTAATATAAATAATAACGGATACACAAATCCGATAAAGAGGATTCGCGAATCCGAAGTTAATTAGATTATTTTTGCTATAACTTAAGTTTTTAAGGGATTTTTTACAAATCTTAAACATTGTTTATTAAAAGAAAAAAGGAAAATAGAAGCAAAAGACGTACGTTATATATTTAGTTGTATTGTTTCATTATTTTTCATATATATATAGTTTATGATTCATTTAAATTTTATATATAATATAGGTATTATATATAAATATAAAAATAAAAATAAATAGATGTACGTATCCTAGCCGAATCGCACCCTATAATTTTTTTAAAAATACGTATCCTCGCACTCGTATCGTATCACCTCCGCACCCGCTCCCTTGCACCCGTGCAACATAGCCACTAAAATCAACTCTAGAGAGTGTGACTAACGGCGTGCTCATGATCGCGTGGCCGCTTTACGAGTAGCAGAAGATCAACGCTACCCTACCGACAGACGAGGTCGGAGGTGGAGAGGATGGTGAGGGCGTCAATGGAGTGAGAAGAAGGGAAACGTTTGATGGAGAAGGGTGAAGCATGTTAAAATGAGTGTAGCTGAGGCTGTAAAGGTTGGGTGGTCCATTCCATTTATCATTGTGTCAGCTGCTTCCAAATACAGACCACACACACAAACATGATTATATAACTTAATCGAACGCTTTTTTTAAAAAAAACTCATGTCGGAAAAAATGAGGGAATACTATATATGTGTAATTCGTCTCTAAAAAAAACAACTAATTTATTGATGAGTCAAATGTTATTTAGAAATCATATCAGACATTCTTTCGAACGTCAACAATAGAATTAATTTTTTTTAAAAAAATCAAGATTGATTGTCTATGCTAAATATAACATGTTTTTTTAACAACAATTGTAACATGTTTAATATCCATTTGCAAAATGTTTATTGATAGGATGTGGCCCAGAAGAAATAGAAGTGAAACCCAATATCAAGCTCATAAGCAGAAATTAGGGTTAGGGTTATGTAAATTCTCTATAAATAGAGGAAAGAAACCTTGTAAAAGGGGACGGAAAGTATTCGAATAAAATTCATACTCTTGCTCCGTGGACGTAGATCTCACAAAAGATCGAACCACGTAATTTTCTGATGTTCTTTTACATTCTCTCTACGCTATTTAATTTCTCCAAGAAAATCAAGATTCAACATTTATACTTTTTAATTTTTAGGATTTATTGATGGAACAAGTACGTGAACTTAAAGTTGTTGATTTATTACCAAACTTTCACATGTGCTCAAATCTTTAACGATTTGGAATTTTTCGTTGACAAAAACTATAGTTACTACTTTTATAGCTCGTCCATAAAAATTGAAGTTAATCCACTTTTAGATATATAGGACCTCCCACACCATTTATATATATATTTATTTTCGTTATCCATTAATATAATAATAATTACTAAAAAAACTACATTGACCTATAAATCTTCCTCACACCACTTGCCTTTATTTATTAAACAAAAAAAAAATCATACATAGTGAGCTCTAATCAACCTTTTATTAAAACCGGTACTAAAGCAACAAACCAATATTTTTGTGGACGGATAAAATATTATAACTATTTTATTATTTATAGGATTATATTAAATATACATACATATATATGTGTGTGTGGTCAATTCACACATCTTTCCCTCTTTCTTCGTTCTTCTTTTTTAATTTCTTAACCTTTTCTGGGATTGATAATTTCTCAGAAAAACGTTTAATGTGAACCGTAGTTGAGCTAATTGAGGACTTGTTAATAAATAGAAGGAAGAAAGAGTTACAATCACAAAATTAATTAAATACTCCAAAGTCAAATGTAGTGAGAGCTATAGAGAGTATTTTTATTGGCCAAATCACATGGTTATATGGTTATATACATACAGCACACCCAACCTTGGACCTAGCTAATTTAGTAATCAACTTTAGATTTGTGATAGGTAATCAATCAATCAATATATTGTGGGGTTAAATAATAAAATCAATTGTAAAAGTTATCCACAACAATTGATATATTTCTTAAAATGGAAAAAATTAGTCATTAAGTGGATCACTAATCATCTCATCATACACCAATATAATTTAAATTTTAAAAGTAACTTGCTCGTTTATTCTCCGATTTCTATGATGGGTGATTCTACTCGGTCATAATGTGGCCGGCCATAATTTTAGTTATTTTATTTTTTTAACATGTAATAATTTATATATTTATGTCAAACTTTTTTTAGATTATAAGAAAACTCAAAAGTGATTTTTTATATAATTTATATTTTTTAAAAAATTAACCCTTTAATTATTTGATAATTTTGATTATTTTAAAGAATTTGTTACCTTTTATTTAAAAAAAAGAAAAATATGTCATTTTTGGGGGAATTTTTTTTGAAATTCAAATATAAAAGTAAATAATTATAATAATTATTTATTATTTTTAAAATGACATATAATATGAAAAATGTAGTTATGTGGCCGGCCACATTATGACCAAATATTATTATTGTTCTATGATTTTTATACCAAATTAAAAGTTTTGATACGATTTTTTATTTAAGATCAGATATCTATGATACTCTTTTAAAATAATAAAATTTATATTAAAATACTAAATATTATATTTATCTCTACACTCTCTCTTAGGTTGCGTTTGGTAATCATCTCAAGATGAGGAGAGATGATTCATCTCAAGATGACTCATATGAATAGTGTCAAGATGAATCATTCATCTCTCCATTTGGTAGCAAAAAATTCAGACTCAGATGATATCATATTGTGTTTGGTACAAATTGTAAAACTCTAGATTAAAATTTAGATTGACCAAATTACCCTTATTAAATACCTCTACCGATTCCACTTTTTATCGTTGGGAATAAATAGTACCATTTATTATTTATTATTTATTACTCTGTATTATTATTATTATTATTATTATTATTATTATTATTATTATTGTTGAGTTATTATTTTTATTATTCTTGTTATTATTATAATTATTATAATTATAATTATTATTATTATTATTATTATTATTATATTTATTATTATTATTATTATTATTATTATTATTATTATTATTATTATTATTACTATTATTGTTATTATTTATTATTAATATTATTTTATTACATTATTATTATTATTAGTATTATTATTTATTATTATTATTGTTATTTTATTATTATTATTATTATTATTGTTATTATTGTTATTGTTATTATTATAATTAATACTATTATTGTTATTATTTATTATTATTTTATTACATTATTATTATTTATTATTATTATTATTATTATTATTACTATTATTGTTATTATTTATTATTATTATTATTTTATTACATTATTATTATTATTATTATTATTATTATTATTATTATTATTATTTAAAATCGTATAAATACATAAGGGTAAAATGGTAAAAAAGAGAAAATGTTGTGTTACTATTTGAATGAGTTGAAGTCATCCGACCAAAAACGTCGGATGAGTTAACAAGCGAAAACAGTAAAGTAGCAGCGGGCTTGGGCTTCATCTCGGACCCTCCAATTTATTTCATTTCGATACCAAATACTTAGATGAACCAAGATGATTCACCTCATCTTGGTTCATCTTATCCACCAAACACACCCTTACTATCTTGTTGAAAATACCATACAAGAATATTAAAGTGAGAACGGTAGCCGTCACTTTCAGCAGTATAGAGTAGGTGATGACCAAAGCCCAAGTCCCCAACTCTCAAGCATGAAATTCATCCCTTCATTTATATATTACGAATAATAATAATCTGTACAATTCATCTCTCTCGATTTCTCTCTCTCTCTCTCTCTCAGCGTGAGTAGCCATGGATACCTCTTCCAGCTGTAACCTTCATGTTGCTATCGTGTCGAGTCCCGGCATGGGCCACCTAATCCCGGCGGTGGTCCTAGGGAACCGCCTCGCCGCCCACCACGGCGTCAGGGTCGTCGTCTTCCAGGTGACGACGGAGGCGTCGCCGCCGGAGTCGAAGCTCCTCAAGCTCCCCCTCCACCAGCTGGTTGAGCTGGTGGAGCTCCCCCCCGTCGATATCTCCCACCTGGTGGGCCCCACCACCCAGGTCGTCACCCAGCTCTGCCTCATGCTCCGCCACGCCCGCCCGCTGGCCCGCTCCGCCGTCGCCGCCATGGACCCCCGCCCCGCCGCCCTCGTCGTCGACCACTTCGGCACGGACCTGCTCTCCATCGCCGCCGAGTTCGGCATGGCCAAGTACGTGTACGTCCCTTCCAACGCCTGGTTCGCCGCCCTTACTTTGTACTTGCCGGTTCTCGACCAACAGGTCGAGGGCCAATACGTCGACCAGACCGAACCGCTGGAGATCCCGGGCTGCAAACCGGTCCGACCGGAGGACGTGGTCGATCCGATGCTGGACCGGACCGACCTGCAGTACGACGAGTACGTGAAAATGGGGCGAGCGATGGCGTCGTCCGACGGGATTCTGATCAACTCATGGGAAGATCTGGATCACAAAACTCTCCAAGCTCTCAGGGAGAACGAGACGTTGAAATCGGCGGTCAAGACTCCGGTTCTCCCGGTCGGACCGCTGACCAGACCGGTCGAACCGGACGGTCAGAACATCGAGCTGATGTCCTGGTTGGACCGGCAGCCAAACGAGTCCGTAGTTTTCGTGTCGTTCGGTAGTGGTGGAGTGTTGCCACAAGCACAAATCACCGAGCTTGCTTGGGGGTTGGAGCTGAGTCAGCAGATGTTTGTTTGGGTGGTGCGTCGGCCCACCGACGGCCGCGTGGACGACGCTTTCTTCGCCTTATCCGACGGCACCGACGAAGCTCCGAGCTTCCTACCCGACGGCTTCATGGGCCGGGTCCAAAATGTGGGCTTCTTAGTCTCTAAGTGGGCCCAACAAGTCCAAATCTTGACCCACCCGGCTATCGGTGGGTTCTTGTCGCACTGCGGATGGAACTCGACTCTAGAAAGCATCACAAACGGTGTGCCGATCATCGCGTGGCCTCTTTACGCGGAGCAAAAGATGAACGCCGCCTTCTTGGCGGAGGAGGCGGGCGTGGCCCTGCGGCCGAGGGCGGCGCCGGTGGTGGGGAGGGCGGAGATCGAGAGGTCGGTGAGGACGTTGATGGAGGGAGAAGATGGAAAATCTTTGAGGGAGAAGGTGAAGCAGCTTAAAATGAGTGGAAATGAGGCTTTGAAGGTTGGTGGTTCATCCCACAATTCAATGTGTGAGGTGCTTGCCAAGATTGCCTCTTCCAAAGGACAATGATTTAGAAAAGTAACCCATCTATCTTTTCATGTTGGATTCAAGTGAATTCTATGTTTATTACTCCGTATTTTATTTTTTTTAATGAAAGATCAATAATTGTTTCTCGGTTTAGACTCGAATCCTGATCTTTTAGTTGGAAGGAAAGCGTCTTACCAACTTTGTTGGATTTGTCTATTTATTTTCTTTGTTTATAATTATAATGTTCTCTTTTGCATTTTGGTTTCTGTCTTCAGTATGAAATGTAGTCTACACTAGTATTGTAAAATGATGGAATTTGTTCAGTAAGTCAGCATTGATGTTTTGCATATTCAAATAACTCTAGAAGAGAAACAACTTTTCTAATAAGTGAAGCGGTCTGAGTCTAAAGCGCATGACTTATCTTACACGTTGAATTTATTAAATTTGTATTAATTGATTAGGACCAAAGCTAGTACCAATGGTTGAGGTTTGAGGTTTGGACCTCTTACAGTATATTAATATCGAAATGCAAAGTTGTTCAAACTTCCAAGAATTTATGCAAAAGTTGGTCGGGTCGAAGAGTATTCCTATACGCATCCACACATAAAAATAATGAATTTCTTATATATATATATTGAATAGATTCTTTAATATTTTTTTTTTGTCTTTCCTTCTACTCCCTCCGTCACACCTGATTAGTCCACCTAAAAATGTGGACTAATTAGGTAGGACAGAGAGAGTATTTTTTATTTTTTTAAAGAAGTTGTTGTCTCAAATTAAGGGGAAACTGAGTAGAGTTTGTTGAGAGAAACGTAGCTACATTAGCATATGACTCATCTAGACGTGGTGCATGGAGATTAAGATTTTTCCATTAATTAAGGGAAAAAGATATGCGGAAACGAGATAGAGGTGAAGAGAAAATATATGTGCTAGATATAGAGCTTTAGTTGAGTGATACTGGCCTAGTACTGTGTTTCTTCGTATCTATTTTTCCGTTGCGTATCAATCTGAAGAGGTGTTCTCGGAACAAACCTCTTAAAATACACAGTCACCTCTTGTAGGCACCTTTCGTGGGCACCGTTGACATTTTGGCTACATAAAACAAGAACTATAGAACAAGAACTAAGACCTTATCTTAATCATTAATTGTTATATAATTGACGAGTGCTATAGAAGTCTACATTATTACAATACATAATGAGCATGATCATGCGCAAGTATAAATTCGTATTCGAATAATATGAAGTATCAAATAAATTTCATTATAATTTATATTTTTAAACATGACTATATGTATAAATAAAGACCAACATGTGTTTACACACTTTCAACTCCACAAACAAAAACTACCAACATTTTCTGAAGCATATACATAAACTACTTCGAATTATCAACATTGCTCTTAAATCAATAACTTTGACTTTTCTATCATCAAAAGTTTTACAAAGTTAGGGAAATATTAGGCAAAGCTTTTACAGATTTGTGGCAGCCAAAAATCATAGTCATATATTCATATGCAACTCAAAATAACAAAAAAAGAACATACATATATACGTGGCAATCAATACAATTTTTTGTGGGTTCCCGTTTACTTTTCTTATGATATTTTGATATTATTTGATTATATTAATAAAGAAAGATTAAATATTTCCAAAAAAGGCAAAAAGGGAAAGACATATCCAGTACGAACAATATTAAACATTACAGCAGCAAGGAAGAAAGCCAAACGCCACAGCTTATTATACAGCCACTGATCCATAAATGCAAACAAATATACATTTAATAACCAATCACAAAAAATAATTGAATATTATAAGCAGAAAAGGTAAAAACAAACGCAGCCAAAAACAATGAATAATTAGGCAAGGATTTGCTTAGTTCCCAATCAAGAAATGGAGGAGTAAATACCTATCATAAAAAGAGACACTCAAACTGAATGCAGTGCACGTTTGAAGTTTCTCCATAAGCTGTCATGGCTGAGCTAAACGCTTGACTATGGAAGCCATGTACTTGCCTTGATGCTCTGCCAGGGCTAGCTCCGTTTCAGTTGGCTCTCGTGTCCCGTCGCCTGCAAAAACTCCGGCACCGTATGGAGAACCACCTCTTATGGAATCCATCCTGAACATTCCGGCACCGAATGTGTATCCAATCGGAACAAAAAGCATCCCATGATGAGCTAATTGTGTAATCGCAGTCCACCTGCATAGCTTTGGATTAATTAGCTGCATAATAGGCCATCGGTCTAACTTTCTTGTCATCCATTTGCATGATAATGTAGGAAAAAATGTTGGAAGAGAGAGAGCTTATGGAACGAGTATCATGGGAGAATAATAGTCCGAATCTCCATATATTTAATGAGACAGATAAGATTCCAAAGGCAAAATACTGTTACCAAATACAGGCACACAGCTGAAGATTTAACTAAATTATCCATACAACAATTTCACTGTCAGACTTCTTCATTTATGAAAGAAACTTCAACTGATTCGATAGAATCGTATAAGCAAGCTGAAACGCTATAAAAAAGCGAAGTGAAAGACTAGATCATGTAAGGAAGCAGCTGTGGCCAACTATTGACAGCACCAGAAAGTGATAGTATAGTTCTGGAATGAAAAAACGATACCAGAATCTTTCTCATCCAGTTAGCTATATCAGGCGTTGCTTGTATTTGAGAGATAATACAACGTTATAGAACAAAATAATACCGGCATCATAGAGATTGATATTTCACTAGTTCAGGAGTTCTGCCTCAAATCTAACAGGATGGGTAGTATTGGATTGAGAAATTAATTCATCCTTCGAGCTCTTTTAGTCACCCCGTCAAAAAAAACAAATACACACGCACACACACAAAGAAACTTAAATATAAAACAATAATAAAAACAGAGGCCTTATTTACTAAAAGAAACTTGAAAATGGAAAGAGAATATTGTTTGCAATGGCATACTTCATTATGGAGATTCTGCATCGAGTTAACCTAAATGATGCCGTTTTTCTCCTTATAATCCCACATAACTTAATTGAGCCAGGTCTAATCTTAACATGCATTTGCATCTAATAAGTGAAAGTCCGACTTTTCCCATAGAGTTCTAATCTTAATATACATTTGCTTCTAATGAGTGAAAGTCAAGTTCCAGTTTTCTTAATGAGCATTGGTCATGGAGTTCACCCGATATCTAAATGAATCACTTTAAGAAGACGAGGCATTTGCTACGAAGAAAATCACGATAATTTCTACTTAAATAAACCTCGACTTACCACATATACAATCATAAAGGAGACCAACATCTATCATAACAAAATCTTTTAGGTAAGCAGCATATGAATACAGGAGTTTTTTTTATGGTAAAGATTCATAACACTGTTTTTAGTTCGAAGCCAGTGAATTGATTCTAAATATGCATGAAATCTAATGGATAAATCTGAATTTTTGCAAGAAATACATTAATGATGAGAACCTTTGAAAAAAAAATGCAGTATAAGGAAGCAAAACATACTCATCTCCTACATTAGTAGCATCACATCATCGCTAAACAAAGGCCAGTTAATGAATTCCAAGCATCAAAATAATCAGATTGATTCATCTATTACAAAATTTCTTCAAATTCATGTTTCAATGGTGATGAAGAAATCGACCAATATTGAAGATACAATATAATGGAGAAAAACAAGAAGGAAGGTTATTATGAACTTACGCAGTGGTTTCTTGGCCGCCGCCTTGGGTACCGGTGCTGACAAAGAAGCCGGCGGGCTTTCCGGCGAGCTTCTGCTCCTTCCACAATTGGCCGGTGGAATCGAAGAACGCCTTCATCTGCGCAGCCATGCACCCGTACCTCGTCGGGAACCCGAACAGGAACCCGTCGGCGCCCGCCAAATCCGCGGGCGACCCGATCTCGAGAATCGAATCGTCCTTGGGCGGGGCCCGCATCTTGGCGAGGACTTCTTCGGTCAACGTCTCCGGCACCCTGTAGAGCACGGCCTCGACGCCGTCCACGCTGTCGGCGCCCTGCTTCATCCGCCGCGCGAGGCCCTCCACGTGGCCGTACATCGAGTAGAACACTATGAAGAGCCTGAGATTCCGCCGGTGCTCGGGAGGGACAGTGGCGGCAGCTTCATCCGCAGGCGCCGCGCGGCGGCGGCGGGAGAATTCTCCGTGGCGGGAGGGGTGGACTCCGGGAGGTCATGGTCGTCGTCGACGGCGGCGGCGGTGGTCTGTTTGGGGAACTTTTTCTTGCTAGGGACACAGCCCCCGCCTTTTCCCATCAATCGTAGCTGATGAAGAAATTAGGAATATGGAAGCAGCGGCGGCGGCGGAATAGGTTGTAGAGAGAGAGGGTCGGCGACGAGGGAGGACTGTGGAGTGACCACTACCGTGGGTGGTTAGACTAAGGCGGAGATGCTAAACGATGTCGTTTGGCTATATAACGATTAGCTGGGTAGGGTTGAATACGGCACTAGCCACTTTTGACTCTCTCTCTACTTAAATCATAATCATTTTTAGGCTGACGCTGAAATTATTAGGGATTTTTTATATCGACATTTTTAAAAATATATATATAAAATCACTCCATCATTAATTTATTAATCCCTCAGCTCAGGTATAATAAAGGTCATTAAATTTAAAATATTTTTTTAACTTTGATAAAATAGTACCTAATGAATTTAAAATAGTAACAAATCTATAAAACTTCTTATGTCGGTACTCTTGGAATTAATAATGAAATACTTATGCTAAAGTTTTATGTTGATATGATTAATGTTGAATTTGACAATATTACTGGGAGCTGAGTTGTATCTCTTTACACCTAGAGAGGCTAGAGTCTCGTGTTTGGAAACCAACTCGCTCTCATTTAATAATTTTTTTGGTAAATAAAACACTATATAATGTTTATTCCTTATAATAAATTGTGACATTTTACGATCCTAATTTATCTTCGTTCTCTAGGCAAATAGCAATGTACTCCTAGTTTGTTTTCTTTTTTCCCCGTATTAATTTAATTAGTTCAAATTTCTATTATTCGTATAAATTAAATTTATCTTATTTATACTGTTACTAAAAACAAACAAATAAAAAGAATATTTTAAAATATCCATTTTAAGCTTTCAAAAAAAACAAATCCACTTTAAAACCTATTCTCACAAAATTTGAGCACTCTTCCAAGACTCATGCACGTAAAAGATGGTGGTAATGGAGAGATGGGATGGAATTTAATTTAATTCAAAGTGTATGTTTGAGTTAGAGTTAAATGTTATGTACCCTAATTACATAGCATTTTGAGGGAATTTTGAAAATATAATAATTACATTTTTTTTTTCTTTCTATATGTTTTTTTTGAATTATTCAACATTCTTATGATTCCTTTGCAGTCGTCATTTTTTTGGCTAGTAGTAATTTTTTTTGACAACCCAAAATTTTATTCAGGGTAGCATATGGGCCTCATTTTTATTCAAGAAAAGCAACCGTTCATATACTAATACCAAAATATGAAATTATAAGCAGGCCTAATACTAATAATACTCATACCCAAATCCAGTGTCCAAATCTGATTCTCAGCCCACTGCAAACAGTCTTTAACATGAAAATGTGTTCTTCTTCTTCTTCTTTGTTAAAAAAAAAAAAAAAACAAAAACAAAAAAAAAAACAAAACAAAGACCCCTCTTTTGTCTTTTTTTGTTTTTGTTTTTTTGGGTCCTTCTTGTGTGTGAGATAGAGAGAGAGGAGAGAGGGTCTTGGTTCGTATTAAAATGTATTAAATGTATCAAATATCTTATATTTTTAAATCAGTAATAATTAAAAAAATTCATAATGAAAAATGAATGATTTTGAAAATATTGTGGACGCGTGACAATAATTTAACGGTGCAATAAAAAATGTCACACCGCTAGGCAATAGAGGATCTGAATAATAAAAAGAAAGAGATTTAAAGATTTTTGTGGTCTGGACTCATAAATGCAATTTAAAACTCCAAATTTCAAAGAGGATTTTACTTTCTTAGCTTTTGATAAATTTGAAGCAATAATATTCCTAGGACTAAACATTAGATGGATTCTCTGCAAATCCACCACAATCCATTCTTTCATCAATGTCTTTCAATGGTTGGATCTCAGGACACCTGAAAGATCCTTAACCACTTGTCAATACTTTTATTTTTATTTATATATATTTAATATGAACACAATCACACACAATTTGTCGAAAAGTATATTTCTGCACACACTTTAATGTGTCATTAAGTAGATGTTAAAAAAAACTTATGTGTTGTTTGACATATTGTATTATACCCTATATCAAGTAGAATAGGGTCCGTTTGATATCCATATACGTATATCAGGTATGAGTATCAAAATAGCTCATACCCATACCATGTGTTTGGTATATCAGTATATGAAAATTCAATTGATATCTTTGATATACCCATTTCTCACTTTTAACATTCTTGGATATACTATTTTTACCACCGGTATCACTCTTTCTTCACAGAAACTTTATATTTCTTTTTTGCTTCTCCTCTCACAATTTCTTCGACGTTGCTCCAATTTTTTCAAGAACTTCACGATTTGTCGCTCATCATAAAATAAAAAAATTAAAAAAAAAAAAAAACTTTTTTTTTCAAAGTGGAAATTTAAGGTTTTTCTTCTTCCCTTGTTTCAATTTTATTTTCCCTCAATTTGAAACTGTACATTTAAATTTGAGTATCCCGTAAAAAAAACGATACTTCAAAATTATATTTTAAAACTCGTACTAGGTTTCGGTGGAAATGCGTGCGCGAAATGTCTATCAAATGAAAGTGGCCTAATATAGTGGGATGGAGGATAGTACTTCAGTAGTCCTATTGCTTTTCGGCCAGAGATTTTAGGAGAGTATGTTTAGAGTTAAAGTGTAGTGTTTGTTATTTTAATGCAAATTTTATTATTTTAAAACTAGAGCATGATAGATGTATAAATATATATTGATGTCTATTCTTAAATGAAAGATCATATCAAGATCTTTAATTTGGTATACAAATCGTAAAAATCGAAGAACAAACGAGCAAGTTATGATAGTTTAAACTTTTACAATTTAAATTATATTGGGATACAGTGCTGAAAGTTGAGTGGATGATGGGATGATTAGTGGTGGCTAATTTTTTCATTTTAAGAAACATGACTACTGAAGTGGGACGACCAATATAGTAGACAAGACTACTGAAGTAGAACAAATGGAGTAAATTTTATCTTAACATATTCACTTTTTGACACATTGAAATACGTGTTGAAAAATTTTATGCACACACACTTGGTGGACGGAGGGAGTATATGGTATGGCTAGTGGTGAGCATGTGCACTTGCAGCTTTCTGGAATTTGACTGGAAAACTTGTTGCGTGTTGATTAAGAATTTGATATTTTGATGTTAATTATAGTGAATGATTATGAGATTGCCACATGCCCACCTTTAATTAATTTGATTTAGGGGAGGATTTAACCTTCGTTAATTAAGACTTGACCATAAACACCTCACCCTTTGGAGAGTTCTAGACTCTTTTAAAGTATTCCATGTACTTTTTTAGTGTTCTTAACTAATATCCCTTTATACAATGATTATTGTTTTACAATGGATTATAAATAGACTTTTTTTTAATCACAAATTATATAGGATGGATCTTAATTTGACATAAGTTTTTTCACATAATTCAAATACAACTGGATTATGTTTAATTGGTCGTATAATTATTAAGATTGTTATCAGAATTGGGTTTTTTTTTTCCTTCTTACTTTTAAAAAAGATTAAATCATTAAGTATTTTCTGTGAATCATAGTAGAAAAGCCCGCGTCACAAAACATATTCGTAAGAAAAATGTCCTTTTAAAATCTCAAACTCAAAATTTAATAAAGTTCATCTCATGCCAGTGAATTTTTCTGACTCCGCCATGTCTCGAAGCAATTATAAGGAACGTAAAAAGGGTTCATTTTACTTCAATATCAATGGCATTTTAAGCAAATGCAATCCATGCATAGAATTGAATATGTAAACTTTTGTTGCTTAATATCTTACTTATCAACTATGTGAATACTAAAATACCCTTGGTCTTTTCTTAAATTTCCATGGCCTTTAACTTGAGAAAACCAACTGTTTCTCTTTTTAGAATAAGAAAGCATAAATATAATAGCTGACATAATTTATAGGGAAGAAAGCTCTAGAACGAAGCTAGGCTTGTGTGCATGGCCTAAAATGAAACAACCAAATCTTTCCCTTTGATAATTAATTAAACTATCCACAGTTATAACTTAATTGGACCTTAAAGTATGAGCTTTGTTAGGGATTTTTAGGAAAAGATAATTAGCCTAGATTGATCCCTAACTTAAGGCGTAAATTAAGGGGTGTTGAATTATAAAAGTGATTATAATTAATTTAATTTAAATAAAATTCCCAGAACCAGAGGAGATAACGTGAGTCCTTTGGTAAGTGAAGCGGGAAACATGGAACTATTATGTCTTTATCTTAATTTTTATATATATTTTTTTCTTCAACTATAGTTGGTTAGTCACAACAAGTAGTAAAAAATTTGTCAAATTTAATTTGCAATGTTTTTGTTTGTATTCAGTAATATAGTATTTTATTATTAACAGAAGAAAAAAAAAAGGGTTTATTATTTTACCAAATTACTTTCGCAGTACCCGATGGTTAGCATCTATCCCTAGACAATTTAATAATGCTCTATCATTTCTTAATTAGGAATTATAATTATATTTATTTCCCGATTTTGATCGAGTTGCCGGAATATAATTGATAATTTCTGATTTAACCTAATTCTACAATAAGTATTTACCACTAAAAATGGTTGTAGCATTTTGTCCACAAATCATTTTTTGTATTTATCTCAACCTATTATGCTTCGATGTTATTCTAATTATCTATAAATGAGATATTAACCCAAGGCACGGAGTATCATAAATTCATAATATTTTAGTAACCATATATCATGTATTTGAAAAATGTTTTTTTTATTCACGGCTGATATAGTAATATAAAATAACTTATTAAAAATAATATATGGTTATGGGCTTTATTTGGTCTATTAATTAAAAATAGCTGAAGAATCAAATAGTACTGTCTGTTTTTTTCAAGATTCCTTATTTCAAATCCGAAGGCAATCTTAAAAACCAACGAAGCCCTTATAATTAAGCAATTTTATTGGTAGGTGGATTGATCTCGCCGACATCTACATAACAATTTTACTTATTCATCTAAGATAATTAAAGTAAACAGCGATTTTATACAATTAATCGATATTCCTAATATACAGTATCAGTTGATGTGACAGTCCCAAGTTAATAATTTTTAATACATAGTAGGACTTAGTTTTTTGATGGAATTTATTTTTGAGATATATATTTATAATGTTGCTTAAATATATCATCACAACGTCAGACTGTGTACACGTTAAATATGCTCACGACGAGTAAGGGAGCATCCCTCTTATAATATAATAGTTAATGAGAATGATAATTAACTGTATTAAAAGCACGATCTAATCACAATAAGCTAACTATAAAATTGTTGAAGTTAACTACGTGTAACATAGATGTCGCAGGACCACTCTAAGATGCATTTAGCACTTGTACACCAATAGAAAAGTAATAATTATAAAAGTTAATGACACTTTGTTCAATTAATGTGTGCTATAAAGAAGCTTTAACACTTGTATTGTACACTTTTAAAAGACGAAAAAAAATACATAATTAATTATGGGATAATCAAGGAGATGAATGTGATTAGTCACTAATGACTGCTAAAAAAAACTCTAAATCTTGATGGTGATTAGCTGTGAAGCATGTTGCAGGTAAGTTGGAAGATGGGAAGCAAGAGCTTTGGCTGTCGGGATAAACATAACAATTACAATTAATAATGATTTAATTCAATTAATCATTGATTAAGAGATGGATGAAGCCAAGTTAAGCCCAATAGGAAACAACTCACCATCAAAAGCAAAAGGGAATTTTCTAATGCCTTGTGAATATGAGGTCTCTTTTTTTGTACTTTTAATTGGAAAAGAATGGATGATTAGTTGCCTAATTTTGCAGCTTTAGAGAATTGAATCTCTCTTTGTTGCTAGAGATTTTGGTGAATATAGAGAGGTTATTGGAAATTTCAAGTTTTAAGGTACATATATGTGAGGTTTTAAACTAATAAAATGAAAATTTTAAGTAGGAGAAGGCAAAATTACAAAAAAATAAAATAAAGTAAAAATTTTTTAAAAAAAATCAATTTTTATATGCATATGATATAATGTTAGGTTAATTATCACTTATAGTCCGATATTTGATTTACGGTGATTTTTTGGGTTGACCTTAAAATACTCCTAACCGTCTAAGCCCACCTTAAAAAAAACTACAAAGGTTTAGTAACGTAAATAGTGTTTTGGTTTTACACTCGTGGCATGACAGTAAAAAAAAAGGGGTCATCAAAAATTATCGAAAATCGCTGAAATCTTAATTGAATAATATCGCCTGGTGATTGAGTGACAAATATATTAACTATATATTAATTCTGATTTAATTTGTTATCATTTTTGCTATCATGCCACGAGTGTAAACGCAAAATTAAAATTCATGCCTTAGTGGTAAAATATGATCAACTACACTTATATACTAAATCAAAATTAATAAAAACTATAGCACAAAATGGAATATTCGTATATAAAGTAATTGTTTCATCCTTATCCATCTCTTACCTCCTTTGGCTCCATTCATCTACTCTTGTCCTCATAGTAAACTCCTGGTAGAGTAGTAATAATGCTCAATCTTATCCCTATAGCATTTCTTATGCTTTCTTGAAGTAGGAAAAAAAAAAAAAAAAAAAACCCATTCATTTGTGACAAAAATTAATAAGTAATGTTTTTTTAAATAAAAAAAATTCTTCGCAACTTTTAGTATTCTTAAAATTATAATCTAATTGTAAATAAGCTGGTAAATCTCACTCCAATTGTAATATAAAAAAATTGAGTTGCAATTAATTAAATTAAAGATCGTGTCCATAGTCTTGGGTAAATACATTAAGGCACAAAAAGTTACTTCACCTACTACTAACAATAACAATTCATTGATTTCCCATAATTTTACTTTATTTTATTAAATATATGTGGCTGGTAGTCGTGACAAGTATAGCTGCATGCTTATATATGAGCATATTGTAGTTGGATATTTTGTGACTTTGTCACAATCGTATACAATAGAGTATATACGATTAGATAAATTGAAAAGAAACAATATTCACTTTATTGTAGCAAGCCTTCCCCTAGGAACGCCTTTAATTGATTCCTTCTACCATTACTAGAGATTGAAAAAAAATAAAAGATCTTAAAAATTGAGAGTGCACTGTTGTCAACCTATAGGCCTTTGAAGTTTGAACCCACAAATCCTTTTTTGTTTAGGGTTATTTATAATTTATGGCATGATCTTTCATCATTTTTTGATTTGTAGTCTAAATTTTATTTTATTTTTTATGAGACCTGAATGTAAAAAAAATAAAAAAATCGATTTATGATATGAACTTTACTTTATTTCTAAAAATTACTCGTACTTTCCATAATTTTGATATATTGTCTGCATTCTGAATTTCAATGTCCCATAAATTTCGATTGATGTTCCACCTCACCATCATCATATCGTTTCAAATATCTCATCTCATTTCAACTGCATGATAATTCACACAAGTGACGCTGAAATTCGGGATACATGCCATAAATTGAAAATTTCGGAAAGTCCAGATCATTTACAAAATAAAGTGAAGTTTAGTTCACAAATAATTAAAAAAAAAACAATTTGAAACTTCAAGTCTTTAAAAAATAAAATAAATTCAAATCACATATTAAAAAATAATCAAAGTTCCTAATAAAAATAAATAAAAAATTAAATAATAATAATAATAATAATCAAAGTTCTGGTCATAAACTATAAATAACGATATTTTATATTCCTTTCTAAAATTCATATATTGCAGTTGAAAATATGAAATTCCTTCAAAATCATTCATGATGGATCAACGGCATGCATATACATCCCACGTGATAAAAGGGTATAGTAACAACAACAAATAAAAATAGAATAACTACATAAAACATATTGAAAAACAATTAAAATAAAATAAAATATGAGATGTAATATGTACCAAAATTCTGATCTTATCCATGCATGGACAAAAGTCTCCTAATCCTACCTCAAAAAAGGAAAAAAAAAAAGAAAAAAAAGAAAAAAAAAAAGAACTTCACTATCCAGTCTAGATGGAGTGGATGCAGTACGAAATTTCCATTTATTGAAAAATGCCATACAAAAAACTTCCATCACTTACCCTTTCGATCTCGCCTAAAAATTTAGGATTCATGAACTGAATTTCACCACAGAAAGGCTGGTGTGGGGCCCTGCATGCATTCACACTATATTCCAAATATATGCAGAGTATGAATCATCATCATCTTCTTCTTCTTCTTCATCATTTCTATTCGTTTTCATAAGCAAAACGCCATGTGCAGAGGGATTCAGTTACAACACGCATGCACCAGTTTTTCCTTTTTTAATTAAACGGCTATACTTTGCAGAGCAGTTTTCTTCAAACTTTGGATTAATTAATTAATTCATTTCTTTACCTTACAAAAAATTAAAGTCGTCGTGCCTAATAAAACTTTACTATTGCGTAAAACCTTCTCTCTTGCAAGAAACAAGACAGTTTAGTTGCTTGCTCCAAACAAACTACTCCCTTTTTATACACTCCCCGTCCAGGAAAAACGTGAACATTTTTTTTCGGTACTCATTTTTATGTGTCGTAAAGTTTATCTTAAGATATAGTGTATAATACATTACATCACACAGGATAATACTCCATCTGTCTATGATCTCTAGACACTTTTTCCTTTTTCGGATGTCCAGCATCTTTAGACCATTTCCTTTTTGGGTAATTGACCGCACAATAATCTACATAAAAACAAGTGAGACCAAATTAAAGAATAACTTTAACACATTACCCACAAAATATTAAACTTTGTGTCCAGATTTTTGGCTCAATAGATGGTGGAGGAGTATATTACATCAAATGAGACTAAAACTTAATTTATCTTATGATCAAATTTTCAGCATATAAAAATACGTACCAAAAGAGAACGTCCATATTTTTCGTAAACAGAGGGAGCATATTATTATTTGTAACTACAATGTGCTAGAGTGAGATTTGATTTTTTTTATTTTAAATCTTGTGATATTATTAGTCCATTTGTCCTTGAAATAGGTGAACATAATTTTTCGGCACTGACCTTCTTCTTCTTCTTCTTCTTATTATTATTATTATTATTATTATTATTATTATTATTATTATTATTATTAGTTCATTTGTCCTCGAAAGTGGTTTGATAAAAATGGTTGATATTTAGTTTGTGGATAAAAAGTAAATATTTTTTGACATTTGAAAATAACTATTTATCCATAAGTATGAATGCGATAATGAAAGTTGTCCTTGAAGATAATATCATCTCATTATAGGCGATCCACGTGTTGGCATCCTATAGTTTTAGCTTTTTCCCAAGTTGGAAATTTGTAATTTTATATGGTTGATGCTTTGGCCTTCGTTCATTGCTATTTATTACAATCTCAACCCCAAGCTTAACTTTTCTCTTACTCAAGGATTAGATTTAGATAAGATCGGTACTACATCTTTAATTATGAGTTGTTAATTATCACACGTGTGTATACAGTATACATGAATTTTAAATAAATAAGAAAAAGATTTACAAAAAGAAAAGGAAATGGACGTGTATAAAGGCGTACGTAGAAATACACCTGCATGTGTACGTCCGCGTATACGTAGCTGTATAATTGCATGCAAATTAATTAGTAACTATTTCAGGTTAAATATGTTGAGAATTGTTAGTAAAAAAAGAAAAATAAAATAAATTAAAACTGATGTCGGTCTACATTTGAAATAACAATATTTTTGGAATTTAATGCACCAAACATCGATGTTTGGAATTTCGTTCACTAATTGACAAACTTAGGCACCTATGTATTTTAATTTAATGGAATATTCCAAGAGAAGTAGAGAGCATTTAAGTAGTTCTTATTTAGATATTTTAGTTATGGAATGCCAAATATATGCATCGTGCAATATTAGTGAAAGAAATAAAATATGATTTAAAATTGTTTCTTTTTTTTTCTTTTTCTTTTTTCAAAATATATACTACATGATTTGAAATAGTTGACCTAACCAATTAAATGAGGCATGATTGATACGAATAGCTTGTAATCTCTTTTTATATTGAAAAATATTTGACTTACTTAAAAATATATTTTTTTTCTAAAATTAATTCTCCTTTTTTTGTTCTTGTTAGTTTAACTTCGAAAACTATTCAGAAAAATTGGAGGCTTGACCCCCACAAAATGCGTCAACTCCAAACAAATCAAGTGCAAAATCAATTGATGGAAAATAGATTTAAAAAATAAAATAAAATGGTCCCACTCAAATGTCTACGAGTCACATGACATGATTAAGCCTTAATTTTCATATGTTAATTAATCGTAATTATTGTGTTGATTTAGACAGTTATTTTGAACGAGTCAAGTCTATATATGTTGAAAATATATAGGACATACTTTTGTTATCCCACAAATTAGGCACCTATATACTATTTTGCATGATGCCTTTAATTTAACTTTTTCAATAAACCTGTATTTAATTTACTCGTTATATATAGGTAGCCTGTATTTAATTCTAAAACCATGCATATATTCTTGTTATTTATTCATTCACATATTTTCCCAAAACTGTGTGCCACAAAACTAACAAATAAACTTTACGACTAAAAAAACAACATGTAATACTATAATTAAATCTGTTGTTTTAATTGGATGACTGTATTATAAGATTGTTAACGAAGGATACGGCCTAGATTAACATCTAAGCCGTGATTATGTGCACCTGTGATGTCACAGCTTACGTATTCATCTTCTCTTTACATTAATTTGTCTGCATTATATTGTGCGTTTTTTTTTCCTTCTTCTTTTCTTTTTTTTTTAAATATTTTTATTCAAAAAATTAAAAAATTGAAGCAAAGTTGATATAACTTTACTCTATTCAATAATTTCCCTTCCTACGGTCCTACCCAATCCCAAATTCTTAATTACGGTGTTATGTTTTTTTTTATCGGAAAAGAAAAATAAGAGTATTAAACAAATATCAGGTACGCAAGGTACCTAAGTACAGAGTTCATGGATTACAATAGTAAAATCAGATAAAAAAAATCTTAGAATCCGCTTGCTAAATCATGTATGGGAGCTTATACGAAAAAATATTTCTCATCAAACACCATCTCCAAAATCTTCCCTTAATTTCTACCATAATCATATCTTTGTTCCAACTAAAATTCTCAAAAATCACTTTATTTATCCATTTTCAAATAACTCAAACTACACAAATCCACAACTGTTAGCAAATATGGTGTTATGTTACTATATACTAACATGTCACAATCATGAAGTTATTTTATTATCAATACTAATTGAAATATAAATGGCTTAAAATAGTAATTCTGAAGAAAATAAATGCATACTCCGTATAATTTTAGGAAATTAAAACGAAGAAGACAAACACAAATCAATTGTCCTTGAATTAAAGGGCTGCAACAAAAAAAAAGTGAAGGGGGGGGGGGGGGGGGGTAATAGCTCCTGTTCATTCATCTCGAGCCACGCATATTGGAGTGGGGCACTCATATATTCTTTTGGAAGCAAAATTGCCACGTAGGCAGATATAATATTATCACTTAATTAATTTGATTAGTCAATCCTTCATCACTAGCAAGTATATAATGACATAGTAACATTTATATATATTATTGATAATTAGTTCATGATTATGCACTCTATATACCGACATCAAACCATTCTAATTGCCTTTTTAAATACTTAATCAAGAAAAAGAGAAATGCTCTAATACTCATCGTGAGCACACTTAATGTATTTATGGATGACGTGACAATGCCATAAAAACAGAAACTAATATAAATATATACTCTAAAAATTAAATCAAAACATAAAAAACTAAACCCCAAAGAAAAAATCTGCCGACGTAGCATTGCCACATTAGCAGTGAACACGTTAAGTATGCCCGTAGTGGATATGAGAGTGTTTCTATGAGGAGAGAGATAAAAACAAAGAAAAAGAAGTATACATGTTTAATTGAAATTTCCATTGCAAAATATATAGGTTGGTCAATTGATAAAATTAAGGTAGAATCTAGGGATAAATAGTTATTTATAGGAATATTAGATTAGGTTAGAAATGGGTTAAAGAAAAGTTTAACAAGACTTATGAGTTATGAGAGAATAAATTAAAATGATTATGGGACAATGATATTAGTTGTATTTGGGTAAGGGTTAGTTACTATCACAACTTTATCCAGAGATGTTGGGCATCAAATGACAAATAATGTCAAGTCAGAGACGTACAAGGCTGAATCAATAATTAACATTCAATTTATGCTATCATCACATGCTAATCAACACTAATTTAATCAACTCAATCGTACTATGGATATTACTTGTTCGTTGCCATCCATTTAACCTAGCTACCTCAACTTATTAACAACAGCAATCACATGTTCTAAATTTAAAACTAACAGTTTAATTTCAAGTAAAGCAAATTAAAACCATATGTTGTTTTCACTAATTCAAAAAACAAAAAAAACTCTAAAAATAATCAATATCTCGAGAAGGAGATATTAAGTGGAGTAGTTAAATCATTAATTGATGAACTTGAAATCAAACATGAGATTTTATAAGTTGCAACATATGTATCTAGACATTTCCTGAGTAATTATACGAAGAGTGTTGCTATTCGGCCATAATTTTAGTTCTTTTAATTTATTAATATGTTAGTTTATGCATTTATGCCAAACTTTTTTTGATTATAATAAATTAAATTTAAAAAGTGGTATAATTTATGTATTTTTAATAAATTAACCCTTTAATTTATTTGATAATTGTTATACAACTTTGAAGAATTTGTTGCATTTTTTTATTGAGCTAAGAGAACAAATTAATGTGTAACTATTGAGGGAGAGTATTTTTTGATTCAAATTTGAAAGTAATAAATAATAATCTCTTAAAAGCATTTAAACATTGATTATAACTATTAATTTATTATTTTTTTAATTACGTATATTAACAAGGATGCCACCGTATGACTTGCCACATCATGACTGAATATAACTATTGTTATTTGAACTACCGAAGAAACTTACAATTGACTGCATCCTTTTTCCTATCACATGATCAAAACCCATTCTTTTGCCCTGATTCAATGTGATTTCCCAATATGACAAAACGTGCTCTAATGGATTTTTTTTCAACGAATACACTATTTCCACAAGCTAGCTCATGTAGTTATTTTATATATATATATATATATATATATATATATATATATATATATATATATTACTCCCTTCTCCCTCAGTCCTCCATTTCTTGACCCAAAATTTTTCGGCACGCATTTCTATCGAAACCTAATACGAGTTTTAAAATATAATTTTGAATTATTTTTTCTTTTACGGGATACTACGACACTCGTAGTATCCCGTAAAAGAAAAAATAATTCAAAATTATATTTTAAAACTCGTACTAGGTTTCGGTAAAATACGTGCCAAAAAGTTTTGGGTCAAGAATTGGAAGACGGAGAGAGTATCATATAGTAAGTCTTGATGGTTAAGATTTCTGAACCAAATATTCATATCTAGATTTCTATTTCGTTTGTACAATGTCTATATATATATATATATATATATATATATAAGCTTATATTTTGTGACATATATATATACATATATATGTATTGGGTTGGTTTTTGATCATAGATATAAAAGATATTTATCTTTAATATTAAAATTGGAGTAGTACTGGACTGGGAGGACTCTTCCATTTGTGGCAAGTGATACTTCTTCCCTATCCACAGTGGAATTAGTGTGTGCACCTATATATAGATTGACATCATATATCTTTCAGGTGCTTCTAGACACTATCCATACATACCATCACACACACACACATACATAACTGGACTGGATTTTTTAATACTACATCCGTCCAGTTTCATTTGACCTACATATATTCAATATATAAAGTATAAAATATACAAACGGGTCAGATGGAACGAGATTTATGAAGTATTAGGATATAGACACTCTATTATGTAGAGAGAAAAAAAAACATAGTTAATGTATAAAAGAAATACCTCATTCCTCAAAAGAAAAAAAGAAAAAGAGATATTGTAGGTGATTAGTTTATGAGGGGCAGGGGCATAGTTGAAAATAGGAGTAAAGAGGATGGGCAATTACTAAAAATGAAGGTTTATAAATAAAGTGGTTAGAGTAAGCCATATCCTTGGTTAGTGCAGCAAAACAAAAACTAAGCTACAACAAAATTAACTCTCTTCCTTAACCTTCCTCATACCATATACACATAATATATACCACTTTACTCATACCAATCCTAGTCACACACACACACACACACACTATGATGAACCCAGAATTTAATGATCATCCCCCACTCATGTCCGAGTACTATCCTGTCGGAGTTATCTCCCAGTTTGTAGCTGAACAAGGTATTCTAATTACTCCCTCCGTCTCATTTATAATGTCTCGTTTCGTATTTAGTTTCATGACGGATCCCGGGGGGACCGGAAGAGGCTCAAGCCTCCCTCCATTTTTTTTTTTTTGCCTTCTATAATTTGAATATTTTTAACAATTTTCAAATATTTGTATCGAAACAACTTTTGGCAGATATTTTAATTTAGCCTACTGGTTAATATTTTCTGGCTCCGCCACTGGTCGAGTCACTAAAATAAAAATAACTTCATGCATTTGGATATTTGCTGAAAGTATTTGGTTGGTTAAACTGTGTGTGTAGGGGCGACGGCGGAGAAGGTGAAGACGCGGAGGCGGCGTCGGAAGGGGAAAGGTGGCGGCGAGAGCGAAGGAGGGTCGATGAGGAAGAGGAAGCTGAGTGAAGAACAGTTGAGTATGCTGGAGAAATGCTTCGGGAACGAGCACAAGCTGGAGACGGAGAGGAAGGACCAGCTGGCGGCGGAGCTGGGGCTGGACCCGCGCCAGGTCGCCGTCTGGTTCCAGAACCGCCGCGCTCGCTGGAAAACCAAGAAGCTCGAGGAAGAGTTCTCCAAGCTCCGCTCCCACCATGATTCCACCGTCCTCGAGAAATGCCGCCTTCAGACTGAGGTCCTCTCTCTCTCATGATTATCCAATACCCTAGCTATTCACACAGAACACACACACACACACACGCACGTAAGTGTGTGTTTTTTGGTTTAGACGATAAGCATTGACTAAGGAGGAGGAGGAGGGTAAGGTAGGTAGGGATAGAAGAAGGAGCCATGTTTGAATAACGAATGCCAAATTGAAGAGAGAGAGAGAGAGAATAATATGTACTGCTGCGAACGTCCGTACACACACTCCACACTTGTTTAATGCACATAATGGTGGAGCAGCACATGCGCTTCCCCTCTTCCCCCCCCCCCCCCCCCCCCCCCACACACACATGAAATATAACTATAATCTATATAAAATAAATCCATATTACACATTTACGTGTCGATATTTCACTACACATGCATACGGCCACAGATCATACCCAATGTGGTCCATCCTCTCTATACATGACATGTCATGACACGACATGACACGACATGACACGAACATTTAATAATTGGAAATTAATGGTGAAATTAATATAATAAATATATATATAAATATGCAGGTATTGAAGATGAAGGAGCAGCTGGAAGAAGCGGAGAAGGAGATACAGAGACTGTCGGAGGAGCGCGGAGAGCGGGTGAGGAGCAACAGCCCGAGCTCGTCCTTATCCACGGAGGCGAACAACGTGGAGCCGCATTTCGGCGGTCATGGGTTCGGGATGGAGTATTTAGACAACGTGTTTTACGTGCCGGAGACCAATTATGCGCATGCTTATGGACCTTGGGATGATCATGTTTATTACAATGTAATGTAATGTAATGTAATGTTAATGTGCTTACTATGCATGAATGTATGCATATGTATGTATGTATGTAGTCTTCATCGAATTAGTGTAATTTGGGTTGGATTAATGTAGATAGTGAATATTGTATGTAAATTATTAGTCCTTTCTCTACTCAATTATTAGTGGGTGTTGGTGTTGGTGTAGGTGTAGGTGTAGGTGTTGCTATTCAAGCGTTTATGCTTACTTCACCATCGGTTAATATTGCAATTTTAATTAAATTTCTCCTAGGATCATCTAGCTAGGTTGTCTTGTCACGATAAATCCATTAAATTCACATTTGTAGGAAATATTCCTCTAATCGATTCACTATAGGTATCTTTATATACACTGAATGAGTGAATGAGTGACGGAGCTAGAAAAAATCGTCGACCGGACCAGACTCCTTTCAATTTTGAATTCGATATTAATTTTGCAGCGCGAGCTTTTCTACTATGATTTGCAGAAAAAATGACAATTATCAGATTATTTTTAAGAGTAAAAAAGAAAAAGAAAAAAAAACTTGTATTGATGCCACCCCAAGTTATGCTTGACTAGTGATTAATTTGAATGAGGTTTCTTGAAAATCAAGTATGGCATGATATTAGTGGATGGTCCTAAGTCTAGTATGACCTAAACAATTTAATTATTCCTACTGTTTGATGATAATGTAGTGTTTTTTTTTTTGGCCCAATAAGTCTGTGGGTCTGGCCTAATAGCCCAAAAACTACCATAGTACAATAATCAACCAATGGAAGTTTGGACTTCTCTATCATCTCTCTCAAGACTTTCATATGACTTTCTACTTTTATTGCTCAAATATCAACGTCTACTTTTCATTATATAATGACTATTATATTAACCAATAAAAGAGACACGGCATCATGATTTAACTATTGCAGATTTGACTTGAAGAGTACAATACGCCAATAACCTTCAAGTTTGGAACTTCGAGACATCCAATATCCATAATTTTATAGTGGAGTAAAGTGGACTACAATTCATGTAAATTATTTTGGACTGAATTATAAATTATTTTGATAAATAAGCATAAAATGATGAAAACAAAAAAAATAAAATTCCCACCGTCCTATAGATATATGTTTAATTTTATATAAATGGCATAGGGCAATAAGTAAAAACTAGCAAAATAATTGGTACTCAGTGATAAAATTGTTGGGAGTTGATTTCTATATGAATAAAATGTAATTTTAAAGTTTAAAAATAAGAGAATGTAATATAATATTTTTCATTTTGGGCAATAATATATATTCGGGAACGTCAAAAAAAGGAAATTTCATACACATTTGCAGAGTAGATGGAGTAATAACTAATTTTACTATGATTACAGGATGAATTAATGTTTCACTATTCACAATGAGCCCGCACTGATTTAACGATTATATTTATGAAAAAAATATCCTAAATATATAATTTAAAAAGTAAATTTAAGTATAAAACAATTAAACTTTACCAAAAAAGTCAAACCCTATTAAAAAACTAAACTCTATTTAAAAAAAAATATAAATGCTAATGTGGCATTACCACGACAATAGTGTTCGCGTTATGCTATTAGAGACATGTTCAATTGTCCACCGTGCACACTTAAGATACTCACGACTGACGTGACAATGACATATTTAAAAAAAAAACATATCATAAATATATATTTTGAAAGTAAATCATACACAAAAAAAGCTAAACTCTAGATAGAAAAATTATCTACGTGACACTCTAAATGTGATTACGGCAAACGGTAGAGCGTTTATTTATGTCTTTTATAGATGTTTTTATTAATTGTAATGTGTTTATAATTTTTATGTGTTTTCGTCGCTGACTCGGAAATTTAAAAACTTTAGGCATGCAAAATTTAAAGGGGGGAATGAAAAATTGCAATTTTAAAAAGTTATCCACAACGAAAGAAAAAAAGAAAAAAAAAATAAAATAAAGAAAATCATAAAAAGGCGGCGAAGCCATGACCATGAGTCATCGCAAACACTTGGTTGCCGCGTCATGCCTATCCACTAACTTTCCGCCAGTTGGATTCCTCTTCCCCCTCACGTGTCACCCTCCAAAACCCTACCCACCTCCCCCATTCCGCAACCGTGCTCCACCACCACCGCCACCTCCACCACTGTTAGTTAACTTCACTGCCCTCTAGTTTTTCCTTTTCCCCAATTTTTCGAATTGACTTCGTTTTACCATTGCTTGTTCCAGGTTAGTTCGTAGCAGTCGGAGTTTTCGGCTGATTTTCGGGTTTGGGTCTCTTCTTCTTCTTCTTCTTCTTCTTCTCTGTTTTGGGGTTTGCGAGTTTATTATGGAATGAAATCTGAATTCTGCTACCGTTGGATCTCAGGGAGATTCAAGGCTTTATTTTGGCGTTTTTATTGACTTGTGATAAAGAGACGACCGGAATTGAGCTCTGCGCCGGTAATTGCGAATTTTATTGGACTCCTTTTCCTTCCACCTCATACCAGGTCAGTCGTCTTTGTTATCCCTGTCTCTCTCTCTCTCTTGCTTTTTATTTTTATTTTAATTTTTAGATTCATACTTCATAAAATTCACACTTGAAGACTAATACTCTCGATTCTCCAATTTTGTCTTCGTTTTGTTCTGATTAAGTTTACTGAATAAGAGAAGGGGATTTGGTGGTCAGGAATCGGAATATGAGCATGATTTGGTGCCTCAATTTTAGATTTTCTGGCTACTTGTGAGCATTTAGTTGATTAATTTGTGCTCCAAGTGGTTGTATGTTATGATTGAATACTGCTAAGCCAACTAGTTGTAAGCTGTAATTCGATGTCTATTAGGCTTGAATCCCGGGTAGTCCTGGTAGTGAGGGGATAGTACGAAGATGTCTTCTTAATCTAGAGGTTTGTATATATCATGACAAAAATAAGAAAGCATAAAAAAAGATGTCTTCTTGGGATGCTATTAACAGTTCTATTGACGAGGCGCGAAGCTAGCCAGATGCTAAAATTGCAATTTTTTATCATGACATGCCTGAGATCAATCTGTTGGCATAACTAGTTAATAAGAAATAAAAGTTATGGAGTTAATAGCAATATTTGATCAGTCAGTTTCTATCGAATTATTCAGTTCTGATGGTACAGCTCATTATGCATATTGAGAATTATGCGCTATTAATTTGGAGATTTATAGGCTATTCTGTAACTCTGTCTTGGCATGAGGTTCATTATGAACTACTTTGATGCTTTCTCTTCACGTGTCTCATGACATGGTTTAGCTGTGGAACTGGTGGATACTTCTTCTAACCATGGTTTCGAGCTTCACTTTTGACATTTCATTGGATGCTTTTGATATATATTGAGACTCAAAATAATTTGTGGTCGCTCCACTCTGATGCGATTGATAACAGTGTTGTCCATGGCATTCTCTATGTTCACAAATTTTCCGCTTGACTACAACAATATTTCCCATCAGCTGTAACTGTTTAGTGGCTGATTGCGTATGTCTACATTATTTGGTAGGCTTATTATGTTGATATTCTATTTGGTGTCCAGTAAATTTGTTTTCACTTGGATATAATGATCTAAATATTTTCCTGTTTCACATCCACCATTTCTTCTTATGATCTTCCTCCCCCCCTCTAGCTGTTAATAGCAAGTAGCAACTATCATTTCAAATGGTTGAAGTATGTGGTAGGTATTGATACACGGTTGTAGGATTCTATCTGTTTGTGTTAAAGAAAGTGTAGGTTCATTAATGTTTATGGGATGATTGATTTAGCCAACAAACGAGCTAAATATTGTTCTGCTGTTTATTTAGTTTCTCCCATGTTTCCTTTAATGGATTCACTGCAAGATACTCTGCTCTGCGTGTAAATTGTGGACAGCTCCAGTAAATGCTAACATCATGTACATCTTCTAACTGTAGGTCAGAAGATCTTGACAGTGCTCCATGCTGTTATATGCATTTAGTACTAGTGCTCAAGCAGCTTTGCTAGATGTCCATTGCGATATCTTTTATCTATTCTATTTCTTGAAAGCCACTATGAAGACTTTTGGGGTTGACCTTCCATTAATTGCCTTCATGATGTCACCCTGTGTTGAAATGGGTTTTTGACTACTTTTACCATGATGCAATGTCACCAGGTCCTTTTTTTGATTGACAATACTAAGATACTTTAGAATAATCTCCGGATCAGAGTTAGGAATCTAGTGCACAGCCTGCTGCTGCTCTAATGGGGGCTGGGGATGAAGGCACTCCATCAAAGTCATCCAAACATCAATCATCGGCTCAGGTACTAATTTTTTCCCCTCTTTTCTACGCATGGTTTGTTAGTTAGTTTTACATTATTATCTTTGTTTTTGTTAATAATGCTTAATTAGATCTATACATTGTATCTGGCCTAAATGAATATCCATATGCTTGGTGATTGAATTTCAGGAACCGCCCGTTACACCTACAACGCCTGTGTATCCTGATTGGTCAAGTTCGATGCAGGTATATTAAATTTGTGTTGGCTTTGGGATGAAGTCTAATTATTTTTAATTTGTTTGAAGAGTATGCCTTGAATCTTATAAAGCATATTTGGAATTTTCTTCCTTCCAGGCATTTTACGGTGCTGGGGCAGCTCCACCTTTCTTTGCTTCAACTGTAGCTTCTCCCACTCCCCATCCTTACATGTGGGCAGGCCAGGTGAGAATTCTGGAATAAATATCTATCAGCACACACATGATTTATGAAAATTAATGTTGTAGGGAGTTATTTGGTTTTCTTGCAGATTCATCATCCTCATGTTTTTTTTTTCTCTAATTACTTTTCAGCATCCTATGATGCCACCTTATGGGACCCCAGTTCCATATCCAGCTTTATATCCTCCTGGGGGAATATATGCTCACCCTAATATGGCTATGGTAATCAAGAATCTTGGCCATTAGCGTCTAATACGAAGAACTCAAATACAATTTTGGGTTTTTTGTATGCATAGTGCTTGGGAATATAATTTCAGAGGAGCTGCAAAAGCTTCAACTTACCCCTTTTTCCCTTATTGCCCTTACAGACCCCAGGAGCTGTACATGGAACTGCAGAATCAGATGGGAAAGGAACTGATGCAAAGGATCGCCCGTCAAGCAAAAAAACCAAGGGGGCTGTAGCAAATCATGGCATGAGTGGTGGAAAGCCTGGTGATGGTGGAAAAACAGCCTCTGGCTCTGGAAACGATGTTACCCACAGGTGGCGTGAGACACATTTGATGCTGGAACTTTTATTATGCTTATTTTCTTCTATTTCTCGTCTTTTGACGATCAAAATCATCTAGACATTTACCCTTCGAGGTTCAGACTCTGATTGTTAAGTTTGCTCATGAGCAGTGCTGATAGCGGAAGTGAAGGTTCATCAGATGCAAGTGATGAAAACAACCAGGTGGTTTTTCCAGCCTGTTCGGGCTTTAGATTTTCTATTATATGCATATATTTTAAAGTTCAATAGCTACAAATAGTAATAACTTTCTTCGGCATATATGATAGCACTATGCATTTTTTTTATTGAAGCATGTGTTATTAAACATTTTTTAGGACTTCTCTGGATCCAAGAAAGGAAGCTTTGACCAGATGCTTGCCGAAGGTTAGGGTTCTTCGATGCCCATCAGTAGTTGCCAGCAATTTATTTGAATTGATGAGATCGTGATTTTATCTCAGGTGCAAACGCACAGAACAATGGTGTCCCAACTAATTTCCCAAATTCTGTACCTGGCAATCCTGTAGGTTCTGTTCCTGGAACTAACTTGAATATTGGCATGGATTTGTGGAGTACTACTCCTGCTGGTTCTGGGTCCATGAAACTTCGCCCAAGTTCAGCCGGTGTTGCTCAGACTGTTGCTCCATCTGGCATGATGAATGATCAATGGATTCAAGTATACATGCTTTCCTTTGAATTGTTACTCTTCTTGTTTTATTTCATTTATCTAGACCATAATATTGTTGTGACTTTGTCAGGATTCTTTATAGGTTGTTCAACGCGCACTTGCTTTTTTAGATGATTAGCTTCATACAACACCATTTGGGCACATCGTCCACTTGCTTTTTTCGATGATTAATTCATTAAAACATCTTGTGGGAACCGTATATTCAGTTTCATGCCTGCTTGGTGGGAGAACTGGGTTTGCCCTATTTGCTGACATAGTCAACTAGTTCTAAGAATTTTGATGAAAATAGTTTCAAAACTATAGCACAGGGCGTGACTCATTTGCTTAGCATGAACGAGTGAATATCTTGTGGTTCAAGCATTTTTTTCAGTTGCCTAGAACTTTGGGCTGAAACCATTTTGCGGCCACCATTTTCTGATTTTTATATGCTTATTGGCGCCTCTGGTTGCCGTTTCAGTTGTGATTTTTTTTAAATTTTATCTTCTTTGTCTTCTAACTGGCTCAATTTCCTGCCTTAAACAAAGTACCCACGATCACAAGAAAGCACTTTTGGAAAATTAAAAGTCATTCATGCTTAAAAGAATTTAAACTCATGCAGCCAGACGAGCGTGAACTCAAAAGGCAGAAGAGGAAGCAATCCAATCGAGAGTCTGCTCGAAGATCAAGATTACGTAAGCAGGTATGTCCATTTCTTTTGTACAAGGTGACCTCCTTTGCTATTGCATAATGAAAGTCCTATCATTAGCTTGAAAGTAAATTCAGAGTGAGTGGAGAGCATAAGTCAAATTGACTCGACATTTCTGACATGATTTTTGTTTTCCCGGCATGAAAAGAAAACATAGCTTCCATCACTTGGTTGAGGGATTATAAATCCGTTGCAAAATTAAATGATGTGTATATCAGTATTACATATTGAGATTAGATTTCTTGGAATTCCATGCTAGTGTCTCTTAATGTTCTGTGCATATAACTCCACGAATCCATAATTTCTGAGGTTGTGAATTGTGATGAAAAAAAGTACTATCATATTTCGAAGGTAGTTTCTAATCTGCCATCCTTTCGAAAAAAAAAGTTTCCAGTGTGCCATATATCAGTACTTCCCCTGTTCCTGAATAGTGGGCACCTTAAGTACGAGCATTCACGATCTTGTAATTCTTCAATCTACTGACTACGAAGATCATTTTCTTGCTAGGCTGAGTGTGAAGAGCTACAGCACAGGGTGGAAACATTAAATAACGAGAATCGTGGTCTCAGAGACGAGCTGCAAAGGCTTTCCGAGGAATGTGAAAAAATTACATCAGAGAATAACTCTATAAAGGTACATGCTCTTTTCCCCATTCCACTTTTTGTGTGTGTATTTTCTCTCTCGATGTAATAATAGAAATATGCAACTTCCGATGGTGGTGAAACAGGAAGAGTTAACGAAGTTGCTTGGGGAAGATGCCGTAAGTAAATTAGAAAACGGCAACTCCGATACACATGATGAAGGTAACTGTTAGAACAGGCCTTTTAGCGATAGTAGTAGATTATGAATGATTTACAAGTTGCTCAGAACTTTTTTTTTTTAGTTTAAAAGTCACGCTCTTGTGCTTTACTAATTCTCTTACTATACCTAATTCTTCTTCTTCGTCTAGTGTTGTAATATTCTTAATTTTACTTAGTTATAGCAGCTTTAAGAATTCCATTGTCGTATCTTTTCTTGCATGAAAAGTTAATCATGGACTAATTTTGTGGGTTTTTATTCTTCTTTTTCTTTTCATTTTGAGCAATGCTCTGTGTAATTCTTTCCTCTCCTGCTTTCGGAGATGTAGCATTTGTAAAATTATAATCATCACTACAAATTTGATTGCAACCACTTTAATTTTTATTTCACAATTAATATCCTTTGTATTTATAAAAATTAAGCTATCAATATGCATAGAATATAATAGCTTTTTTTTTTTTTTTTTTTTGGTGTGTTTATATTAATAAATAAGTACATAGCACGAATTTGTCTCACTATATTCTTCTTGAGCTGCCGCTCAAAGCTTCAAAGAAGACAGACCGACGTGACATGGTGTTATATTTTAAGTTGTATATTATATTCATGATGTACTTCACATTCCTAAATTTGATTTCATGATATAAAAAGTTCCGTTGATAATGAATCATTTTTAAATATGTTTAAAAATATTGTTTTCCGACACTCATTAAAATGAAATATGTACTAAAATATGTAACAATATGCTTTGTATCTTATAAAACTCTCTTTAAAAAATTTGTACTCGAAAAAATAGCTCGTTATTAACGGAATGGGACGAGACGAGAAGAGTACTTTGAAACTAGGCCCAATTATGTCATCGCGAGACGATCAACGTAGAAGTTATTATGTTTCTTTCACGGAAAGGTTGATCTTTGCTCTTTAAAATTCTGGTAAGAATCGATGGAATAATTTCACTAGATTGTTTAATAATATCTCAACACAAAAAAAGAAAAAAAGAAAAAAAGAAAAGAAAAAAAAGTAATCATAAACAATCTTTTGCGTCGTGGAATTTTATTTTATGATTTGGAATAAGAGCAATCTATCTACAGTTGAGAAGTGGAAGGAAGAGAGTACGGAATGAAAAGCTAATCATAAACATAAATTAAAAAACTACATCACGTCTTAATTAATTAAGAAGCATAAACAGGTGAGGATAAACAAGCTTCATTCAATTTCCTAACCCCCGCCCCTAATTTTCTTTCATTTGATTTGATGATTAGAGAGATCCATTAATTAATTAAGTTAATTAAAACCTCCATGCTGACGTGGCAACGAGGGGCCTGTCGTGCCAGCACAGCATCATCTCCGCCTGCCTCTTGACCACGTGGAACCCTCTGACTTGCACTCTCCGCAGCAGGCACTCCGCTTGAAACTCGGCGAATTGACTCAGCCCCACCTGCCTCAGCCCCGCCGCCACCAGCGCCTCCCTCCACGCCGTCCCCCGCCGCCCCGCCGCCTCTACCCCCTCCACTATCTTCGGGTACAGCACGAACGTCTCTATCTTCCGCATCCAGTCCGCCCCCCCACCGCCGCCGCCGTTGAAGTTGGCGGCCTCCAGCGACTCCAGTAGCGTCGAGTAGAGCTCCAGCCCGTCGATCACCGCCTGCCGGTACGACGTCGTCCCGAACCCCATCTGCCCCTCGATGTCCACGTGCACCACCACGTGCGGGGACACTCGCCGGAGGTCGTTCAGGAACCCCGTCCCCACGTGGCGGAATATTGCCGGCGAGAGGAGCACCGCCACCTTTTCGCCGTCGACGAACTTGATCGACTTGAAGGAGAGGTACTCGAAGTTGCGGATCCAGACGAAGTCGATCTCGAACCGGATGTTGAGCTCCCGGGCGAACTGGGTCAGGTTCTCCCTGATCAGCCTCGACTCGGCGGCGTACTCCTCCGGCACCAGCGCCGATATCCTGAGCGCCGGCGGCGCCGCCTTCCGCGTCTCCGCCTTGTCGGAGAGCTCCCTGATGAAGGAAGCCCAGTGGCCGCCGAGGCCGACGTCGAAGTCGATGACGTGGACGTGCATGGACCCGTCCAGCGCCTCCAGCACGGCCTGGTTCGCCGTGAAGCTCGAGAACATCGGGATCGGAGAAATACTCGAGAAGGTTTTCTGGGCCTTGATGGTTTGTATAATCTCCGACGAACTCGCCGGCTGGTGAACCGGCCGAGTCGACCCCATGAGTAGCGACTGGAGGGCTTCCTTGAAGTAGAAGGCGGCTCGCTGGAGCGGCTTCCCGGACGGCGACCGCAGCCGCTGGTTGAGCCGCGCCAGTATCACGTGGCCGAGCTGGAGCGAGTTCGTCTCGAAGCACTCAGCCAGCCGGATCAACTCGTCCACGTAGTCGAACCCCACGTTCCAGTTGCCGCCGCTGTTTAGATCGCCGTCGAAGGAGGCGGCGGCGGCGTTGCCCAGAGACGCCGCAGCGTAGGGCGGGATGTCCGAGAGGAGGCCGAAGTCCGCCGCCACGAACTGAGTGGGCTCGAAGGAGTTGACCGGAGGGAACTCGGGGAGTTGCGAGTCAGACTGGGAGCTGAGTTGAGGAAACGGCTTCGAAACCGGGTTGGGATCGTCGTGTAAACCCAAGTCTCTCATCAAAGAATCCCACTCGTCCAATTGTGGGCCGATCAGCACATGATCCTCCAGCTGGAGAGGATCGACGGTCAGGATCTGATCGGGCTTCTGATCAGCAACCGGGCTCGGGCTCCCGCGCAGCTCGAGAACGGACTTGGGCTCGTACGGCGATGAGCGGGTGGCGGCGGCGGCGGCGACGGCGACGGCGACTGGTTTAGGGCTCTGGTTATTAGCAGGAAAGGGTACTTTCATTTCTCGAAACAAAACAAGAAAGCAAAAGGGGTTGATTTCTTTCCTTGAAATATTCCAATAACCTTAGTATGAAATAAATTCGTTGGGATTTGAAGGTGAAAAATAGAAGAGAGGGGGCTTTTGTGAATGATGATTGTTGCCTTTTTTAACTTTGCGTGCATGGGAATGGAATGGTGGTGGCGGGGTCGGGTCCGGACTCGGACATGTACACAATAATATTCATAATATTTTTAATTTGTTTAACTTCAATTCAATAATATTGATGCATGTTTATTGGGATAAAAATAAAAAATAAAATGGAGGGTGGGGCCCAAATTAATAGACAATACGAGATGAGTGAGGGAGAAGATGTATTTTTTTCTTGGAAGCTTGTTTGTGAAGAGTTAGATAACATGTAACGCTTTATTTTGCTGTCCTTACTTTCTTGGATTCGCAGCTTTCCATCGTTTATTTTATTTTATTTTGCTTTTTCTACATAAATTGGTTTTTCTACTCTATACCGACTTTTCACGTTTTTCACTTCTTCGTGTTTAATTAGTGTGTTATAATTATTAATTAGTATACTAATAACTATATAATCGTTGCACAGTTTCTGGTGTCCTTCCTTAACGTCGGAGAAGAGCTATGGACGGCCTGCACGAATCGTGAAAAGTTGTTTTCTGATTTCTTCACTCGGTTATGAATCCACATTAATTAAGTACTAATTAAGAATTTTGGGGCCTAATTCCTTATTGTGACAGTTAATCCATCGAATTAATTAATTTAGTGTGTATATAAAGATGTTCAAATGCTTTTTTGGGACAATATTGAATTTTCTTTTTCTTGATTACAACGATTTTTTTTTAATACTCTGTATGTATTAGTCTTTCTTATAGTAGTAATAGATATATAGTACACTAAAATATAATACTCCTTCCATCCACTAATATATTTTAGTGTACTATATATCTTTCTTATTCTCTTAATTTGAAAAAAAATAGTAATAATAAACTCCTAAAAATTGAGGAGATTTGACATTTCTGCAAGAAATTTGTAAGTCTACTTAAAATTACATAGATATAAGAATATAGAATATGAAGAATATGGTTAGGAGATCATTTTACCTAAAGTCAAACACAAAACTTCAACTCGTGCACACGAGTATATACCTCCATTTTCGCATTTTTCTTATGCTTTGGGACTTGTTATTGAAATGAATAAATAAATAAATAAATAAATAAAGCAAACTTTTGTACTTATTTGGATGAAGTATATATGAAATGAAATTTTCCAAAAACGAACAAGTGTATAAAAATTACGTCAGAATCTGCAAAATATTAGTAATTACTCCGTACTTACTTATCAATTTTCTAATCATAATTTTTTTATCAAAAAATTAAGTGAAAACATCATTACTCTTTCATGTATGAATTGGTATTTATTTTTATTTGGATAAGAGTAGATAGTATCAATTAATAATCAAAAGATTCATTCAGTTTCCTGATACAATGAGCGAATTTGGAGAGGAATAAATCCTTTTGCATATTATTTATAACCACATTAATATTGTCTAAGATCTTGATTACATAGTACTACTATAGAAAAGGTGGAAATACTTCCTCATCGAGAATCAAAGTATATAGGAAAAGGAGTTGAAGAAGAAGCTAGTCGTCTCCATCCAATAATTTCAATGCATGTTAAGCATTAATCATCTTTAAGAAATCTTAATTTTTTTAAATTAAGGAGTTAATTACCTTGTGCCGTGATCGATATTAAAATGCATGTGACATAAGTTTTCAAGGAAATTAATATAAATTCCATGAAATTAAACAAGGTTGTAAGTTTCTATTGATAGAGATGAGAATATATATAGATAGTAGAGTAATGCTCCAATGCCCACCGTGGGCATGCTTAATATGCCCACAGATGATGTGACAATGTTTTAAATAAGGTAATTAATTTAAATGTGTACCATAAAATCTAAATCCTACCAAAAAAAATTAAACCCCAAATGAAAATGATTAACGACGTGACACTGCCATATAAGCGGTTGACACATTAAGTGTGTCCACCGTGGGTAGGAGAGCATTTCTGATAGATAGTAAATGAAGAAGATAAGATTCAAGAAGTTGATTGGACGATCAAGATGCATAGATCGACAGACAGCATCCTCAAAAATCTATCTTTGTAAGAGAAGATTTTGTTATAGATATATACTCTCTCATCATTAGGGTTCTAATATTCGAACCTGCCAATTCCACTATCACTCTACAAAATCTTTAATTACTGATTTTTTCAGCTACATGTGAAAAAAATATTTAATTTAAATCATATAAACCTTAAGTTCTCGTGCATGAATTAATTAAGTTTCCAAACATCTTAAAAATTACTAGTCTAATTAATATGTGTAATTTCGTCAATTAATCGACATGTAATAAAGATTTTGTATAATTTAAGCATTTTTCGTATTTATGTCGGTATGAACTTTTCCCTATATATACATTAGATGGGTTATGTACTTTATGTATATATATCACGCTATATATAACATGGCTTTATTAAGAATTTTTTTCTGCCACTCAGTTATACACCGCCCATAATGGTCCAAAAGTTTTCCCTAGTAAAGTTGTTACTTTTTATTGGTAATTTTTATCCTATTTGGAGTGCATTAAAATAAAGATTTGCACTAATCTTTGAGAATTTTGTGACCTCGAGTTTCACATGATTGAATATTAATTTTATCACATAATATTAATTATTTTATTTCAATCTAATTTACTCTTGAGTTTAGACTATTCAATTTACTTTCCAATTTCCATATACAGTATACATCGTTGTCTTCAAATGGTTTATTTTAACGCAATTAGTTGAATTTCTAGGTTCAATTATTTCAAAATAAATAAAGAAAAAAAATTGTCACAGACCTGATGAAAGCAACATAAGTTGAAGAATATATGCTGGTGGTGATGGTGCAGTTATAATACCAAAAGAAAATACACTCAAGATTGGGTCTTCTTCCTCTCTTCCCCCACTCCTACTTTTAATTTGTTTTTCACCTTCAACTTTTGTGGAAAAAGCATTCCCCTTTTAAAAGGTGTTTTTCGCCACTTTTCATTTTCCACCAAATTTATTTTATTTTATTTTGAGTTAATACCGATTATTAACAAGCACTCATGTCTTAATCATGCATGCACTAATGTCTTAATCGAGATTATCTATCGTGAACGTTTTCCTCTCCCATGCATACGTGGCGTGTTTTATATAAGACTTCAAATATTTAGGGAATCGGGCCAATTTTCTTTTACTCCACGTACGATTAACGTGCTTAGTCTATTTTTAACGTGGACGTCGTATCTATTATTTCATTTTTATCTTAAAAATAAATTAAATTTTAGTATTTTAATATTCATTTCATGTTAATATACACTCATATTAAGTGAGACCCAAAAAATTATTTTAATATTTACTCATTACAAAAATTAAAACTCGTATCGAAAGATTCTAATTAAGCACGTACATTTTTTGTGGACAGAAGTAGAGGAAGTACTATCGACATTAAACTGATTTGTGGTGAACTTACTTAAGTGTTCCACATTGGTAATGAGTTTGGACTACTATGATTAAATTAATCTTGTGGAGAAAGGATCTTTAGGGTGATAATTGAGTTTAGATTAAATATTTCATTAAGAAACAATTACAAAACCGTACATATCTATTAGTGGCATATTAAATTAATCTATGCATATGTGGAATCTCATGGGCTCTGTAAGATTTCTAGAAGCTTTTTACAAGACAAATAGTGATTTTATTATTACATTAATAAGATATATTTTAATGCATGCATGCAATCGGATCAACTATTACTTAAATACCCGTCTCAAATATATATATAAAAAAAATAAAATAAACAACTATACTAATAAAAATTGAAACGAGCTAATAAGCATTTACATGAACATGCATGCAAATCAATTGACCTCCTAAATGAATGCATTTAATCCATGTTAAACTTTTTCATCTGCATTTAGTTTGATCAAAATTTGGTGGATATAGAGGGTAAAGATCCCTTAAAAAAATACTCATAAAAAAGAAGAATGGGTAAAGATCCCTTTAGAAAAATACTTTAAAAAAATGAAATAAGAGAAAATAGAGTATAAGAATGAAGATGAGGGCAATTTGAAAGAAATGGACTCGTCTTTTGCTAACTTCACCTCATCAATTTTTTTTGGGTATGATAATTTTTATTGTTATTTGCGCGGTAAATATATCAATTTGACGGTAGTTTGATATTTAACACGAATTACTTGGAAAAATCACCGTACCAACAAAACGATTGTGTTTTTTTATGATATAAACGACGTCAATTTTTTACCCTTAGAAAATAAGGAGAATTATTCAAATTTTGGTTTATATCTTATTATGACTTATATATTTAGTTAACTTTTTCATTATTTAAATGTTGCCACCTAAGTACGTTCATGCCACGCTAGTTAAAATTGCTCACGTCGGCTATGATTTTTGACTGGAAGTGTTAGCCAAATCAAACTAATCGTTAGTTGATGTATTGTGAGGCTAAGTTATAAAATCATGTTAAAAATCAAACTATCATCAAAGTTGATGTATTTTTTTTCTCAATATATGAAGTTTTCATACATTCAACTCTAAATTAATCTTGTATTTAACATATTGATACACACCCGAAAAGATTCAAACTTCCGGACGAACATGTCGGAAGGAACATATATATATCTTACCGATTAAGCTACACTTCATTGCTTATTTGGCGTTATGAGATAGTCCTATCATTTTCTCGATCAAGTGGGGTTTAGGTGAGGGAGAGAATACAAAAGGAGTGTAACGATTAAAAGCATGAAGAGTTTTCTGTTACTTTATATATATAAAGTATTGAATATCTTTTTGAGCGATTTAAAGCTCAACACACTACTAGGAAAATTTATGTGTGCTTTTAAAACTTTATTCTGCATTTCCGCTGTATTACTAAGTTACGTACATTATTTATCATTTTTACATTTTTTTTTCGTTCATTTTTACGTATGCATGTACACATGCATCATCATAATTACAATTTCTCACGTAATTGAAAATTTTGTAAAATAATTATGGGTTTTTTGTTTTTTATTTTTATTCTAGGGAACACATTTATATAGTAGGGGAAAGTTGGAGCTGGGGAGAAAAGGTAAAAAAAATAAAAAAAATAGTGAAAAAGTAGGAGTTAAAAAATGTGTTTTGACATAGCCAAAGTTGTGATGGCGAAATCAATTTTACAAAAAGCGACGTTTCATTAAGCCTCAGTGCTCTCTTCGCATCTTTCTTTTCGAATATTTTTGCAAAAATCAACTCGCTTTTTAATCAACTGACGTAATGCAATTCCCCACCTTCTTAATTAAAGTTTTTTTTTTTTAATAAATCCTAAATATTTACCTTTTATATTCTTGAATATTGTACTACGTGTAATAATCTAAAATTTCCCGCTTAATTAATTAACTCGTGAATATTATAAATTAAAAAAAGGGTCATAATCAAATTGATTTGCCGGTGATTTTGTTCACATAGTAAGAGATGATTATAGGTATATAGTGTGAGCTTTTAAATAATTAAAAAAAATTATGAGACAGTAAAGTGAAGAACTTAGGAGCTAAGTTTCGTAAATATTAATACACGGGACACACACGGAAAATAAAAAATAAAAAAGAAACAAAACTTGTAGCATACAAAAGGTATAGGGCTATTTGGGGTTGAGATTCTGATTAATACAATTCGTAAAAAGGATTTATAATCCAACTCTCTAAAGCAAAGGCAAAACGTATTGTCTATAATAATTCAAGGGGAAAAAAAAACAGTGGAGGTGAATCGGCCATCAAGATATAAGTCTATTTATATACATATTTTTTATTTAGATATTTAGCTAAATGTATCTTATAATTATAATAGAGATGTGGCGAGTGTTTTGTACACGTATAAAATTTCCATGAAAATCTTAAAAGAACCGATCGATAATATCTTGAAATACAACCGATTACACCGAATATATATAAACGCTTCAATGTCCACCGTTGGCATACTTAATGTGTCTACCCGTGATGTGGCAATGTCACGTCGGCAATCTTTCCCATTAGGGTTTAGTTATTTTAGGTAGGTTTAGTTTTTTATAGTAGAATTTACTTAATATTGGTATATCTTTTATTAATTTCTTTATTTATGTCAATGCCAAGTTGCCAACGTGCCCACGGTGGGCATTGGAGTATTACTCTATATCTATATTAGTAATTGTTTGTCACATGCATACATGTACATTTACTCCTCCCGTCCCAAAGATAACGTCATGTTTCTTTTGACAATAATTTTAAGTTTTTTCGTCGAATAAATTTGGGCACGAAAATTAAGAAAATGTGTAATATTTTTCCAATTATGAATAATATAAGTATAATATTATTCATAATTGGATAAAAATTACACATTTTCTGAATTCTGGTACTTGAATAAATGGGACGAAAGAAGCATAAAATTATTGTCATAAGAAACATGACGTTATTTTTGGGACGGAGGGAGTATATAATTAGTAAAATTAATATATACTCGCATGGGCATCAAATAAAATATGGGTTATATAGATGCATGGAGGGAGGAATGAACGGTGGTCCAATTATGATTAATTGGTAAAGACGATCCTTGAATTTTTGGTACATTTAATTCGCTCCTGAAACAAATACCCTTTGATTCATTGAGATTTTTTCTTTGTGACCACTAAGATGATATGACGGTTGATTCCTCCCTTTTTCTTACACGTGGACCCATTTTTTTTTTATTTTTTTTTTCAGGAAATAAAAACAAATAACTTAGGATTCAAGCCCGACGTATATCACCCAACGTAATGTTAATGAATGTACCATCATACCCTTATATAGCTCCCACTCAAATTGTAATTTTTTTTTGTCACTCCATATTGATCTAATTGTTAGATTGAGAAAAGAGATAAAGAGAAACATAAATTTGCTTGTGTTCCCTCACAAACATGTGGCTTTATCAGCAATTTTTTTGGGCTTCACCTTCATCATCTTCATTCCAAAACAAAAGAAAAATAAATTAATTAATACTACGAATATTTTAATTATTTAAGAGAATAATTAATTACCAATTATTACGGGTGACTCCGTTAGTTTTGTGATGACCTCGATGACTTCATCGGAGATCGGAGAGTTGACGTCACTCGTGCAGTCACCACGGCTCCGAACCCGGTGCCCTGATATTTTAGATATGCAATCTGATGGATTTTTTTTATTATTTTCAAAATGATGAGATTGTGTGTTTCTTGCAAAGTCAAATATCCTCAAGACAAATTTCATAGTTTAATGAATAAACTAGAATTGTACACCCGCGATGCAGGAGTTTGATCTATAAATAATATGATAAATATTTAATGCCTATTTTTTTTTTATTTTAATTAATAATTTCTACTTTATTTCATAAAATGACGAAAGAAAAAATTATTTTTATATACATATGTACTCTTGTATGTTGTGTTATATTTGATTATATATTTATACACATTTTATATGCGTGTGTAAATTTATAGCTCATCTTCAGAAATTATTTGATTAAACATTTAAATATGGATCAACTTCATAATTATAATTTTATAAGACTCCTGACATCATTAATTGGGTTATCTAAGTTCACTATCAATTGTTGTATTATTTGTATGTGTGTAAAAATAAAAAATGAACATGCATATATATGTTTGCATGGGTGTGGGAGTGCGGGTGTGGGGGCGATACGATTCGGATATGCCGTATGCGGATAAGGATTTTTAAAAATTTTATGGTGCGATTTGTCGAGGATACGTCTATATATTTATATTTTATTATATATATCACCCATTTTATAAAAAAAAAATTATAAATTAAATACTACTCAGTTAAAATGAAGATTTCAATTAAACCCCATAAATTAAATACTATATTGATTTTGTAGTGAATTTAAATTTTAGGACAATACATATAAAAAAGTATAAAAAAAACTCAAAATATAAAATTATTTAAAAAAAATCCAAAAAAAATCCTAAACGCACCGGATTCTTACCGGATACGCGTATCCTAATTATTTATTTATTTATTATTATTATTATTTTTTAGGATTCACCAGGTGGCGAATCTCGTGCGAATCTCATGCGAATTGCACCTTCACCCGTATCCTCCACGTATCGATACTGCAATGTGTATTTTTTAGAAGAATTCCTGCATTATATATACTAATATATTTTCAATTTTCATAGCAAAGAACAAAAATATAAAATATAAAATATTACATTAGATTGAGAGATGTTGAGACAATAAAATTGAGATTCACTACTTAGTTTTAGTATTTAAATCGATTATTCAAACTTACATTTAAAAGAAACAAATAAGAAGAAATTAGTTGGTCAAATTAATATTTATACTTGAAATTTAATTAATGTGTTGAACTTTAATGAATAAAAATGAGTTTTCATAGTAATAAATGCATTAAAGAATTATATAGAAAATATCATAATATATTTTAAAATATGTATAACTTAGTTAATTATAAAAATTAAATGAGGCTCAAATATCAAAAATATTGGAGGGAAACTATCCTACTTTCTTATATTAATATAGATTTTAAAGCGCTCGACTAATTATAAAAGAGATAATCTATGCAGCTATTTTTCCAACATATTTGTATTTATAAATCTCTTTGCATATCCAAGGCGCGTAGACGTTACCAAAAATTTCGGAAATAGAATTGCTCTTCATTTTCTAAAGGTTCGTTCCACAAAACTTTCCTCATAATGGAGAGCACAAGAAGAGGGATGTCGCACATGAGGCAACACGAGATTGTGATGATAAACGATAAACAGAGCTACTATCCGCCGCCATGCTCTTGATGTAGATGTTGAAACGATCGAAGCGGCGATCGTGCATGCAAAATCTTTTGGTGAGGTCCCAGAAAGCTTTCCATCACAGGAGAGAAGCAGGCTGAGATGAGTAAGCTAGAAGAAGATCTGCGAGAAAATTCGGTTGGAGGAAGGAAGTGTTCTGCTTGAAGTAAACACTGTCTGAACAACAATCACACAATCAACAGCGAGTGAAGAAGTCATAACCGCAATAAGAAGTCCTTCTTGTTGTCTTTTTTTTTTTTTTTTTTTCCTGCTTTCTTCGAGTTCTTGATTCCTTATATGTTTTCTTTCACGCTTTGATTCATAATAATGTTTTGATGCGTATTTATACAACTATGGCTAGATCTTTCTCATGTTCTAGAGAATTATATCATTTACACTATTCTAGCTAGGACCTTTTTCTCTCTAGGTCATTCTATAATTATTTATTATATATAAGAGGATTCCGGAATATTCTACCAAGATTCGGGTGTGTAGCATAGCTCTATCAAGATTCGGGTGTGTTGCATAGCGGGGCGTGACATAGTCCTACCCATTTGTGTTTACTTAACCACTCAATTCTATCATGCTATACGGTAGTACGCACTATATCTTTCTTTCACCTTGGGATCAAGTTAATCAATAGGTTATTGTCTTTGAAATTTGCCAAATAAACTTATCTTTTCTTTCAATGAAAGTCATCATCGTTAACCTAATTGCTTATGAAATCAAATAGTTACTTCATTTTATTTTAATTTTTCGAGTGCTCATGTTCATTTCTATTGAACTAGGCTGTTCTAGCTCCTCCGTCATTTTAGTCTTTACGGAATTAGCATTTTCTTAATTTCCCTTTACGTCAAAATGGTAACTCCATACATCAATATTACCTAATAATAATTTAGTGTAGTATATATATTATGGTAATTCATCATGGGAACATTCAATTCATAAAACTACAATGCCCAAGATTTTGAAATTCATAATATAAAACATTAATTTAAATAGGTAGTTTGATATCAACAAATCAAGGTAATTAAATTTAAATCTCCAAAATTTTGCATAATTTACATAACAAACTCTAAAGGATGTTGACATTAATTTGAGAAGGAAGGTAGGTTCTAAGTTGGTCCTTTACATGAGCCCTTGCAAATATCTATGTTGACCCGAGCAATGCTCGAAAATAATGACATTCAAGATTTCATATAAATATTTTGTAGCTAATACCAAATTATATATCCATAGATTGCATTTAGAAAGGTAATATTGGAGGTTTATTTTGTAGTTTTTATTGTTGTTGTAGAGATTTTAAATCGAAATCTTAAACCTGAATGCACTTTCATTGGCTTTCTATCAATACATGCTAAATTGGGAAAAAAAACTATTCATGATTAACTCTTGGCTCTCTTTGATAAGAGAAAAGAAACGATTAAAAATAATAGTTCTCGGATTTTTATTTTAAAACTCATAACCATGAAGCGTAGAAATGTGTGCCTAAAGAATGCACCGCACCCATTTCTTGGGAGTACAGTACATGTTTATTGCCATCTGCTATAATGTTGCTTTCTTCTACGTTGATATTAGATTAAAGTGGGTTCACTTGCTTAATATTAGCAAGAAAAGGATGCTTTTTTTTTCTTTTTTTTTTCTTTTTTTTTTTTAAAATTGTTGCGTAAAGGACCTACTTGGGACTTTCAAGAGGAAGAGAAGGGGAGAGCTGCATAGATATGTTTCTAGAAATGTTGTTTGACATATATAATGCTTATATACCACATATATTTCTTATGCTTAAATCTTATTATTACAATGCAATATATAATATAATGCGGTCTCCAAATATTATTTACATCTACTTACACCAATTGCTTTAAATTGACGTAAACTAACGGCATTGCATATATATATATATTTTAATGCTGATTATTATTTATTCTGCTTATACATTTTTTTTTTAATTTTAATATTAAATACTTTTGGTTTTGAAATATATATTGCTTTTATTCGTTCCGTGTTAATTTATTTATTTATTATTACCTCTACCACTAATCTCTGCAAACGAGGCGATACATTTATGAAATTGATAATTGGTAAGAGAGAAGCCCCATTTGCATTGTAACATTTCCCAATACTTACCACCAATTGCTTGAGGTTACTCATCTTAACACTTGAAACCATCTCCGCACATTCCTGAGTAACAATAATAATCATTAATCTCAATAAATAAATCAAATTACAGTATAAAGAAACGAGGAATTGCATGCATGCTCTTGTACTATATTGCCTCCGTCCATGATCTTTAGACACAAGTGACTTTTTAATTGGTTCTGGAACTATGTAATGATAGATTTTAAAATGGATTTTGGAGTTTAGTTACGATCTTTTGACACAATTGACTTTTTAGCTGATTTTGGGCCTTTGTAATGATAGATTTAAAATGAATTTCTGGAATTTAGTTTTTTTATAATACACTATGAGTGTCGTGTTACCCTACTAAAAATTAAACTCCAGAAATTCATTTTGAAATCCAACATTATAGAGCCTCAAAACCAGCTAGAAAGTCAATTGTGTTTAAAGATAATTGACGGATAGAGTATATACCTCCGAAGAAATCTTGTACTTAACATATACTTTGACCATCTCTAGCTGTGGAAGCACAAAAGAAAACATGGTAACGGCAGATTTGATGCGATAAGGCAAGTGCGGTTTATATATTTATTGAATTTTCACCTTCTTGGCTAAGGGGATAGTTCTACTAGGAAGAAGAGAGGGTTGTTTTCTTTTACCAATATAGAGGGGAACGATATATTACATTTATATGTATTTTACAGTGTATGTCACATACCCATCGACACATTGCTCCCAATATTATCATCAAAATTTAATATGTATCTATTTCCTCTACTAATTGAATTTTGAAATAATTTTTGAATTAAATTTAGTTGATCGTTTTCTGGTGACAGTGGAATTAATATCTTTTGAAGATTGTTGCTTTGAATTTACTGGTGTATAAATCATGAAAGTATAAATATAAAAGCAAAAAACTGTACAAGAAATTGATAACAGTGATATATCAAGTTACATTAAATAAAGTTAGTAAATGTGGGAAGAATATTAAGAAAAATTGGAAAGAAATCCGACAGCACTAAATTCTAAATGACGACAATCATTATTTAAAATTTTTACTAAATTGTTCAAATTATACGTATCTTGTAAGGCTTTCAATTGACTTTTTTTTTTCTTTTTTTTTTCCGGGATTTTTTTTCAATTGCTATATACTGTAGTTTTTTTACATAAAAAAATATTACGTTAGTCTTACAAAAGTTGACTAGTAAAGTTAAAATGTTCAACATTCTTTATGTTAAATTTGGAGATTACCTCCACTCCACATATATTTTAAAATTCGAATTAAGCGTTAATGAGTTCATTATAACAGTCCGTTTCTACAAGTGTTAGTTAGGCTCTGGCTGCAACTCAAGAAGTTCTGAATCCAGCTCCATTATATACTCCCTTTTCTCAGCCCCTCTCTTTCTCTCTCTATATGTACAATATAATAGAAATTGAAACTCTTCTCTGCAAGTGGGAGTGGCGTTTTCTGGGTGAAAAGAATAGTCTTTGGGCTAGGATCATTATCTCTAGACACGGGATGCCTATATTATGCTACTCATTGTTTATAAGATTTTAATTATAACTCCATTCTTTATAGTCAATTATGGGGAATCTGGGTAGGTCTCTTTCTTGATTGCGTGAGAAATGACAACTCTCTTTCCTTTAATCGAGTGAGAAATGAGGAAAGAAGGCAAGTAAAAATTAGTTTAAAATATTGAACGAATGAGCATGTAACCAGCGGTCATATGTCACATGCATGCAAGTTAGGGATTATGAATAGTAAAGGCCGTTCATAATTATTAATACATCTCATAGATATGGAGTGAAAAATTTGAAAAGTGATAATGTTTATAATTTATGGACCTTGAACTCATAGATATGGAGAGAAAAATTTGAAAAGTGATAGTGTTTATAATTTATATATGGACATTGAACTCATAGATAGAAAATATGAAAAGTGGTAGTGTTTATAATTTATGGACCTTGAACTTGTCTTTAAATTTGCTATATGTAAGTGGACGTGTGTATTAAAAATTATGGCGAGGAAAATTTGAAAGTAGACTCTTATACTCCCTCCGTTTCACTTATAAAAGACCAATTTTTATTCATCTGAGTTTATCAAAATAATAAAGTAACCATTTATAAGTGAGTCCATTTTTTTATCAACTTTTTCTTCACACAAAAACTGACTTAATTAGTGGCTCTCAACTAGTTTCTAGAATTCTCTTCACCTTCATTTAATGGCTATTTCTAGATTTCTCTACTTCTTTCTCTTTCTCTTTCTTTACTTTTCTATCAAAATATCTTAGTTAAGTTTTAGATCCTTTTTTGGCAAAATATTTTTTGAAAATAAAGTTTAGTTAATTCTTCCAACAGAATTAACCCTCCTTTTTTAGTGCCCCAACCTCTTATTTATTTTATTTTTTTCCAATTAAGTGTCTTGTTACATTATACGGAGTACTATATAATCATTACAAATATTTTTACCTTTTCAATTATCTATATGTTATGATTGATTATGGTAATTCATCATTGGAACATCCAATTCTTAAAACCAAGATTTTAAAATTCATACTATAAAAATATAATTTGTTTAAATGGGTTGCTTGATATCAACAAATCAAAGAAATTAATTTAAACGTTTTATTACAAAAGTGAAGAGGAAAACTCCAAACTCTAAAGGATTTTGACATTAATTTAGGAAGGAATGTAGGTTCTAGGTCCTTTGCATGAGCCCTTGCAAACATCTCATCCTCAACGTTCTTAGGTTCTAAATTGATGCATGCAACCTTCGAATCACGAACAACCACCGATCTTAGGTTCTGGCACGAGCTTATCTCGAGCCACTTAAACGATGGAAACGTCTCAATAATCTCCACAGACTCGCGCTCGAGATCGAGAAATCGACACTCGTTCGAGAAAGGGACACAGTTCCTCAAAAACAGCTCTACAGCCACGCCGCTCGCATTCACTAGATGCAAGTTTAGTTCCTCGAGCACCTTCAAATTTCTGGGGAAATTCCCCTCCTTGTACGGAAAGCCGTAGCCTCCATCTTCCTCCTCGATGCACGACGAAGTCTTGATCAAGTTCAACTCTAGCTAGGGTTTTGACCTTTTTAGTGACGGCGTAGCTAAGCCAACCGTCGATCCATTCCTTTGCAATCAATGTTAACAGCGTGATTAGGCGATCAACCCATCTAATTAAGGTACTTGCTTCTATCCTCATGCTGCACTGACTCTCTGTTGCGAATTCTTCAACTTTTTTTTATTTCTTTTAATGATGCGTATAAAGATTGGATATATAGGTTAATTAATTGATTGCAAATCTTATAATAAACTTTGTGCAAATTTAATCGTATCTGCGAGAAAATAATCTATTTGCAAGCTAGTCTGTTTTTCTTTAAATCTTCTTTTAAAAGAAAATAAATTGGATTATGTTAAAAATCTTGATAAATTTTGAAAAGTTTGGGCCACTAGCTTTCATATATGGACTATTAGGCCGTTTGAGTTTTGTCGGCCCAAATAACATTTATTTTATTTTATTTAATGACACATTCGAATTCAATGATAACGTGATAAGACAAATGGAAGTTTAGGGGGAAAATATTACAAATAGTATTTATTTTGTAAATGAAAATTCAAAGAAATTATGTCCTATCCTCGTTGATGACAGATATATACAATATTCTGATAATAAGTCCACAGCATGAAATTTCTCAGAAATAGCGTCTCCTGCAATATTCCAAGTGCCAATTTCCAAAATGTTGCAGAGAATTGATAAACGTTACAAATAATAATAATAATAATTTATTATTACATCGATACTTATCAGAATACATGATCACTAATCATAATTATTGGACCCACCAACGTTCTGAATATAGCAAACATATTTAATATTGTGTGTATATTTAACATTGTGTTTCTTTTTAAATGATAGTGCATATTATTTTTATTTAGTAGTAGGATATTTCAATTTAATTTTTTTTAGAAAAGATGATATTTTTCTATTGTGTCAAAATATTGACAAGATATGCGATTATTAGGAAGAATTGGGAATCAACTATCATTTCCATATAAAAGTGCGAATTGTATACTTTAATTATAAATTTAAATTCGAATTATGGATAAATTTAATTCAAAAATGCATGCGGGGCCCACTGGCGCTTCGCCAGCGCACGTGTCCATGCAAATGCCACGTACTCCTCCCCCTTTCTATATACTGCACTCTTTCATCACGTACCTTGCCACCCTTCCCTGTGTGTGATTTCACTCTCGAGTGCGTGTAACCTCAACAAGAAAAGAAAGAAAAAAAAAGAGGAAGAATGGCGAAGAGAGAAGGCCGCACGTGCGGCGCACTAGTTCAGAGCTATCTAATTTTGCTAACGTTTTGGTTTAGTTGTTGTAGTGCGGTTGTGCATGCAGAAGGCGTGCGGGCTTCGGGCTCGGGCCCGGTTGTGAAGAAGGAAGAGAGGCGGGACGTGGTCTCCACCGAGTACGGAGAGATCTCAGCCGTCCGTATCGACGACGCCATCAACGGCTCTTATCTGATCCACTTCTTCTCCTTGGAGCCCAATTCCCTCCTCCTCCCGCTCGTTCTCAACGCCGACATGCTTTTCTACGTGCGCGCAGGTAATTAACTCCTTAATTAATTAATTAATTAATCCTAAGAAATTGTTTTAATTAAAAAAAAAATTAATGAATTAAATCTGGTTAATAGGGAGTGGGAGGCTGAGCTGGAGTGAAGGAGATGAAGTGAAGCAAGTAGATCTGAGGAGGGGAGATGTGTACAGGCTGCTGCAGGGAACTGTGTTCTACATCCTTACTGAAGCGAAGCAGGAGCAACAACAAAGGCTGAAGATCAACGCCATTTTCCCAAATTCAAACGATGACCTTCGTGTACAGTATTAATTATTTATTAATCTACCTTTTTTTAATTATTTAATTAGTTGAATGTTTGATTTGAATGCTGCGATGGTGATGCAGGAACCGGCGACGGAGCCTTACTCTAGCATTCAGGAAATGGTTCTCTCCTTCGACAAGAGAATTCTGCAGGCGACTTTCAAGGTTTTGATACTGATCTACTTATCGATCTTTATTTTTAAAAGTAAATTTAAAAAAATAATAATAATAATAATAATAATAATGATAATTGATTGGATAATTGAAAGGTACCTGAGGAAGTAATCGATGAATTGTTGGGAGGAACGAAGCCAGCAGCCATCACGAACGCAGATCAATTCTGCAGAGGCTTTCCTGAGAGAAGAAGCTGCGACCTATTACAAATGAATAAGAAGAAGGAGAAGAAGGAGAAGGAGAAGGAGAAAGAGAAAGAGAAGGAAAAGGAGAAAGAGAAGAAACACGAGAGATTGTTCAATCTGTTCGAAGAGGAGAAAGCGGTGGAGAATTGCAATGGATGGAGCACGACGGTAACAGAGAAGCAATTACCAGCATTGCAAGGCTCCAACATCGCCCTATTCATGGTGAACCTGACTGCGGTAAGTTCTAATCTACCAACTCAATTGAAATTGAATTCCGAGAATGAATTAATCAAAATTGGGGGAAAAAATTGAATGTAGGGATCGATGATGGAGCCGCACTGGAACGCCATGGACACAGAGATCGCGATTGTTCTAGAAGGACGAGGAATGGTGAGGGTTTCCGCTCCGAGCATGAGCGGTACAAAGGAAAGAGAAGAAGGGAGAAATTGGAGGTACGAGGTGGAGGAAGGGGATGTATTCGCGGTGCCGAGGTTCCACCCAACGGCAGAAATGGCGTTCAACAATGGGAGTTTCGTGTTCATGGGGTTCGGCAGGATGAGTGAGAGGAACAAGGCGCAGTTCATCGCCGGAGAAGACTCCGTGCTTCAAGTCCTTAACAGAGATGTTCTGCAAATTCTGTTCAACATTGGAAGGACGACGCTCGACCAGATCCTGGCCCCGCGCGAGGATTCGATTATCTCCGCCTGCATATCCTGCGCGGAGGAGGAGATGCGGATTATGGAGGAGGGAGGAGGAGGAGCCGCCGGCGGCCGCCATGGAGGAGAAGAGGAGAGGGGAAGGGAGGAGGAAACCGGGCGCCGCCGTGGAAGAGGAGAGGAAAGACGGGAAGAGAGAGAGGAGGAGGAGGAGAGAGAAGAGGAAAGACGGGAAAGAAGGGAAGAGAGAGAGGAGGAGGAGCGAGAAGAGGAAAGATGGGAAGAAGAAGGAGGAGAATGGGAGCCGGAGCGCCAGAATCAGCATCCTTACAAACAAGGAGGAAGAAGAATTTTGATGAGGTGGGATTGAAGAGTGTGTTTAGTTCTGGTTTTTGCCCAAATAAAACATTTATATACTGGGCCTTTATATGTAGTGGGCCAAATAATGGGACAAATAGGCCTTTTATGTGTGTTTTTAACTTTAAACAAGATTTTGGGCTTTTATTCTGTAGCATTGAGCCCAAGATAAGTACTTTGTAATTTGTCGAGCGCTTGACCCGTTGCTAAATACTCCCTTCATTTCGTCTAAATTGACACACTTCTTTTTGGCTTTTCTGACACGTTTTTCCACGCTTCTCGATGATGGGTTTTTAAATGGATTTTTGAAGAATTCTTTCTTTGACGGGATACTATAACTGTCGTAGTATCCCGTAATAGAAAGAATTCTTCAAAAATCCATTTAAAAACTCATCATCGAGAAGCGTGGAAAAACGTGCCAGAAAAGCCAAAAAGAAGTGTGTCAATTTAGATGTAGTATCCCGTAAAAGAAAGAATTCTTCAAAAATCCATTTAAAAACTCATCATCGAGAAGCGTGGAAAAACGTGCCAGAAAAGCCAAAAGAAGTGTGTTAATTTAGATGAAATGGAGGGAGTACAAGTTTGTTTAATATTTTCATACAATAGACAATAATCCCTCCGTCTCGAGGCATCAGATACTCTCTCTATCCTATTTAAATAGTCCATATTTCTATCCTATTTAAATAGTCCATATTGGTTTGTTTTATATAATAGACCACTTTCCTAAAATGGTAAAAGTCGATCTCACACAACTAAAGCAATGTGGACTATTTAAGTGGTCTATTTTGGACTATTTAAGTGGTCTATTTTATAATTTCTTATCTCTACTTGTATTGGTCTCCGTGTCAAAAATAAAAAACGAGTCTTATCTCTATTTAAGTGGGACGGAGGGAGTATATTTTATTTTGGGTTTTATTAAAATAAAAAACGAGGCATAAACGGCTGGAAAACTTGAAATGCAATATAATCAAGAAAATATGAAATCAATCAGAAGTTATAAAATTTTAAAACAAAAGTCTAGTGGAATCTGAGTTTTTTTATGTTCATTTATTGTTTCTTATTATTTATTATTCTTTATCTTTTCTTCGGTGAAGCCGCTTAGGCACTTAAATTAACTCTTAAATTAATAAGTAATCAACTGCAATTAATATTTAATGGTAGCCGGCCTCGCAGTTTACCATTTCTATATCTAATACTCCTTCCGTCCCTCATTTACTAACACTATTACTATATATGGACGTTTCCCATTTACTGAACCATTCCATTTTGGGGCGTAGATCTCACAATCACTTTAACACTTTATCACTCTACTTTTTAACACTTTAACACTTTAATACCATTAAAAAAAAATTATGTGGACCCACAATTATCTCACTTTAACAGTTTAACATATTAATTTATTAATATATCATCAAAATGCAAATCATGTGCGCATAATTTTGGTTTACTAAATGAAGTACTGAGGAGTATATTGCTTGTCCTTTGATACCTCAATTGTTTTATATCCCTTTAAAAAAAATGTTTTAAATATTAAATGTCATTTTCTATATGTCACACAATTATGGTCCTAGTTTTCTTGTCTAGGGCTCCTCCCTTTAGACCGAGTTTATCGGCAACCTTAAGAAAGTGACCGCCGACCTCCAGTGATTAAAAGAAAAGGAAAATTACAAATTTTAATTGTTGGGCGGTTCATTTGAACTCAACCTCCAACCTCCACTATTCATTGTACACCCAACCTCCACGTAGGATAAACATAATTTTTTAATGCCAAAATTCTTATGTTTTTATTTGTATCGGTTTTTATTTAATTCATTTCATGTTACATTTGTTGTAATTTATGTGTTAATTTCAGGCAGCTTACTTTAATATTAATTTATACTTTTAAAGTTTCTATATTTAATTTATACATATAATTATGTTGTATGTAAAAATTACATTTAATAATAATAAATAATGTTGTGGTTGTGCGGTTGGAATGATCACGGATAAATGTATAAAAAGAGAGTTGGTTGGTTTGGAAGGAATAGTGAATTAATAGAAGAGAGAGAAATTAATTTAATAATGTAGAGGTTGGATGGTTGGGTATAGAAAATGTTGCTGATAAATATAGTTTTATTGGATTAAGGTCGATGTACATAAAACATCTTATTAAATTAATCACTATTATGCCTCTACTTTGAACTTCATGATTGCATTAGGAAAGGTACTCACTTTTTGTCTAAGATTCACAAGTAGATTAAAAAAGAAAGTATCTGGATTGTTTTGGTCTAATAAAATTATACACTTTGTACCTATGTACTCTATAACATTAGTAATGTCTTATTTTTAATTTGGAAATATCAAGGTAAGAGCTGATTTATTGGGTGACAAGACAACCACCCCATCTCCCTTGCTTATAGTAATAAGTACATGAACCTTATCTCGCCTTTTCTGCATATTCAATGCTTACTAAACCTTATTTTTTAAAGCTACACAACTTTAATGAAATGGAACCCCACATGCATTATCATGACATTAATGTTTATTTAAACTATCTTGCATCAGTCTCCCTCAAAATTTACATCAATCAAAACTATTCCAATGGGAGTATGAGACCATCTACTCACAACCCTTTGTAATCCATAATTTCAATACAACAAATTACACTTAGATCTGGTTCATATATAGTTCTTTCTTATGCAGATATTCTTCAAAATTCTGAGCTCATACCTGAACTTTGGAGCTGGGCTGCTAACGTTTCTTGAAAAGAAAAAAAACATAATAATCCCTTCATCAGAGGTCTTTGGCCCCCTGGAATGCAAAATGGTTCGTTCCGTCGAGAACTTGAGGTATCGACAATTCGACACCATTGATGAGATTCATCTGATATCTTGGCCGCCGAATTCTCTACCATCAAAAGAAACATCGAGACCACCGTTCATTAAAACTGATAATCCACCATTGGAGCCGCCGCTGGCAGCCATCCCCAATCCAAGAAGATCAAGTGTCGTGTGCTTAGGACCAAAAACAGAAGGGGTATTCAACATCAGTTCCTTCAAACCCGACCCACTATCACAGCCTAGCCCAAGACGAAGGCCGGAATCAATGTGCTGTTGACTCCATTCTCGAGAAACACTAGGAGTCGAGGAAGAAGAAACAATCCCAAGACCTCTCAGCAACGACGCATTTGATGCTGAAGCACCCATCTCAGCAGCCTTTTGTAGCAGTGCTGTTGCGGAGAGAGAAGGCTGTGGTGGCGGAGGATACTGCCTTCGTTCTTGACCTGTAGTTCCGAAAATCGACGACCCTTGATTCAATTCAAGGCAAAGAGCCATTGGTTCTGAAGATGGATTGGAGAAGCCAGCTGTTTGAGATTGGAAGCTTCCAGAAGATGTGGATGAAGCAAACAGTGAGGCAAAGACATTACTACTAGAGCTTCCATTGCTGCTGCTGCTGCTGCAGCTGGCTGTGAAGCTTTTCATGGGAGGAGTCTCCTCTAACATTTGGGCACTATTTGGATCATGCTTCGTGCTTTCGAGCAATTCCATAACTACAACAAATTAAGAAAACTGGAAGATCAAGAACAAGAAATGAAGCAGCAAGAGAAGCTAGAACTTTTTCTCAGTAATAGTTCTATATAAAAAGCACAAGGAGGACTAATAATACTTCCCCTTCTTAATCTCACCATCAGCCTTTTCGCTTTTGGATCGTAATGCTCGTTGCTTTACATAAAGATTGCTTTTTTTAAGTATCTTAATTATAATAATTCTAGTCTCCCAACTGATTAGTCCTTGTAATATTAAAATAGTTCTTGCACGTTCAAAACCCAATCGCCCAATCCAAATCCAGAATAATATGCAGAGAGCAACAAAAACCAGTAACAGACAAAAAAGAATCCAAGATTAAAAGCCAGCAAAAGAAGAAAATATTTTTTGTTCGCATATACAGAAAAAGACAATCAGAATCTGCCAATTTAGGATTTAGCTAAGTACCAGGATTGTTTTCTGGCAAGACCAAAGATGCAGCATCAGTTGGAGAAGAATCTTCAGGTAATGAAACTTCTGATGCTAATGGCAGCTGTGGGGGCGGAGGTAATGGTGATGCGGCGGGAGATGGTGGCGACGGCGGTGAAGCTGCAGCTGCAGTTCTTGCACCGTTATCAGAACTAGGAGGTGCAGTTTCCGACTGCGGTTTCGAACGTTCCTGAGCTAAAGCATCACAAAACGCTCTGTGCGTAATGAAACTATCCTTCCTGCATTTCATTCACACCAGAAATCATAAGCAAACGATTTGGAAATTGGGAAATAAAGAGTGAATCCATTTTTTTCATACCTATTGAACAAAGTCCCACAATCACATCTGTACTCTTTGCTTCCACAAATCTTGGCATGCGCCTTCCAATCCGACTGAACCGCGTATTTCTTCGAACATTTGTCGCATTTCCACTTCTTCTCGCCGTGTTTCCTGCAGAAATGCTTCTTGATCCCAGTCAGATCGCCCAAAGCTCGGGAAGGATCGTGGTGGACGCAGCTCGCCTCGGGGCAGATGTAAACGCGCTTCTTCACATCATTGCTTGATCTCTGCTTCAGCTTCCATGGCAGATTGTGACCCCTCCGATGCAGCTGCAGATTCTGATCCCTTTGAAATCCCTTTTTGCATATCTCGCAAACGAATCTGTTTGTCGCCATTAACGTCTTCGGCGACAAAGCGATCACCTCCGAATCAGGATCTAATCCAATCACACAAAACTAAGTCCAACTCCCACGATTTCGAATCGGAAAATTTGAACCACCCACTCAAAATGAAATTAAAATTCTTACCGGGCATGCCGGGTAGATTCCGCTTCCTTTTGGGAATTTCTTTCGGCGGAGCTGCTTGATTGCCTGAAGAAGAGTCGCCGGAGACTGTGGAGTCGTTCATTTATTCTAATTTTCTGCGATTTACTAATTTGCTGCAGAATTTTGAGCTCTAAATTCTTCCCTAGTCAATCTACTGGTAAATATGTGCCCTAAAAAAGCCGGCAGCGTTAATTTTGCAAACTCTGGTGAAATGGCCGCCGAGAAATCATCTCCGACGAGCAGGAGCTGAAGAAGTGTAGTGAAGAAGCAAAATTACTGAGCTTTCTGAATTAGGTTATGGATAGAAACGGAGGAAATCAGAGGGCTCTTGAGATTTGACTAAAATTATTGAGGTAGGAATCGATGAATTTCAAATATCGGCAGTTAAACGTTCAGATTAAGCGGTGGGAGGGGGAGGCCGGAACGAAGAGCTTGATTTGTTGAACAGAAAACGCCGCCGTTCAGAGCTGCCGGCGATTGGAAGAAGCGTTGATGTTCTGAGTCGGCAGCAGAGGAGAGAGAGAGAGGGGCACAGTGACTGTGTGTGAGAAAAAGTCTTCCTTCTCTGCTTTTTTGGGGGTCTTCACAATAACTTTTAAAACTTTTTCTCCAACTTATTGTTTTCCATTATAGGGAATTTCATCCTACCATGTGATATTTCATCATTTATTAATTTTAAGGCCCGTTTGGTAGCCAGTATAACTCAGGAAAAGCCGAGATAAGAAAATTTATCTCGGTTTTTTCCGTGTTTGGTATCCGAGAAAAATAATGTCATCAGCCCGCGAAAAAGCTTGGGTCCGGACTAAATTCACTGTTACACTGGCATATACTATACCGCATCTACCCCCGGATAAGTTGTGATAAGTTTTTTATTTTCAATTTTAATTATCAATTTTTATTTTCAATTTTAATTATCAATTTTTATTTTTATTTTAATTATCAATTTTTTATTTTCAATTTTAATTATTAATTTTTATTTTTATTTGTAATTATCAATTTTTTTATTTTTTTATTTTAATTATCAATTTTTTTTATTTTAATTATCAATTTTTTATTTTCAAATTTAATTATCAATTTTTTATTTTTCTTATCCCAACTTATCTATGTTTGTACCAAACACACAATATATTTCTTATCCCAACTTATCATACTTTTTTATCCCAACTTATCACACATTTTCTTATCCGCCATTTTCTCGGTATTGCTACCAAACGAGCCCTTAGGGTGTGTTTGGTACTCATATATGATAACTAGAGATAAGAGAAAACATAGATATGGTATCATGAAGAGTGATCTAAAGAAACAACAAAAGATTGTTTGGTACATGAGACTAGTAATATAGGTTTCGATTTCTCTAGTGTTTGGTAAACAAAATAAAAGCATGATTAAAAAGCAAATTACTAAAGTACCCCTCCTGAATTTTTATTTTCCCGCTGATTTCATTAAATCATCCCTCCTCTTTTCATTTCATCATTATAACCCTAGCAAACAGAGGAGGAGCCGACGACGCAGTGCTTACGAAAATTGACAAGAAGCACCACTTCTGGCCGACGATCAGGAGGCGGCTACAGCTACAACAAGTGAAGATGGCTGGAAATCTCGAAGGTTAGCTTTGTTTTAAGTTTTTTTTCACCACATGAGATCGATTTTGTTGGTTGATTGGAATAAGTTGGGCTTCTTTGTAAAATTGTTTGAGCTTTGTTAATTCATCTTCATATAAGTTCACAGTTATGTAATCTGATTTTAATTTCTGAATAGGTAGTTAGAGATTAAGCTGTAAAACGGTAGAAGAAGTGCATGAATTATGATTCTATTTTCTGTATGAACAATGATCGATGAAGGAATACATGAAAAGATTATAATAGTAGCATCATCTCTGCATCCCTAACTAGATTTTCTTGCTAATGAATTCTTGCTTGCTGTATATGGCGCATGTTCAAGTATTCTTATATAATTTTTTGTCTGAAATGCATAATAGGTAATAATGTGATCGGAACCACAATGAAAAAAGAAGAGAAGAGGCGTTCTTGGACTGCGGAAGAAGATGAAGTGCTTCTTAAAGCGCTCAAGGAACTGGTTGTGAAGGGAGAGAAGACCGATAACTGCTTTAAGGCGGGTTATCAAAATAAACTGGAGGCTGCCATCAAGAAAGTATTTCCTAATACTAACATCAAAGCCACGCCTCATATCAACTCGAAGCTCACCGCCTGGAAAAAAACCTATTCACTACTCGTTACCATCTTGAGCCGCAGCGGAGTAGGCTTCAATTTGCATGGAAACTACCGCGTAGATTGTGATGCTGAGCAGTATGAGGCGATCTTGAAGGTACATGAATTACAATTTTGGGTTGGAATCTTCCATAATTATTTGTACCTATTTTCAGCTTCAACATTAATATATTACTCACTTCTTGCACGTATTCAGCTTGACAAAGATGCTGACAAGGTTATGGGCAAGTCATGGCCTATGTTTGATGCATGGAAAGAGGTGTTCGGGAAGGATCGTGCCACTGGAGAAGGCGCCGAGGATGTCATCGATATTGTGAATGAAATGATTGCTGAGCATGGTACAGAAGATGTACCCCTCAATCTCTCTTCATCTATTGATCTTGATAGCAGCAAGCATACTGAGGCTGGAGATGATAGTGGTTGCCAATCCTCTCTCCGTGAATGCAAAACAAAGCAAATGAAGAACAAGAAGAGAAAATGCCAAGACCAAATTCAGAATCTGACAGACATGCTCGCAGAAATGCATGATGATACAAGTGCACGTTTGCAGTCTTTGGTTAGTCGAATTGGCTATCAAATTGATTTGTGCAAAGCGAAGAAGGAAGTCTTCATCATGCTGCAGCATGTACCTGATCTCTCTCTGGACAAGCAATTCGAGGTTGGTGAGTACCTAGTGCAGAATCCGAGTCTTCTTGAGTACTTCATGGGGCTCCCGGAGTCGGCAAGGCCAGAGTACGTCTACCGGTTGCTTAACCTGAAGAAGTAGAGGTCACCGGTGAACGTGGCCTTTTTGTGCAAAGCGAAGATGATTTTGTTGTTTGGGGGCAGCTTGTTTCACCACAGGTTCAACAGTTCTTTTGCATCTATACCTCAAAACAATTCTCAGTTCTTCGATTTTGATTGATGTGTATATGTTTTTTTACATGCGCTGCATGCGTTTGGATAGTGGAATTGTGCATGCATGCGTTTGGATAGTGGAATTGTGCATGCATGAGTTGATTGATGAAGCTAGAAAAGGAGATTCCTTCATTAGTAGAAATATTAGTAGTCATCTATATTTCTTGGCCATCATATGATATAGATGTTCGAAATTAGTAGAAATATTAATTCCAAATCGATTCACACATTACACAAAGTCTTGATAAAATACTACTAATAAACAATATAAGTCATTCGAGGTCATTTTTCTAGCTTCTTAAGACAATTTCCTAATAACAACACCTAGGAGAAAGATCACAACTCCCATGAAGATGTAGGCGATAATTTTTTCATTATCGTTAACAAGGCGATCCGCAGCGGTAGCATCACGCACACTGGCGACTCCAGCTAAGTGCAATGGGGGTACAGCTGTACCCCCCAAAAAAAAAAAAAAATTTACTAGTATTGTTATATATATATTCATTTTAAGTAATTAGAAGGAAAATTCAAAATAAGTTGTAAAATAGGATGAGAAATCAATTTTTAAATGCTTATTTTGTCACTTATATTGAAAGATGTGTGTTTTTATGAGATTCTAATGACGATGTTGCCGATCGCTTTGAAAAAATGAAGTATCGTCGAAAAATAAATTATATCTTGCACCCCCGAAGTATAATTCCTGGAGTCGCTACTGATCACGCACTACATTAGTAGTGCGTGTCACATTTGACGCGTATGAGACTTCTTGATCGTCGAGTGGTTGGTTTGGGGGAAATTCATTACACCATATGAATGCTTTAGGGTGTTTGATCCTCGTTGTGCACTTGTAGTACCACCTTCCAGCATTTTCTGCGTCCGGACCAGCTTGTTTCAAAACCATCAAGCCATATCCATGCAAGCAATGGGGAATGTTTGCCTCGTATTGCTTCTCTGCGTCACTTGCTGCAAATTAAAAAAAAACAATGGTACTACTTTTTCATTATAACAATTCCTATTTATTTAAATTCAGGAGTTGATGTCAAAAAAACATTGAAAATATAGAAATGAATTCCTTTTTCGACCACATTAAACTCCTAATAAATTCATGCCATATACAAACAAATTCCACCATGAATTCAACTACTAATCAATTCATGCCACATACGCAATGAAATCTCAGTTTCAATTGAACTCCTAAAAAACAATAACTTCTAACAAATACAGATTGAATGTGTTCCAATCACCAAATAAAAAAAACAAATTCGAATAACAAGTAAAATGATATTGTTTATAAAAAAATCATTCTAGTCCTGCTTCCCACATGGTATGTGCTAGGGTGTTTCTCTTTTCATTCCAAATCAATGTCGATTGTATTCCGTCAACAAAAGAGACATCTTCGGCTTCTTCTTCAACATGGGCATCTTCCCCATCATCTTCCATCATCACCACAATTGGATCAACTTCGACAACACTTCGGATGAAGTTGTGTAATAGGAAACAAGTTGTGATCATTCGCACTTGGACCTTAATAGGATAATAAGAAGCACTACGTAGAATTCCCCACCGCATTTTCATGATTCCGAAAGCACGCTCGATGACATTACGAGCTTTAGAGTGCCTCAAATTAAACAATTCTTGCGCATTCTGAGGTGTTGCAGTACCATGACCCCATTCTTTCAAATGATATCTGACACTTCTGTACGGGGTAAGGAATCCTTCGCTATTTGCATAACCGTTGTCACACAAATAATAGTTGCCTACCAACAAAAACAATTAGAAAGGTAATGGTTTAGTGGCTTATCCTTCATTATTAAAATGCTTATAAATATTATTTACACTAGGTTGGAGGTAAAACTAAACCTTGAGGCACTTTGAGTCCATGTGTTCTGTTAACTGCATCTCTTAAGATCCTAGAGTCGGCCGCAGAACCTTCCCAGCCAGGTAAAACATAAACAAACCTCAACTTCCTATCACAAACTGCCAATGTATTTGTCGAAATATCACCTTTCCTTGACCTGTATCTAGGCTTTTCCGAACTACACACTTTCACATTAATATATGTGCCATCTAAAGCCCCTAAGCAACCCTACATATATATTAAAGAGCTGAATTATGCATCAAACTCACATGAAGGAACAAGGATAAATTCTTTGATCTGAATTATATTTACCTGAAACCATTTCCATCTTTGATCTGCACAGTTATCAGCAACGGGTTCTGGCTTCACAAGAAGTATGGAGTGAAGTTTCAAAACAGATTTGAGCACTTTGTGGAGATAGGAGGAGACTGTTTGCCCACTTCTCCAGTAATCAAATCCGATTATCCTATTTTTCTTATGGTGAGCTAAGATGCCTAAGAAAGTTGCTACTTGTTCTTCAACAGAAACATATTTTTCATCCTCTAACCCTCCTAGTTGTTTCAATATCAAACTAAGTCTTCCGAATGTATTTCGGTCCATGCGAAGATTAGAAATGCAGTCAACATCATTAATTCCTATCATCCTATTTAAATGATGTACTTGTGAAGGGATCCTATTTATCAGAGAATAAGATTTTGGACCCTCAATACGTTTTCTCTTACGGCTGTGTATGCTAAGTATGAGTTGGACAATAATTGTAATATTTCGCATATATGATTGAATAATCTCCTCTACAACTAAGTAGATGGCAACTAATTCTTCGTTATCTTCTGCGAAATCTGGAATCATATACATGGACAAATTATTTAGTGATGGAGGCGGCTTTATGAATATCAAGTACATAATGGGCTGAGGAGATTTTTTTGGGTTTTTATTTCAGAAATCAACACAAAAATTCTACTCTGTTTTAATGAACATAACAGCTCCACTTCAAGAGATTATCAGATATTAAAATAACACTGATTACGAAAATTAAGATATAAATAAATTATACAACAAAATTATGTCCAGCAATAGAAGCCGCATACCCAATATGAACAAAATTGATTCCAGCAGTAGGCTACTTGATATAAAAATAAAATATATGATATCAGTTCACATGTATCTAAATCGAAAACTTACCCATTCTTCACCTTCCCTTTTGTTCAGATTTTCTCCTCAATAAAATTGCTGCAACTCTCAAATAAATCCGAACATCAGTAATTGGAAATCTGAAACCCAACGGATTTCAGAACAAGCAAATAAAAAGAAGGTTTGAGCTCTGCATACCTGAGTTAATCCAATCTTGAATTCGATGTTGCAGCCCTAACGCTTCTTCTGCGGAGTTCTGAGAAATCGATTAATGGAGACCGCGTAAATTGGATGGAGGGGTTTTTAATTTTTTTTGCCAGCTCAGCAAGGAGGTCAAATTTGATATTTTACACTCTTATATTGGGCTACTGTTCAAATCCTCATTAGTAATACCATCCCTAAGGTCCGTTTCATGTCATGCCTTAGCACAGTAAAACGAGCTCGGGCCTGACTCTAGGAATGGGCCTCCGACAAATCTAATTTATGATACCAAATAACTATATAACCCCATATAAGGAGGCTAATCTATAGATAAAAAGGCTACCAAACACACCCTTATTATAAATGCAATCTAATACTACTACAGTTTGTTTCAAAAAATAGTACTCCCTGATCATCGAGATATTTTGAAACATAATTGAGACCCTCGAAAACGCTTACCACAATACTGAAAAAAAATGTATCAACTTGAAAAGACCGGATGGAGTTAACGAAAGGAAACATTTGCATCAGCCCGAATTCACATTGAGATCTATTGAATATTTTTATGAGACTTTCTTTTTGGGTTGTGGGCCAAGTGGATTAATTGTGTCAAATTATATACGGAATATTTTGCTTTCAAAAAATTTGGCCGCACCGTGTGGCCGGACTGATACAAGTCTTTGTTTAAAACGAAATGATACCTTCATCCCCCTCATTAGTTTCATTTGCTTTATTGATTTTTCGGCACGCTTCTATGGAAACCTAGTACGAGTTTTACAATATAATTTTGAAGTATTTTTTTTTACGAAATACTACGAGTATCATAGTATCCTGTAAAAGAAAAAATACTTCAAGATTAAGATAATATGAAACGAGTGCCGAAAAATTAAAAGTCAAAGTGAGACTAATATGATGAGATGACGATAGTATATGTATATATACATTAGCCTCCGTTTACAAAGAAATAGAATTACGCTGTCGGAAGGTTTGAAAAAATATACACATAATAGTATTAATTTATTAGATACATATTGTAACTTGGGGTTCATATCTTAGAACTTAGATGTAGATCATTCACATTTCCATTTGAATTTGTATGGTATTTTATATTATATTAGGGTTTTTTTATTCATTATTTCATTTATCATTTTAATTGTCGAAGTTTTTATTTAAATATATTTTTTGTCTCAATTTACGGGATAGACTTGTTTAATTAATTTATATATATATGTGATTTCTTTATATATTATGGAATTGTTTTTCATAAATAGGGAGTACAAAATTGGCGTTCGTTTTTTCATAATCAACATAATTTCACTTTATATGTACTTTCTTTCAGATGAATTATTGAAGGCATTCAAATAAAATATAAATTAGAATTTTCCCAAATATTACTCAACTCTAAATTAAGAACCTACAAAGTTGTTGATAGATAGTGTGCAAAATTATCATAAATATGATAGTTTTTTTTTTATATATTGTTGGAAACCGTAGTCGCTACTTTCGGTGCGCATTGGAAAAATTTATGCCTCATACAATAACTTACAAATCACACAAAAAAAGTAAACCATACTTGAAAAACATGTGTAACATGTTCAGAATCATAAAAATTAGTGAAATTTGAACCCATAATTATACAGAGATGGTAAAATTTGGTCTCACCCCATTATTAAGGCCGAATTGTACTACAAAAATACTCCTTCCGTCTCCTAATAAAAGTCCTCACTCATCTAATGATTGGGGACTTTTATTAAGGGAGGGAGGGAGTAGGTTCTTTTAAACTCGGCCTTACAACTTTGACGGTCAATCCTTTCTCAAAATCGTTTAACCCGTAATTGTACGTTTATTCACACCAACGTACAGAACTGAGTGGAAAAGAAATTAATCAAAAGAGTAAATACGTACTCCTTTCTTTTCTTAGTAGAGCATGATACATATTTATGAAGATTTAATATATTATTTATGATTAGTGATATGGTTCTAAATTAAGCCGAATTCAGCTTCCATGAAATGTCACATTTTATTGGCAACATTATTTATTAATAAATGCAATTCTCCACCAATCAATTATGCGAGACCACATAACATGGAATGAAGATAGTGTATTTACCACATGTAATGATGAATATGCATATTCTCATAACACGTCCCCTCATATATTAATATACCTAAAATAGAAATATAAACTATAGTGAAATTCTTCTAGATTTGTTTGTACCGAGTACAACTTTTTAGTTACGCCAAATTAATCAAGACATAAACAAAGCAGTTCGTATTCTCTATTGTCTAACAGTGTGACATCTTCTGTTGTAATTGACATATGTTCACTGTCCATAATATTACCAAAACCATTCATTTTTTTTATTATGGAAAATTTTAATTATTGATGGTTTTGGTAATATTATGAACACATGATAATTATCTAACGATGCAATAGAATATATCACATCATTAGGCAATAATGCAATAGAGAATCCGAGTCCCAAACAAAGTGGCATCAAATTTAAAATGATTTGTTTAATTTGTTCACTATTAATGTAACAAATACCATATGACTTTCAATGTCTCAAATTTTGTGTCACAACCGTAGTATAAATATTAATTTCTATTAATTTTATATATTTTCTTAACAACTTATGATTAATTTAATTTTATAATTACTTTTCTAAAGTTCATTCATTCAATTAGGGTTTATAATTATTTTTTAGTATTTAATTTAATTTTATTAACTAAAATAGAGTTGATAAATCCAAAATCAGGTATCGTATATAATTTTCTAAAATTTCAAATATTTAGTTATCATGTTTATATTATGATTTATTATAATTTAACATTTTTATTTTTTAATAAAAAAATTATACTCTCCGTCCTCCAAATAAGCATGATTTGACTTTTTCAACGCATTTCAATGTGCCGAAAAATAAATGTTAAATTAAAATTTGAATCTCACTTGATATATTATTCTACTTAATATAATGTACAATATATTACATCAAGTGAGACTCAAATTTTATGTTAATATTAATTTTTAAAATGCATGTAAAAAGTCAAACCATACCAATTTGAAGGACAGAAAGAATATAAAATTAATAAAAAAATAATATTTGAAACATAATTGAGACACAAAAATTAGGATAGAAGATCATATCTGAACAAATACGACGCCTTTTATTTTCTTTTTTATATATTCAAAACCTGATGCTATTATGCTAATTACCACAATTAAAACACGATGTATAAGGAAATTACACTTGCTGAAGAAGCACTATCACTACATAAATATTCAACCAAAACTATTAAATTGTTAATGCATCTGTCCCTATCAAAACAACATCATAAGCCAACTAATTAAGATGTTTTATTATTATCAAATGTAAGTTAAGATGTTTTAAAATTAGTTATCACCTCATTACATCATCTGAAAATTAAGATGTTTTAAAAAATGATCATCTCATTACATCATCTGCTTCATCTTCTACTACTTAAACACAAATAAACAATTTATGTACACCACAATAGTCCATGTATGCTTCCACTAAACTAAACAAAACAACTTCTAATTATTTATAGAATTGACTAATCCCAACAGGATATATATATATAAATTACGAGTAAAGATACATATCTTAAATATTTAATCACTTCTTCTCGCCGCCCTCTCCGACGTCGACGGGCGTCGAGTTGACCGGAGTGAAGCTTCGACTCCACCTCCATTTCTGCAGAGAAAGAAAGATATGGAAGCCACTAATAGCAAATGCATCAAGACAAAACCTTTGATCATAGCCAAAACTGGATTCATAAGTCACTAGCTTCTTCTCATTTCTTGGCTACCGTATTCTCTTCCATCGAACGGTGCAGAAATGTCGAGCCCACCGTTGATGGAACTCACCAAGGCTGAAAACCCGCCACTCGAGCCACCACTAGCAGCCATTCCGAGACCAAGAAGGTCCAGTGTAGTGTGCTTAGGCCCGAAAACTGATGGAGTTCCAAGCATCAACTCCTTCAAGCCCGACCCACTATCACAGCCCAGCCCTAGACCAAGCCCATCGGGCTCAATTTTCTGCTGCCTCCATTCTTCAGTCACATTTGAAGATGATGAAGACGAAACTATCCCTAAACCCCTCAGAAGTGAAGCGTTTGATGCAGCAGCGCCGATTTGAGCTGCTTTCTGTAGCAATGCAGTTGCTGAGAGAGCTGGCTGTGGTGGTGGAGGATACTGCCTTCGTTCTTGCCCTGCTTTTCCGAAGATCGATGATCCCTGATCCACAGAAAGGCAGAGAGCTATAGGTTCTAAAGATGAAGAAGGGGCAATATTAGGTGTGTAGTCCGGACGAGAAATTGCTTGTAATAAATCGGTGAACCCGGTCGTTTGAGGCGGAAGGCTTGCTGAAGACGTGGACGAGGCAAATATGGTGGCGAATATATTACTACTCGAGCTTCCACTGCTGCCAGAGCCACTGCTGCTGCTGCAGCTCGAAGCCAAGTTCGCAAGACTCGGCTGCTCTTCCAGAATATGACTGGTAGTCGGATTCGTGTTCGTGTTGGAGCTTTCGAGCAACTCCGAAACTATTAACATATCAAGAAACAAGCAGAAGATGCTCATTTCACTAAAAGATTGCAACTTCAACTCACTTGTAGAAAACATTATGTTTTTATGCATTTAGCTTCTATAAATATATATAGTTATTGGATTTTCTCTGAATTAGATTATGCAGAAAACAACAGAAACCAATAACAGACAAAAATTCAAGCTCAAAAAACAGGTAGACAACAAATGTAATTGTTTTTTTGTCCTAATTAAGCATTTAAAGAAAAGGACAAATCCAAGTCCTATGAAAGTACCATTATTGTTGCTATTATCAACATCAGCTGGAGGAGGAGTTTCTTCGGGTGCAGGGGATTGTCGGGGCGGTGGCGGCGCCAGTGATGCCCTACCTTCAAGATCTTGACCTGCATCACCAGCTGAGGGCGGAGCTTTCGCACTTTCATCAGCCAAAGCATCACAGAATGCTCTGTGCGTTATGTAACTATCTCTTCTGCAATCAAGATCAAGATCAAAACCAAAACGATGAATTCAACAGCAATGGGTGATGTTAATGGAGGTTGAGAGCAAGTCCCCACCTGGAGAAGACGGTGCCGCACTGGCATCTGTACTCTCGAGTCCCGCAAATCTTGGAATGCGCCTTCCAGTCGGAGTGGACGGCGTATTTCTTGGAGCACTTGTCGCATTTCCACTTCTTCTCGCCGTGTTTCCGGCAGAAGTGCTTCTTGATCCCGGTGAGGTCGCCGAGCGCCCGCGACGGCTCGTGGTGGACGCAGCTCGGCTCGGGACAGACGTACACCCGCTTCTTCACGTCCTTGCTCGACCGCTGCCGGAGCTTCCACGGCAGGTTATGGCCCCTCCGGTGCAGCTGCAGATTCTGATCCCTCTGAAACCCCTTGTTGCAGATTTCGCACACGAATCTGTTCGTCGCCATCAGCGTCTTCGGCGACAGGGCAATCACCTCCGAATCAGGATCTGATCCAATCACAACCCCCAAAATAGGCAAAATTCCCTCAATTAATCACCCATTTTCGATATTTTCAACTCAACGATTTATAAAATAAAATAAAAAAAGAAAAAAAAGAAAAAAGAAAAGAAGAAAGAGTTCATTTTCTACTCACCAGGCATCCCGGGGAGATTCCGCTTCTTCTTCGCCGTTGGTATAGGAGGAGGCGCTTGATTTCCCGGCGAAGAGTCGCCGGAAGCTGTGGAATCATTCATGGCGGAAATTCGAGCCCTCCCAAAATTTTTCCTAATTGCTTACAAAAGCTACATAAATAAAATTCTGCAAACTCAGGTCAAAAATGACCCCTCGCCGCCGGCGGAGATGAGTGTGAAAGGAGTGAAAATCGGAAAGTCTACTGAAATACTAAATCGAGGACAAAAACCATTTGAATTATGGGTTTTGACCGAAATTATTGAGGCTGAAAATCTACCTACGCAAGGTGTGATGTTTTTCAAACTTTAGATGGCGCAGTATGAAAGCTGTTTCAGAACCACGGCGAGCAGAGGAACAATGGCTCCGGAAGGTCGGCGGCGGGGAAGAGAAGTAGAGAGAGAAAATTTAGAGAGGAGAGAGAAAGAGAGATACAGTGAGTGTGTTTTTTGCAAAAGTCTTCGTTGTTGCCTTTTTGGTCTTCATAACCCACTTTTAACTCTTTAGAGCTTATTTGCTTTCATTTTTCTATTTTAGGATTTTTTTAGCATTCAAAGCCCTTGTAGTTTGAGGTTTTGCAAACATGTTCTTTATTAGGAAAAAAAATGTTTAAAATATTGTTTTTTTTTTAGATAAAGAGTAAAAAATATTGGGTTTTTTTAGAAGCTAATGTAAATTCTAGATTTTTTTTTTTTTTTTTAATTGTTTCTAGCAAGTTTTTCTTTCTTTTCTCAAAGAAACCCACACAAAGAAGACACCATTTGTCTTTATATGCATTCTAAAATGTTGCTAGTTTGTCAAGTTATGTTTGTGTACTTTTCAACAATTAAGTAAAATATCTATGATTTTTTGAATTTTCTTATATTTTAGAAATAAAAGAAAATAATGTGTTACCTTAAAATTAAATGAATCAAAATCGCTCCCCTTATCAATTGTCGGTACACTTAACATGCTCATCGTTGATGAAGTAGTGTTACGTCGACAATTTTCTTTTTTTTTTAATTTGTAGAGTTTAATATTTTTTCGTAGGGTGCATGTATTCATATTATCTTCTTTAATTATTGCATTATCACGATATTTGTAGGCATATAAAATATGTCCACAACGAACATTGGAGCATTGTTCTTAAATGAATACCGAATCATAAAACTTTTATTTATGTGACACTGAGTCCTCATACTTTTATTTGCACTTTCTTTAGGGCCTTTTAAACAATTTTTTAACATGCTCGGATCATTGTCATCAAAAGTGAATAAAAAAGGCAAATTTTATTAAAGTTGAAAGTATATACTTTGGAAAAGATAAAAAAAAAAAAATATATATATATATATATATATATATTTTTATTTTTATTTTTATCAGACAAACACAACACACTCACACACACGCACACGGGGTGACTCGAATTCCCAACCTTTTGAATCAGAGAAAAAATGTCTTACTAACTGAACTGTGTTTTGTTATCCAAAGATGTAATTTGTTAAGAGAAGGCATTATATTATTTTAATCCTGCAGGTGATTTTCCCTCCAAATTATAATAGTTTTCACTAAACAAGATTATGAGACCTTAATTATGATTAATAGCAAATAATTGTTGGTTAATGATACCGGAGAGGCCGACGAGTCGATGAGTTACTTTGAAAGTGACCTATGCATTTAATTCGCCATTCACATTCATATCTGATAGGATAGGCCCAATGGCCCAGACCAGCTCGGCCCATCCAAAGGGAGGCCCAATAACACAAAGTCAACAAAGATCAGTCACCCCACGATTTCTCAACCACTGCACAGGCGGACGTGTGAGAGCAGCAACATCCATGATTTCTCAACCACTGCACAGGCGGACGTGCGAGAGCAGCAACATCCATGATCTCTCAACCACCCTTGACCGAAACTATCTATAAATAAGAGTCATTTTGTAGGAGGGGGGGGTCGGCACTGTACTATTTAGAAAAGATATTTGAATATACACATTCTCTTTCTCCTCCGTGGATGTAGATCGACCCAAAAGATCGAACCACGTAAATCCTTGTGTTCCCAGTCTTCTACAAATCTCACCATCACTAAAATACTCTAAAATCGACGATCGATCAATATCTACTGTCGAATTCAATAATATTTAAATATAAAAAAATCTTCATAAACCATATAGCAACACTTAGCAAACATATTAGCAAATAAAGTCGAAATTAATTAGTAAGTTATTTATTTTTTTAAATCATTTTTTGTGCGTGTGGATTTCGTTAAAATGTCATTAGAAATGTTTGTGTCCAAACTATACGATTTAATAAATTTCGAAAATTTGTGAGAAAATATACATATGTTTCAAATTATTTATATTTAAATAATATGGTATATATCTAAAACATAATACGTCATTTATTAACCTTTCAAAAATAATAATAATACGTCATTTATTAATTAGTGATAAATATATAGATAAGCATGCGACGTACGATTTCACAATCATATATGGTGGGGGGGGGGGGGGGGGTAATATAGTTAGGTGAGAAGCCAGGATTTGACATAATGGAGCCAATTGTCAAAATTCTACATTATTAAAAGTATCTACTCTCTTTCCCCTCTAAAATATCTACTCTATTTTCGCATTAATTCTAGATGTTTTACTTTTGCTGCACTAAAAAAAAACCATTTAATATCGAAAATGTGTTGTTCTAAAAGTTAGAATGTCTACTTCTCACAAAATTAATTTATAAGTGAATGCATACTACAATAATTTGCATTTGGCCATGCACACGAACATTTACGTGATAGAAGCATAAAGAGATGAAAATTAGTAGTAAAAAAACTAATCTCGCCTCCGTCCAAAATAAACATAACTCAGTTTAAAAAGATTATACTTCAAAACTTCACTCTAAAAGCTCGTCAATATAAAGTATTAAAATTAGCATGAGAAAAACGAAAACTTGTTTTTCTTGAACGAAAGTAATACTAGTATATAATTTCGCGTAGATTCTATATATATACCCATAAATAACTCGATAAACATCATTTATGAGCTGCTGAGCACATAGATAACACACACATACATATAAAAATTATTAATCTAAATTATCAAGAGAGTTGGAAACCTTTCTCTTTCCTACTTTTGGAATTACGAAATAAGAACACTTAGGCAGAAGAAAGATGACAAAATAGAAACGAACAAATAATCTTTTGGAGATAGGGGTTGTGTCTTTTGTCCCATTTACAAATTTGTCTTCTTGTTTTCGTTGTTTCTTAGTTGTCTGAGAATTGAATGTCCTCATACTAATACAGTAATACTACGTTAGTACGTAGTTTTTTTAGATAATAATAATATACCTACTACTATGTTAGTTGACTTTGCACAGTATTTGTACATTACAAATTACAGCAAAACTTTGCAAGTCTTTCTTACATAAATCCATACAAACTAATCACTTTTATTATTGCCATTTTTAATTATTTTATGACTTTATTTCTATTGTACTATCCTTAAACCGAAAAGGAAATAAAAATAAAGCAATAAATAAAAAAAACAATTAAATACTCAATTCGGCTTAGAATTTATGAGACATTTTATACTGATATGTGGTGTAAAAATTCTTGAGACGGAGGTAGTATTAATTACTACCTCTGTTATTTTTAACTTGTCTTGTTTTATTAATTTATATCACTCTGTAAACACAAATTTATGTATTTGGTACTCCTTAATCTCTTTGAATTTGATATTTGGATTTCGTAACGTTAATCCGAAGGGCTTTGGCCTTGTTTTCGGATCAAACGTCGTTTTGAGAAGACTTCGGCGAGAAACGCACTGATTTGGAAGACTTCCGGATTGAATGCAGATTTGAGACGATTTCGGCGAAGAACGCGATGATCCACACATGATCTACACGAATGACACCTTGAATATTATGGAGAATTCGTAGAGAATTTGTATTATTCTATTTTGAGTTCTCCAATATATTTGAAAATAATAGAGAATTCGTACAGAATTTGTATTCTTCTCTTTTGAGCTCTCTAATATATTTTCTTGGTGTAAAAGTAGCAGACTTGGTGAGTTTTTGGGCTCCATATTGGGCCTAGGGTTGAGATGGCGCAATTTGATTGGCTCCTTCAGTTTTATTCATTTACTGCACAAATTTGACATGTGACAACTTCTTATTGACTGAAAATTCCACATGTATAAATATTAATTATATATCTATTTAATATTGGAATTATATTTAATTTAATCCTAAAAATATAAATAGAAAATATAATTGAATATTTAATTACTTATTTCCATGTGGCATAATTGAATATAATTTTATATGTCTACACACTCATATATTCAACAAACGAGATAAATTAAAAATAATGAAGAGAATAGTAGTACAAGAAAAGAAGAGATTGAGATTGCATATGATATGTGGATAGATACATCAATATCAATATATATTGTGTAAATAAATAAAAATATATTTCGTGCACGGAAGTAAGACCACACCACTGCACGTGAGTGAGGCCTGTAAGGCTTGATAGGAACACACTCAGAATTCACCACACAAAATTATATAAATAAATAAATAATGCTTCTTCAACTGCCATTACTCCACTCTCTGCTGCTTCATTATCATCACATTCAATCATCAATATTTGTTCATAGATATCAAATCTTTTATTTCAGATACTACTCATTGCTTTTCTTTTTTCAATAGGGTTAAATGCACCAACTTTTATGACTATTCAATTTTTATTTTTAACAAAAATATTTCAAAAAAAAAAAAAACATCAACTTTGATGATTATTCAATTATAACAGTGACAAATATAATTTTGGATGATGCTATTCGGTCATAATGTGGCCGGCCATAATTTTAATTTTTTTTTTTAACATGTAATAATTTATATATTTATGTCAAACTTTTTTTAGATTATAAGAAAACTCAAAAGAGATTTTTCGTATAATTTATATATTTTTTTAAAATTAACCCTTTAATTATTTGATAATTTTGATTATTTTAAAGAATTTGCTACTTTTTATGTTTAAAAAAAAAGAAAAATATGTAATTTTGGGGGGGGGGAACTTTTTTTGAAATTCAAATATAAAAGTAATTAATTATATTAAATTATTTATTATTTTTAAAATGACACATTATGAAAAAAGTCATTGTGTGGCCGGCCACATTATGGCCAAATATCATTATTGTATAATTTTTACACAATTTAACACATACAGGTGACAATATAAATTCCACCCAACAATCCACATTGGTAAATTAAACGGCGATGCTTAAAATGAATCTGAAAAAACTGTCGTAAATTATCTTACACACGTGTATCGTATTAAAGCGATTTGGGCAAAAATCAGACTTGTGCCAACATTGAACAAAGATCAAAGTTGGTAAAATTTTCCGAATTTTTGAAAGATTGTATTAGAAATGAAAATGAGCATAAAGTTGGTGTATTTTGCAGCACTTGACCCTTTTCAACAGGAATTGTTTATGCTATTAATATGCATAATACTTCATATTGAAATGTAAAACAGACTATGGCATTCAGATATAACGAAGAAAACAAACAGAATATGGCACACATTTGAAAACATAATAGATGCTTGCAGAATATGAATACATAGAAAAAAAACTAGATGCATTATTCTTGTGGATGAAATAATTGAAACATTTTACATAACATGTAGAGTACAACTGGAAAATTGGGATTCCAAGTCCGTGCAAATCAATGCTACGGACATAGAAATATACTCATTTGAAAGCTAAATAGGAAGCAAAAAGTGAAAGAAGCACTAGCTTCCCTCTCGTTGACATTGCATTCTCAATATCTAGCGTATAAATATAAAAGCCTTGTTTCTTTTTCTCCGAAAAGGAAAAGGAAAAGAAAAAAGAAAAATGCAATTCAGTATTGGACTATGTTGTACCTGGATTTGTAGGATCAGCAGCTTGTACCTTCGGGCAAGCTGATGAAAGATGGCCTTTTTCTCCACATTCGTAACATGTGCGCCTCCGTATCTTTGAACTAAGAACATTTGTCCCACTGTCACCAGCTTGGTTTTCGACTTTTATACTAACACTATCGCTGTAGACTTGATTGTCTAATGATGGCACCTTTGAACTCGCAGCAGTTACCTCCTTGCCATTGATGACTTGATTATCTGCAAAAATGTACTAAAAAAATTAGAAGCCTCTCTTCAAGAAAAGAGAAGACGAAAAAAAATGTAAAGTTAGACTGGTGCTTTACCTGTATTTGTAGAATCAGCAGCTTGTACCTTCGGGCAAGCTGATGAAAGATGGCCTTTTTCTCCACATTCGTAACATGTACGCCTCCGTATCTTTGAACTTGAAACATTTGTTTCATTGGTAGTAACTTGATTTTCGACTTCTACACTACCATTAAAACTGTAGCCTCGATTGTCTTCTGGTACCACCCTTGAATTGATAGCAGGTACCTCCTTATAACTGTCGACTTTATTATCTGCTTAAATGTAAAAAAGTTAGCAGTCTCCCAAAAGAAAAAAACATGAATAGTAAGACAAAAGATGTAGCGTTAGCTATGTTGCACCTGGATTTGTAAGATTACCAGCTTGTATCTTCGGGCAAGCTGATGAAAGATGGCCTCTTTCTCCACATTCATAACATGTCCGCCTCCGTATCTTTGAACTTGAAACATTTGTTTCATTGGTAGCAACTTGATTGTCGACTTCTACTCTACCATTAAAACTGTAGCCTCTGTTGTCTTCTGGTACCACCTTTGAATAGGAAGCAGGTACCTCCTTATAACTGTCGACATTATTATCTGTTTAAATGTAAAAAGTTAGCAGCCTCAAAAAAAAAAAAAACGAATAGTAAGACAAAAGATGTAGCGTTAGACTATGTTGCACTTGGATTTGTAAGATTACCGGCTTGTATCTTCGGGCAAGCTGATGAAAGATGGCCTCGTTCTCCACACTCGTAACATGTCCGCCTCCGAATCTTTGAACCTACAGCATTTGCCTCACTGCTAGTAACTTGATTTTCGACAGCTACACTAAAATTATCAGTGTAGCGTTGATTGTCTTCTGCCTTTATACTAGCAGCAGTTACCTCCTTGCCAGAGTCGAATTGATTATTTGTTGGCATTGGTTTCAAAGTAGAAGCAGTGCCATTTTCAGTACAGCACAGCTTACTCTAATAGGCCTCCCACGGACTACTGTTTGATCCAATTTCAAAGCTGTTTTCATAGAAAGGCTATCAGCTAAATCCACATGAGCGTATCCCTTGAACTCTCCTGTCTCTTTGTCTTCACCAAATCGAATAGTTTTGATAGTGCAGCCAACTAGAATATTCCTCAAATCATCCTCAGTTATATCCCACGACAAATTACCAACATATATCCTATTGTAGCCCTCGGCAACAGATGGTGAAAAATTGGGCAACTTGTTTTCTCTGCTTGACTTGTAAGGCTGGATCTTAAGGAATAGGCCACCCCTGGAGAATAGTAAAGAATCTAAATTAAAAATCAATACATCGCGAATGGGAACATGAGTGTTAATAATAGTGCAATCTTACATGTCGGAACCATCAAGTCCCAATGCTCGTTTAGCTGCTGCTTCAGTCTACAAAAGAAACACAAAAAATTAACTTTAAAAAAGTTATCATATCTCTCCATCAACTTGATGCAGTGCTTCAATACTGAACATTATGGTCATAGCAATACCAGGGGGCTCAAAGTAATAGCAAAAGAAAGCCAAAGTAATAGCAAAGAAAACCACAGTGATGGTTCTCATTGCCTCTCAAGCCAAATGCAATGATTGAAAACTTGGAGACTTACTCAGCAATATCAGAAAGACATTAATGGACATATTATCTCCATCTCATATTTTGAAGCAAAAATCCAACAATACATTTGACAGTTAGCATGGTAGTTTTAAATCTCATTCAATTACAAATTGCAATTATTAACAACTTTAAATCGTATATTATTATCCAAACACTTTAACAACTTGTTATAAAAATAAGATATCACAACCTGTAAGCTCCATAGAAGTTTCTAAAGCTCAATCTGTTAGATAAGCTGCACAATTAACATCGTATAAGTTTGGTTTACTCCCCCTGAATTCTAGAAAATGTGAGAACAAGACCGTAGATGACAGCTAGCTGGAACGTCACAATCACGTGGACCAAAGTGATAACACTGAAACCATGGAATGCTTGACTTAATCATAAACCTAAGCATTTAGCAAGTCAGAGAATTTACCTTGAAAGTGATGATTGCTATTCCTCTGAATTTTCCAGTGTCTGGAAATGTCAAACAATCAATGCAAGTAATGGTTCCACAACCTTCAAAATAACTTCTAATATCATCCTCAGTTGAGTAGTATGGAATGCCTCCAACATATACCTTTTGAGGTATCTCTATAAGTTTCCTGTGGGACAAAACACGGCTATGTGATTAGTGAAATTGCAGAGCTATACAAGAATATGAGAAATTGAATAATTTGAAATTGTAAATCAATGTTGTCACAAAACTTCCCCGAAAATTATTACCAACAGCTGCCCGTAGAAAGTGATGAAGCAAAAGTATTTGCATTTATCACACTGATTTTTTCACAAGAATTTTGATACTAGCTATGAATGGGACAAGCAAACAACAGCAAGGAGAAGGCATAGAGGAAGGATAATTACGTCTAGGCTGGTCGGGTAGCTTTTTAATGCATAAGACAACACAAGAAGATTGCTCTTTTGGCAAATGAGATCTGAGATCTTATGAGAAACTCCATAGCCAAAGATTTCGAACCAAGTATAAGAATTTGAGTTAAAAGTGTATCCCTCCAAATACAAACTTATAGAAAATGTAAACCTAGCAGATTAAAAGATCCGGAACAGCATACCTATCATTACCAATGCTCTTATAAGCCTTTGCCACAACTTGCTCCACAGTAGATCCATTCTCATTTTGGTTAACTACTTCCTCCTTCACTGCCCCATTTTCTACCTCGTCAATTTTGTTGTTGTTAGTCTTTTTCTTCTTCAACATCCACCAATTTCGTGGCCTCTTCTTCTTCTTCGTCCTCTTCTTCTTCAAGTTCTCTGATTCCTCACTTTCATCTTTCTTCCTTTTCTTCATCTTCTTCTTCTTCTCCACCTGCATAGTATCTGAGTTCAGCCCATCTTCAAGCTTTACTTCCACATCACCACTAATCTCTTCCTTTTTAATATTGTCTGCATTCTCCGTCGGTGCCTTTGGCTTTTGCTTTACTCTTTTAGGTCTTTCTCTTTTCGATAATTTGGACCTTTGTGCCTCTAGATTTAAGATAGTCCTCAATGCATCCGAGGCCTTAGAACTTAAATTCTGGGATTTCTCATAATTTTTGTCAGAAAAGTTATTCTGGGCTCCTGATTCTGTTATTAGTTCAGCTTTAACAGCTCGTAGCTTTTGCTTCAGCTTCTTGTTTGATAATACCATCTTCTGTCTTTCCACTCTCTCGTCTTAGCAATCCAGTATTTTCCACTCTCTCGTCTTAGCAATCCAGTATTTTCCACTCTCTATCTTAGCAATCCAAACATATCTGACACAAGAGACATAAACATAACAATAAGCAAATTCGATTTTCAGTCACAGACAAACTCATCAAACTTACATTGAGATCAACCAATCGCCTTTTTCAACGTATAAAACTTCCCCAACTTAGTAGCAAATATGTAGATAGATTCATCCTCCTCGAGGTTAAATGTGTTAACAGGAAAAAAAAAAAAAAAAAAGCTTCGACTTCAAGCACTAAGAATTCATGGTCTTTTCCTTCTGTTTCATAAAACGTGCCATTCTCACTACTTAAATTAGAACCCTAAATATTCGAAACTTCAGAAACATAAGTAGGGCTCGTTAGTTCTTTACAATCCAGCATTTCAAAAAACATAGCACGAATGAACAATAACTACGAATTCAAGCACAATAACTAATGCGCAGGCGAATATGCGTGGTTCAGAGCGAAAAATAAGAAGATGCAAAACAAAAGGGAAAACATTCAGCTTACCAGTATGTAAGAATGGCCGCGAACTACCACTTGACGCTCCCTCTCTCTCTCTACTAGTTTACCCTAAACTACGGTGGCCGCAGATAAAAACAGAGGCGTGCGGCGGCGGTGGCAGTTTATACTTTGGGCTTTTTAGTGAATTTGTATGCTTATATTCTATTTCCGTTTTTTTTTTTTTAATTCCGATTTTAAAGTGTACTTTTAAAGGAAATTGTAACTCATAATTTTGTGTATACAATACTACGGAATATTAATAAAAAAATTTTAAAAAAAAACACACACACACACACACATTCGAACCAGAGAGAAATTTAAAAATTGAGTACGCTGTTCATTTTTTTAACTTTTTAAAACGGCAATTTACGAATTAATTGCCAAACTATTCACTTTTTCATAATAGCGTTCCAAACTAAATTATATGTCAATTAAATAGCCAAACTATCGATGATTTCACAATCGTGTTCCCGACCTGTTTTCCGGCGACCAAGAGCTGACATGGCTGATCGGAGGCTGCTGATGTGGAATTTTTTTTATTTTTAATTTTTAATTTTTTTTAAAATTTTTTTTTACAACAATCAAAAACTGAAAAACTAAAAAAATAATAATGCATCAGCTGTAAAAAAATTTAAAAAAAAAATAAAAAAATTTAAAAAAAATTAAAAAAAAATTAAAAAAAAAATTCCACATCAGCAGCCTCCGATCAGCCATGTCAGCTCTTGGTCGCCGGAAAACAGGTCGGGAACACGATTGTGAAATCATCGATAGTTTGGCTATTTAATTGACATATAATTTAGTTTGGAACGCTATTGTGAAAAAGTGAATAGTTTGGCAATTAATTCGTAAATTGCCCTTTTAAAAAAATACAATAGGGTTATGTACACTATATTTACAAGCGTTATAACTCATGCATGATTATAAAAATTGAGCAAACAATAGGTCTATGTATGATTATAAAAATAGCTATTTTTTTAATTAGAATCAAATTTGGTAGTCCAAAGTATTTTTTTAATAAAATTAAAAAATTAAAAATTGGCTCTCCGCTTTAAGTCAGAATAAAAGAACTAATTTTCTGAAATATCAAAATTATACCAAAATCGCGAAATTTTGAGGTCCCAACTCCCAACTCTAAACCCCTCGCAGCTTCAGTGATTGTAGTAGGCAGTGCCGATGACGACCAGAATAGCGCCGGGCGTCGGTGCAAATCTTCTCGGCCAGCACTCCGCCGAGCGCAACCAAGACGCCACCGTCTACGTCGGCAACCTCGAATCCAAAGTAACTTTCTCTTCTTATCTCTAGAACCCTTTTTTTTTTTTGCTGTGAATTTGGCCTAGGGTTTTAGTCCATTGTTGTCTACTATTGTTCGTCTCAAATTCCCGTCGAATTTGAATTCTCAAAATAAGCAAGTCAGTTCCAGGCTGATTTAGAGGTTTAATGGTTACCGGGGAACTCAAACAGTATAGTTGAATCTCCATTTGGTCATTATTGAGGCTGTAATGTTGGAAAGTATTTCCTAATGTCTGATTTAGGGTTTATGGCCACTGAATTTGCATCATGAGTTGCTCATTTGCATCCAGTATTGATTTCATTTGATCCATGCTGTCATTTACCTGAGGACTCGTTCAATATCTAAATATTTGTCATGTTGTTTGCTCTAGTAAGTTGTTCATTATGGTTTTGAATTTTTGTGTATGATGAATTTATCACCACTCACTGAGCTGCTGCTGTGCTTCCCGAATGCTGTTTGTATTAAACTATCTGAGCAAAGCATATGATGTTTGTTTCCTTTTTTGTATGGGACAACTGATGAGTTTATCTCTTATGTGGGCGCGCAGGCAAGTGAAGAAGTTATTATGGAGCTGTTTGTGCAAGCAGGTCCAGTTGGTAGTCTCTGCTACTTTGCTAGACCTTATTCTGTATCTTAAATAATTCACTGCAATTGTGTTACTTGATTACGAACACTTGCCTTTTTTTCCTTTTGTGTCTTCTTGTTCCAGTTAATGTATATGTGCCTAAGGACAGAGTTACAAATGCTCATCAGGGATATGGATTTGTGAGGTCAGAAGTGGAAGAAGATGCTGACTATGTAAGTTTATTTACGTTCAATCATATAAATATCTCATTTTTATTTCCTCATGCAAATTCCAAGGTATTGATCATCAATTCCTTTTGCATGCAAATCAATAGTTCTAAACATGATTAAACTGTTTGGAAAACCTATTCGAGTAAATAAGGTATGCCATAGCTATCTCCGTTTTGGAAAACATATCGTACTGTATTATAAGTAAGATGTGGTTTGTGCAAAGCCCATTTTCTATCCAATTGTTTGAACAACAGGCTTCACAAGATAAGAAAAGTGTTGATGTTGGAGCTAATCTTTTTATCGGGAACCTTGATCCTGTAAGGAAATCTTTGCTCCCTGTACATTCCTATATGCTCTATGAAAGTTCTTTTTTCAACGGTCTAATGTACTAGAAGTATATCTATTTCTGGTCAATGTATTTCAGATTTTTGGCTGATCAACTGCTGAATGGTCTTATGTTCTATGTTTTGCAGGATGTCGATGAGAAGCTTCTTTATGACACTTTCAGTGCTTTTGGTGTAATTGTTGCAAATCCAAAGGTTTTCCTCAATTCATTTCTCAGAATTGATTTTTTTTGTTGTTGTTGTTTTGTGTGTCCGGTCATATTACATGTGGAGAGTGGTATTATGGATCTTTGAAGTTTTGCAAAATCACAGTATATGATTTCATATTATAATACTATGAAAGGGTGTTATTTATGTATTATATCTGTTTTACTGGAGTTATTTGGCATATTACCCTCTGAAAATTAGGTGTTTTCTTCTACCAAAATGAGGACATTTACTTCAATTAATTTGTCCCTACTTCAAATAATTTACCGAGTTGCATATTAGAAAGTTGGGTACTATGCTGATTTTCAATTCAACTGTATTCTGGATTCGTATCACT